>ONZH01001608.1:0-311561 GCA_900303285.1 Rhinella marina
CAGAGGTCACTGTGCAGGAGGGGAGTAGATAAACTGTGACATCACCTATTTTGATCATGTGCTGTCTATACAAGAGTGTTTGTTATCTGACATTATAATCCTGTATGTGATGAAAATGTGATGACTACTAAGAAGTGATCTCTACTGAACATGAAGCCTCACTGTATTATTAGTCTTAGGGGCCAGTGTGAAAATTGCAAGATTTTAGGATTTTTTTTTCTCTATATTGATAGTGACATCGAAAATTGAAAAAAAAATTTGTTTCCCAGCAAACGGCCACTTATTTATACAGTATATACAGGCAGTTAAATTGGCAAAGTTGTGTGTGACTTGCAACCTGCAACTAAGGGTCCTCTTACAAGGAACGATTATCTGTCACATTATTGGGGAAGAACATTTGTATAACTGTTAGTTCTCTAGGTGTAATGACAACTCCCCCATTGCTCCTAGAGGCTCATTTGCATATAATAAAATCTTTTTTTTTTCAGTAATGCGGGCATATATGAACATGGGACCAACACAGATGTCTTCAGCTGCCAAGTGCACATGTAACAGGTCAGCCAGTGTCATAGGTACAGATCTGTTGTGTTGATAGATGCCCTTTAATGTGTTGGAAGCAGCAAAAAATTGTAAGGAAAATGAGTGACATTGGAATGTGGGGGGGGGGGGGGTGTCAAATTATGAGAGAAAGCAATCATAGGGTGAGGCCACACCCTAACAGTGACAGGACATATGAGACATATGAACTCACCCTTAGGCTTACTGCACACAACCACATCCATTTCTGTGGACCACAAAGTGCAGATCCGCAAAAAAACAGACATCAGCCGTGCATCCGAATTTTGCAGATCGTAACGTACGCCCCTTGACAGAAATGCCTATTCTTGTCTGCAAAAAGGACAACAATAGGACACATGGTCTTTTTGCGGATGCTGCAGAACCGACATACAGATGCGGGCAGCACAAGGTGTGATGTCTACATTCCATTGAAATGAATGCAAACTGAAAATGGGGGCCTAGGCCTGTGATGGCTATCCTTCGGCACTCCAGCCGTGGTAAAGCTACAACTCCCAAGATGTACACTTGCTTGGCTGTTCTCAGAACTCCATAGAAATGAATGGAGCCTGCTGGGAGTCGTAGTTTTACCACAGCTAGAGTGTCAGAGGTTAGCCATCACTGCTAGGCCATGTTCACAACTCAGCAGAAATCCAAGGCTGACCCTTATAGATACAGCTGTGTTTTAGTGACCCCCACCCTCCCCAGCCAAAGGAGGTTGCGCAGAATCAATTCCGTGGAAGAAGTGAGGAGGATGAGTTCATCAAATGAAAACTGTAAAAACTGAAGGGAGGACAGCAGGAGGGGCCTTCATACAAATACAGTTTTGTCACATGCTGGATACAGCTGCAGGATTTAGATCAGTATAAAAGGCAACAGGCCGTACCATTCTCCAGTATCGTCAAGGCCTTACGTATTGCATCCATTGAAGGGTTCTACACATTCAGTACAAATATGACTGACATAAAGGAGCATTAGACGTCTTCTAGATGGGCAGTGGCTGTATGTACACACAATATCTATATGGGCTGCTAAAGCTTAGTAAATAATGAGTTCCTCATCCCTCCACAGTCACAGTTAGTGATGAGCAAAGTATTCAAAAATTTGATTTGGATGCTTTGTGGGATTTTACAAGAAAATTTACTTGGTGACGAATTACTTCATCACAAAGAACATGTCTTTGGGTGCAATGACAGCACCGCTCCCCGTCATTGTATTCCTCAGATGCCACGTTCATCGCTGATTGTGGCATCTGACATTGACATTACGAAATAAAATTTTAAAAAAATTAATAAACTCATACTTACCCTCATCCATTTGATCGTGAAGAGCCGGCTACCGTCATCTTGATTGAAGATCTAGTGACATCATCATGTTGGCCGGCATCATATGTCACTGCGCATGGGATTTTCTACAAGATCTTCAATCAAGATGGCAGCAGCCGGTTCAACACTAGTCACAGTCCCTGAGATCCACACTCAACAAGTGAATTATATCAATACACTACCAATTTCTACAGTACAATACAACTTTCTAATAAAACCGTATTGTACTGTATCATTTTGAAGGGGTTTTCTAAGAGTAAAATATTGATAACTTATCCTCAGGAAGGTCATTTGATATCTGATTGGTGGGGTCCAACTCCAGGTACCTGGGAGTTTAAAAGAGCTGCAGTCTCTTCCCAGGCCAGTGACGTCACATTCATCGGTCACATGGCCTAGGGGCAGCTCAGCTATACAATGTAGGCGCTGTGCTAGGTGAGCTGTAGGAAAGCCGAAACACCACAACCCTTTAAAGCAGCTGATAGATCGGTGGGGGACAGGTCATCAATATTATGCTCCTCGGAAACCCCTTTAAGTCCTGAACAGATACACAGATACATTTTATTGAACAACTCAGTGGCTATGCTAAATTTTTAATTACATGCAATTACAAAAGTATCAGATCCAGGTGCTGGTTTGAAACTGTAGAATATTTTGTGGACAACCCCTTTAACTTTGTCTACATGATAAATGACATTTGCTGAAGACAACCCACTAAGGCTCCTCGGCTGCTGATAGATAAAATAAAATGGTGTACGATGGGTCCTAAAGACTGGGTTTATTGAAACAGCTAATAATTCCCAGGAATGGAATGAGTGAGATACACGACTTAGGAAGATGACTTCAAACTGGCACATTTACATCGAAAAATCGAATTCCTGGAAAACACTTTGAACCCCTTCCTGATGCGGCCTTTTTTGCATTTCTATTTTTACTCTCTGCCTTCCAAAAGCCACATTTTTTTTTTGCACTCACATAGCCGTCTGAGTGACCATTAATTATAACACATGATTGGGAACCGGGAAAAAATGAAGCTGTAACATTTTTTATGGGTTTCATATTTATGGCCTTCACTGTGCAGTAAAAATGACTCCTTGGTGTTATTCTGTGAGTCAGTGCAATTATAGTGAAAGCACATTTATATAATTTTTAAACTTTTTTAACACTTAAAAATGTAAATCGTACATTTAGAGTTTTTCCATTACGGTGTACAGGATAAATACTTTTATGTTTTAAAAGTTTGCCCATTTTTGGACGCTGTGATACGAACTACTGTATTTTTCTGACTATAAGGCCCTTTCACATGCAGACATACAGTCCGTGAGCGGGCCATATGTCCCCGAGCGGCATCGATCATGCGCATGGAGTGCACAGCATCATTGATTACAATGATACTGTGCACATCGGGCCGCCCGCGGGGCTATTGTCCCGCTCTCATAAAATCATAGTGATCAATAGTGACCTGACGCTGTGCAATGTAACGTCGCAGTGCAGCGCGGGCCCCAGAAGAAGACCAGGGAGCGGTGAGTGCAGGAAGAATGCGCTGTCCGGAGCAGGAGAGGTAAGTTAATGTATTGATTTTGTCTAATAGAGCTTTATGAATTGGGGTACAGAGGTCTGATGGGGTCTGATCTGAGGTCTGATCTGAAGTCTGATGAAAAAAAATATTTTTTCTTATTTTTCGCCTTTAAAATCTAGGTGCGTCTTATGGTCCGAAAAATACCATGTGCTTAATGGGGAGAGGGGGATAATTTGAATTTTTAATTCTTTTTTAATTTTCTTAATATTTCATAAGGACACAACCAGGGGATAGCAGGCACCGTTGGCTATGGTGCCTTCCTAGCTCCTGAGGGGCACCATGTTTAAAGACCAAACACCAGAAGTACATGTACAGCGGGTTTTGGAAAGCCTTAACTGGGTTGTCTCATCATAAACAACCCCTTAAACATCAGGGATTCAAGTCCGACTACCAAGACCCCATGCACAACAGCTAACTGTACTACAGGAAGATTCAGATGGCGATAAAGTAAAATAATAGTACATAATGTAGTATTACATGTTGGCCATGAATTGTTGTCTATGTATTATATGGATGGTCCAAATCCACTAGGATGAGAGCTAGTACATGTTAGTGTCTCTCTTCTCTGGTTGATTAATCTGGGTCTTGGGGGAGGGGTCATTAAATTGAAAGAAGAGTAGGACCACTTCTGATGATAGACAGATGTTCACGCTGTTGATACAATTTCCCCTTTATGAAGATTAGTTCATCCAAGAAAAAGTATACATCATTATAGTGTATTATATGCACAAATGCTCTAAACAACAGCTTTGTGTTAGTAGAAACCCCTCAAAAAAATAAGCTGACCATTGGATGTTCCTTCTACTGGGACTCAAGTGATCAACTGTGATCTGCAGAAAGACCAGGCAACACGCGTTCACTTCTCTGGCAGCACCACCACAGGACAAGAGGAGTATTACATACTGTCCAGTGGAATTAATTGTCTGTCAGTGCAATGCAAGGACAGGCTGGGTCCTCCAGAGAGAAAACGTTTTTTGTTTTTTTTTTTAAGCTGATTTTTTGTCTTTAGTGAACTTATACTTGGAAAAATATTAGTCCCTGTCAGATTGATTCCCACTAACAATGTATACGTGTCATTTTCAATGCAGACTGATACACTTGATCAAATTTGCTTGATGGCATTATATCGGTCTTATTAAATATGGAAACCTAACTTTACTGTGTAGCAGTTTCCATAAAGTTTCTTCAAGAACACTTCCAAAAAGTCACAAAACATCTTAGAAGACGATGAAGAGAGTGACTGCAAGGCTTTCTGGTTTAACGTGTGCCAACGTGCCTGAATTAAAGCAGTGGTCTTAGGATGGGTTTACACTCTGGGACTTTCGCATGCGTCTGGAACCCTGCCAGCCTATGGCAGCAAATGGCCACATGATTTTCACGATTTTGAAGACATTTGACATGCATTCATCCATTGGCCACTCATGGTGTGCAGGGTTTCAGTGGCAGTGGTACCTCCAGGACTAAAGAAGAGTGGACTACAATTATATGGATTGTTTTGTCTCAATTTTTGCTTTGAAGGATTCCCTACCAGTTATAAGTTTTAAGGGTCAATTCTTATTTTTACATGGGTGATATGTAGACAGTAGCTTACTTCACTGAATGGGCCAAATGATCATGTTTGTTTGGCCCTCAACAAGGCTCCTCTGCAGATGGTCCTGTATTTGAAACATCCTGAATAAATGTTGGTCCAGGCAGGCAGGCTGACACTCTCAGGGTTAGTTAGCAGAGTGGCCCAGGCAGGGTGCCATAACCATGTCATGGTAAATGGACAATGAACTATTCACATATGTCTTATTTAGGCTATTTCATATAGTGACACCCACACAAGAGCTCTCTGAGCTGCACATTGTGACATGACTTATCCAACGCCTCTTGACAGGTCATGAAATGTGCAGAATTCAGCAGGAGAGACAAAGGGCATAAGAGAAAACTCCTCCTACAACATAAAATCTCTAGTCCACCCACAGGCATGATGGGAGTCAAATTTACATTAAAAATATTTGACAACGGCTAGGTCATCTATCCTAAAGAGATTGTCCAGCACTTCTCTATTGATGGCCTATCCTCAGGATGGACTATCAATATCTGACCTCTTCGATCAGCTGTTCTGCAGTAATTCCAGGACCAAAACTACACAGTCCCATTCATTGTGTAGTGGATGAACTGGTTACTGCAGTGTTTCTCCCATTCACTTCAATAGAACCAGCTCTGCAGTAACCTGTCCACTACACAATGGCTGGAACTGTGTAGCTACAGTGTCTACTTCTGGCACCGTAACTAGTGAAGAACAGCTGATTGGTGGGGGTGCAGGGTGTCAGTGACCCACCAATCAGATATTGGTGGCCTACCTTAAAGAGGACCTTTCATGCGTCCTCACAATGCTAACTAACTAGCGGTTTTTACAGGGCATGGGCCGGGGAGTTGGGGGCACTTACAATTTTTTCGGGGCGCAGCTCCGTTGGCCCGCTGCGCCCCTGTGAAGATCCCGGCGCGCGCTATGCAAATTGCATAGCATCGGTACAGGGAGGAGGAGACACAGGGATTCTCAATGGCGTCTCCTTCTCCTGGCTGTAGCGCTGTCCATCACAGTGGTAGAGCGTCACAGTCAGGGAGAAGGTTTCCTCCTGACTGTGACGCTCCCCACTGTGATTGGACAGCGCTACAGCCAGGGAGAAGGAGACGCCCATTGAGAATCCCTGGCGTCTCCTCCTCACTGTACCGATGCTATGCAATTTGCATAGCGCGCGCCGGATCTTCACAGGGGCGCAGTGGGCCAACGGCGCTGCGCCCCGAAAAAATTGTAAGTGCCCCCAACTCCCTGGCCCATGCCCTGTAAAAACTGCTAGTTAGTTAGCAGTGTGAGGACGCATGAAAGGTCCTCTTTAAGGATATGCCATCAATAGTAAAATTCTAGACTTCCCTTTTACGTCCTTAGAAATGTAAAGGGGTTCTCTGGGAATGAATAAGACTACTGAAAATACTTAAATATTACTTTATTATTAATATATTCCCAAATACCTTTCATTAGTTATATTGCCTCGTTTTGTCTGGGGAGCAATCATTAGGAGAAATAAAATGGCTGCTGGCCTGTTAGTACATGCAAAACTTGTCCTAATCACACAGAAGGACAAGTTACTTCAGGACACTGAGCTAAACAGCTGCCTCATCCTCCTCTCGGCTCTGCTTGTCAGAGATTATGATCCTGAATACAGATTTTAAAATCTTCATCTGCATCTCTGTAGGAATGAAGTCCATGAGCTGACAGGAAGTACAGAGAGAAGGTGGGGATGTGGCTAGTGAACAGCAGCTCTTGTATGCAGTCTCCATTACCACAGTCTCTCCTATCCGTCCTCCCTGTACTTCATGTCTCCTCATGAACTCCATTCCTTCAGAGATTCAGCTGAAGCTCTTATAATTATCCCTGACAAGCAGGGCAGAGAGAAGGATGAGGCAGCTCTTTACCTCAGTGTCCTGAAGAAACTTGTCCTTCAGTGAGATTGGGACAGGTTTTGTGTACTAATAGGACGGCAGCCATTTTATTTCTCCTAATCATTGCTCACCAGACAGAACGAGCCATTATAACTAATGAAAGGTATTTGGGAATATAGTTACAATAAAGTAATATTTAAATATTTTCATTTTCTTAAATCTCAGAGAACCCCTTTAACTAGTGATATAAATATATGGACAGATTGATTTTGTTTAGGGCAAACTATTCTGAATAATTTTCTCACAAAGAAGATAAAAAAACTAAACACAATAAAGATATTTCTAATGCTTTGTATAAGGAGTAACTTCCAATTACAAGGAAAGTTTGATTTCAAGCTACTCCATTTCAAACAATGCTACAGTGCACTGGCCTCATAGCTTTGGCTTTCTAAAATGTAATAAAACTACAACTCCCAGCATGTACAGTGCTGTGCTTGGTAAGCCATGTTTACCCGTAAATACTGCTATAACATTCCCACACAATACTGCTATTCAGTGCCTAAATAATAGTGCCTTACAATCCTTAAAAGGTGAAGGGGTTAATGGTTAAAGGGGTTGTCCAGACTAGCAGACAACTTACCCATTCCCTGGAAGGCTCTAGCACATGTGACCATTAAGGTGAGTGAGTGGTCACAGCGGTCCAAGTAACCTCTGGTCCAACGGGGACCTGAAGCAGCTGAAAAGGGGAATGTACTGCTGTGAAAGCAGGACTGTGGACAGGAGAGTATTTTTTTTCTCATATGGGAACATGTTCTAAGGGATGGGTAAGTCAACTTCTAGGTCAGACAACCTATTTAAAGGTTTCTTTTGGTACTGTATTGATGGCCTATCCTCAGGATAGGTCATCAAAGTCAGATTGGTGGAAGTTCGACACCCGGCACCCCCACGATCAGCTGTTTCTGGCAGCCTTCGGTGGTGGAAACTATACAGTAGATGGAGTCGGAACACAATGTTCCATACCCTGCATAGTGGCCATGCTGGGGTACTGCAGCTCAGTTCATATTCAAGTGAATAGGAACTGAGCTGCAGTATGCCAGTGCAGGAAACAACACAGTGGATGGAGCCTTCCATTCACTGTATAGTTTCTGAAGCCAGCAGCTGTCCAAAACAGCTGAACGGTGGTAGAAGAGGGGTGCGGGATGTTGGAAGAATGTTATTAATTGAAGAGCCTCCTTTACAACTGTTATTCTAAATTCCAAGGGGAACTATGACCAATACAAGAAAATCCTCACTGCTTTACTGCATGTGAGGTCAGAAGAATGCAGCTGTCTATATTTTGTGAAAGGACCACACGACACAAAGTCCCACATCATTATTATCATGAAGACCCTCTGATCACCCCGTCATAGTAGTGATGTAGATGACTATTTGCACATACAATGTCTTCATATTAATAGAGTTTTTGGCCAGTTGTAGCAAAAGACGCTTAGAAATAAAGGCAGCCTAATTTACTGGGTAAAGAAATTGCACAAGTTCTATTGAAAACAATAATGTCTAGAATACTCTGCTATTTCCATATCTCTACTGAAAGTAAGTGAGTGCTCACATCCTCTTACTATGCAGTGAATATACACATCCTGCACATACACATCCTCTGCTGTGCCATTGTTTCATAGTTTATGCTTTGCTGCTTGGTCTTGTAGAGTATTGAGGCGAGGGAGAGGGCAACAGCTTAGAAAAGGGGAGCACTGAGCTGAAGATGGGGAGCACTGGCTAAGGAAGGAGGCTCTGGACTGAAGGGGAACCACTCGATTTCTGAAAGGGGCACTGAACTGAAGGTTGGAGTACTTTGGAGAAGTGAGTACTGAGCAAGTAAGGGGGGGGGGGGCACTGAAGGGTTGGAGGTGGGGAACTAAAGTAGGGGGGGGGACCTGAGAAGCAAGGTTGAGAGTAACTGACGGATCTTGAAGTATAGGAGGGGCGCACTGAACTGAAGTTTGGAGTAATGCTGAGCAAAGACAAGTAAGATCGGGAGGGGGCACTGACTGTAAGTGTTGGACGTACCTGAGGGCTAAGTAAGGGGGGGGCACTGAAACTGAAGTTTGAGTACTGAGTCAAAAGAGAGGGGGCGAGACCACACCCACATGAAGCTGGAATGGACAAGATGCTAAAGGGGAGCAATTGTCTGGCTACGGATCACTGAAACAGGGGGAAGCCCTGAACTAAACAGATACATGTGGAGCGGTTTGTACTTGGTAGGCGAAATGAAGAGGTTAGGAGCAGATAACTAAGGAAGGGGAACATGAAACTGAAGTGGAAAAGCGAAACTACGCATGGGGAGGACTGAAAAAGGTGGCACCTGTATATATGAAGTGTGCGAAGGACCTATCGAGGAAGGCATCAGGGAGCACTGCAACTGGAGGAAAGCCAGTTAGCCAGTGGTGTACTAGAAATGGGTGGCCCCACAGTCAATTTTTTTTAGGTGCTGCACCCCACCCCCCAAACAGCAACACCTTCTTTGCAACCTCTGATTTCCCAGTGCAACCCCCTCTGTGGCTAGTCAAATTACTCTCAGTCTAGACCAAGCCAGCAGCTGTCCATCCATTTCCTACATATTTATACTGTATGCCAATGTCTGGGTTAACTATCTACTGTAGTAATTATGGTTATTGTATATACTGTTATTGTCATATTGTACTGATTTCGCACCCCTCCCCCCCTCGACTTAATACTAATAGCTATGCGTGGGTAGCACTGAATGAGGCAGTTGAGCTGTGGAACTGAGCATGAAGGGTACTGATGCAAAAGCGGAAAGAACTGAACTGAAGATGAAACATTGAAACTGAAGAAAGATAGCTTGAGAGGGGAAAGCACTAACTGAGAGAAGGGGGCTGAAGCTGATGGGGAAGGCTCCGAAACTGATGGAGAACTTAACTGAAGGGGAGAACACTGGAACTGGGAAGGGTGAGAAAGAAAAGAATAAGGGAGCCTACTGAACAGGAAACGCCTAAACTTGAAGGGGAGCTCTGAACTGAAGGGGGGAACATACTGAACTGAAGGGGAGCTCTGAACTGATGGGGGGCTGAACTGAAGAAGGGGAGAACACTGAACTGAGGGGAGCTCTGAACTGATGGGAAGCTCTGAACTGATGGGGAAGCACTGAAACTGAAGGAGAGGAGCACTGAACTGAAGGGGAGAACCTCTGAAGAAACAAGAACATTGAACTGAAGCTATGGAGAAAAGAACTGAGAGGGGACTGAGCTGAAAGTGGGAAGGACTGAACTGAAGGGGGGGGTGGCTCTGAACTGAAGGGGGGAACATTGAATTGAAGCTAGGGAGCAAAGAACTGAGAGGAGACTGAACTGAAGGTGGGAGCACTGAGAGAGCAAAAGGTAGCACTGAGATTAAGTAGGGAAACAGGGGAAGGGGAACACTGAACTGACTTCGGGGAGCATTGAGGTATGGTAGAAGAACATTCAGGTAAAGCAAGCAAGTAAACAGCAGAGGACCACCAAGCTGTGGAAGGTAAATGTTGCTCTGAAAAAGAGAAATCCTGAGATGCAGAAGAGGAGCACTGAGCTACAGAGGCAACTGAGCAAGAGAAACAAGGAATTGAAGCAGGGAACATTAAGCTCAGGATGTGGACCAGTGGATCGAGGAAGGGGAACACTTTCCTGAGCTAAGTAAACAGAAGACCACCAATGGTTTGGGTGCCCAACGACACATGGAGGACACTAAATGTTTTTTTTAGGAATTAAAGTAAATGTTATCCTACTTCACCCTATGCATATAATGAATTCAAGTAATGCAGTTTTTAGAAATCAGTAGTAGTCCCCCATTGTCAAAACCAGGACCACCATCAGGGAAACATGACTTCTCGGTGCAACTGCGCGCGCCGGTGCCTTCTCAAACAGTTGATCCCAGGTGTTGGACCCCCACCAATCCGATACCTATATGGGGCCCAGAAATTTCTGTTGGTGGTCGTGGTCAAAACCCCACATCTGTAGTCTCTGTGGATGGTTGTGTGTGATATAAGGTCCAATGTGACCTCTTGCACGATGCACGATGACGCCTTTGTTGACACGTCATTTGGTGCCACATTGTTTGGCAGTGCGGGCGCATTAACAATTTTTTAATCACATAAATACATAGTAATTGACGATCATTAAATGAACAGAGCAATGGAATATGAAAGCATCTAGTAATTGTAGAAAACCCTTTTGAAAGAGGGAAAGGAATCAGTGGGAAGCAAATACTGTATATGCGCTAACATTGTGTAGAGATTGACTCTCCAGCACAGCCTGAGACTTGTAGATAAAAAGCAGGTGTGGGTTCTATCTGTATTCAGACCCTACATAGCACCATAAATTCCAGAGTGATGTCATTGCAGGGGCCGGCGCACCATCTACGCAGCTGCTCATGGACGTTATGGTACAAGGATCCTTAGTGTTACCACACATCACTACCATGACTGGCAGTTGGCATGATTTTCACTAGGTTAATCATGACAAAAGGGTGAACTATTAGGCCATGGTGCAAGAAGGCCCAAGGTTCCTCAGACAGAGGCATTTAATTACAGAGGAAAAAAAACACAGAACAATTCAAAATAATTAAATAAATGATGTTCAAAGGAATTATGATGACTGGTAAAGGTCCATGATGATGAATATTGTACAGGAGCCCAGACCTCTCTCAGTCCGGTCCCAACCAATATTCTACCGAAAAATATATCACCGGTCACCAGTTACTATCACTACAATTCTAGCGGCAATTAACAATTTCCTGGAAATTCCCCATCAAGGTTGTCAGAAAATGTAAATCATGTTAATGTTTGCTGCAATCTGCACAATATTTCATGGCGTGAAAGTAGTCCTCACAGTAAGTAGCGTAGTTGAATGGTTTGCATAGGACTGCAGGTAAACTCTTAATCTTAAAGAATCATCATGGTAGGTGTACACAACGATGCTGCTCTATATAATCAAATGTGTATAATTGTTAAACTCAGGATGTGGATCACTGGAGGTAGGGCAATACATATTTAGCTTTCTTTGGGAATATATAAACTATGTTACTATATAAAATTACATTTATTATTATTATTTCTTTTTATAGTTATTTTTGTACATTTATGTTTTTTACACATTTAGATTATATTTCTATGTGACTATATATATTTGAAAAAATATTTTTAGATTTATTATTTCTTTTAATATTTATTAATTATTGTATATTGATATAACATTTACATTTCTATATAACTACATATTTATCATTTCTTTTTAAATTTATACATTTATTTATTTATTTTTATATTATATTTAAATAACATATTTATATTATATTTCTATGCTATATATATATATATATATATATATATATAATATATTTTTAGATTTATTAATTTTTGTATATTGATATAAAATGTATATTTCTATATAACTACTTATGTATAATTTATTTTTAGATTTATACATTTATTTTTGTATTATATTTAATAACATATTTATATTATATTTCTATGTGAATCATTTCTTTTTATATTTATTATTTCTTTTTAGATTTACTAATTTTTGTATATTGATATAACATTTATATTACATTATATATAACTACATATGTATAATTTCTTTTTTTATTTCTATATTTATTTACTTTTTGTATTATATTTAACTAACATATTTATATTCTATTTCTATGTGACTATCCATGTCGTTGGTGACTTTCCCACCACTTGTTAGCTGCTTTGTTAGTCCCACAGACTAGTGACAGGGAGGGGTACCAGGGAGGGACTCTGCCCTCCCCACAAGCCCACACAACAGAGATCCCCTGCTGCACCACGTGGGGTTGGGGGGGATCCCTGCATAAAGATGTTGTTTTCAAGCAAGCTGCCTCCTCTCCACCAACATGTAGAGAAATCATCAAATCTGCACCTGTCCTGGCCAATCCTATTGTTTAGCACAAAGTGCTACATTGTATCTTACTAGGCAGGATGTGTGCACAGTGCAGCTTAGGAACAAGCAGCAGAGGCACATTAGGGGACTCTACACAACAAGCCAGCAGCCCACCCCTAGAAGATGCTCAGACACAAACATGTAGGACGCTGTAGATGAATGCAGCACATCCTCTAGACATCCACAGCCTGCAGCATGGAGGACTCACCCAGAAGATGAAGTTGAAGACAAAGAGCATGTACTTAATACATTTGGTGCATCCTTCTACCCCCATGGCGACTGCTTCAGGGACCGTTATCTGGGCTGCAAAGAGGATCACAGATGAGTGACTGGAGAGGAAGGAGGGAGCAGACAGAGCCCAGGCCTCCTCCCCATGCTGCACTTAGTGCCACTCCTCCTGCCACCCCTTCCTCTATGTAAGAAGGGAGGGGGTTGTAAGGAGGATGAGGGAGAGTTTACAGGAACACATTTACTTCTTTTTTTATTTTTTAATATTGTTATAGGGTAATTTAGAGGTGTTTTTCATGGAGATCCAGACACCAGCTAATTGGTGAGGAGCTGGGAAGAGGGGACCTCAATGCTCCATTGAGAGCCTGTGACAATAAACAGACACAGGAGGCTGGGACATCTCCAAAACTTCATTGAAATAGTGTGATCCTTGGGTCAGAGTCACAATGGAAGGAAAGAGCAAAAACAGAGAGTCATGGAAGACCAGTCTGAACTGTGTGTAAATGGGTTCTCCTAGAGAGAAATATCATAGATCTACCATGTAGCTGTAAAATAATTCTTATTTTCTCTATGTATTAATTTATTTTCGCTATAAAATGTACTGTTCCTTCTACTATCTATCATCTATTTATCTATCTATTATCTGTCTATGTATCAATTTATCTCTGTCTATCTATTATCTATCTCTGTCTATTATCTATCTATCTATCTATCTATCTATCTATCTATCTATCTATCTATCTATCTATCTATCTATCCATTTATCTGAAACTCCTTACATCCATCATTTGTAGATTATGAAGTAAAAGATTGGACATGTTGGATTTTAGCATGCTTGATCATTTCAGTATAGGCAAACATGGATTTATATTTTGGCAGTGGGATTCTTCAAGTGGTTTGAGTTTTATAGTCTATAGTGGAAGCCCGGATGTCCCTTCCTAGACATTGTGTAGAAGAAAGCAGGAAGGTGCCCCAACAGAAAAAGAGGAAGACCTTTAATGCAGAGGTTGAAGTCTTGACTCTGAGTGAATAAATATAGAAATAAGACAGGAAATATCAAGGAAATGGTATTATTTATGCAAGAGATGAGAAAACTTCTTGAAATTAATTTTGTGTCTGATTTGTATAAAATTTGTTTCATGGGCGAATCGATTCTGTACAAAGAAAAGTCCTCTAACTGACCTGAGAATTGGTATAAGACACCCTGAGGTCTCCTAGGACCCAAATTTTTTTTATATCCTTTGTTTTTTATTTTTAATGAATTTTTACTCTACTGGGTGCTTCTGTGGGGTTTCTGTCCACATCGCAAAAAAATAGAACTTGTTCAAGTTGAATGGGTCTGGATCCATCGCGGCAGCCGCATGGATGGTGGCCGTGCATTGTGGACCACAAATTGCGGTCCCCAATGCACGGAACGGCCAAACAACGGCTGTGTGCAAGAGCCCTTATTAGGGGCAGCTGGTGTTTAAATACTCATGGTGTTAATGAAAAATAAAGTGGCTTGTTAGGACGAAGTGTCCAAATAATATGCGTTAAAGGAGGCAGAATGCATACACATGGTAATGTTACAAAAAACAGTGGCTTGTTCTGCAGAAGCATCCACAAATTATGTGGCATATTTAAACATATAGTACACATGTTAATTGTCAGAGGAAACAGTGGCTGAAGTTGTACAAGCCTGGAAAAATTATCCCTTTTGTTTGGGAGCAGCAGCAGTACAGTCTGGATGTAGAAAGGGTTAGTTGTGTAGGGGAAATAGTGGCAGCAGCAGTAGTGCCAGTAGTAGCAGCACAGCATGGAACAGACAAGGCAGCAACTAGATGTGTGCATAGATGTGCTGGGGTAGTAGTCATATTAGTGGTGGCAGTGTAGGGGTGATTATAGTGGCAGTAGAGGTAATGAAAGTGGTAGTAGGGGGATTATCATCAGGAAGCAGCAGCTGTGGTTGTGGCTGCAGCAGCTACAAAGTGCGGAATATGATGGTAGGCAGGCAGACAGCATCAGTGGTATGGCGGGGCTGTCGCTCAATAGCCACTGTCACCAAAGACAGATGTATTTATCGGCCTCAGCTGGAGGTGTGTGAAAATCTTCTCCAATCCATGACAAAAGTGATGCTTTGTACCCTGGTGGTGGACAAGACTTGTTCTGATTTGGCATGGCTGGCTAGTTCTATTTTCCCAAAGGATCTGATGATGATGCCTCTTTTGGCGCAGTAGAGTCCTGGTACCTACCTGTTACAATGGTAATACAATGCGTGGAATGAAACTGCTATATTAATGTAGTTATTACAGTACAATCTGTTCACTGATTTTCTGTACAATTCATAACAAATTAGATTAGAATCAATTGACTCATCGCTAGCTTGAATTCTTCAGCCCCCAAAGGCAAGCCAACCGTCTTTTCTAGAGAGCCTTACTTTTTCATTGCGGTCTCTTCTGCTATTGTGTGTCCGGTACTCTTTGGCCATTTGTATGTGTTTTCCAAATTGTATTTGGGAAATTATGTGTCATCAAAAATGAGGACAGCAGACGGAAGAGGCATCTCATCCACAAGACGACACATCCACCACTGGCAGAAATGTTTAAAGACCAGTCTAGCTTGAGTTGTCCAGACTGGCTTTCAGATCCATGACCTTAGATTGGTTTCATACATAGGTTTTTTAAAAAAAGCTGTATTTTTTTTTTGGCGCATTTTTTCAGAAAATCCTCCAGTCAGAGGTTACAAGTAGGTTAATAGGAAATTATAAAAAGTTCTACAAACACTGGTCCACATTTACTAATACCGTCTGAAAATAAGACAATATTACCTCCTCCTCATCATGCCCCCTCTCATTGGTGTCCCTCAAGTCTCTGTCCTGCATCCCCTACTTTCCTCCATTTATACATTTGGCCTGGGACAGCTCGTAGAGTCCCATCGCTTCCAATACCCCCTCTATGCTGATGACACCCAAATCTACCTCTCAGACTCAGGTGTTACTGATATCCAGAATCCCTGTTGGCTATATCTTCATACTTCTTCTCCCGCTTCTTAAAACTCAGGATGGAGAAAACCGAATTGATCTTTCCCATGTGTCCCTCAGCCCTCCTACCAGACCTATCTATTACAATTAACAGTACCACACTTTCTCCAGCCTCGCAGGTCCGCTGCCTGGAGGTAACATATGATTCTGCCCTGTCCTTTAAGCCACACTTCCAAACCCTCATCTCGACCTGCCACTTTCAACTCAACAACATCTCTCATACTCGCTCCTTCCTTACCCCTGAGTCAACTAAAATACAAGTGTATGCCCTTGTCATCTCCCAACTGGACTACTGCAACATCCTCCTCTGTGGCCTCCCATCTAGCACTCTCACACCCCTCCAATCTTTCAATATAATAACTCAGAACTGGAGAGATTGGTCATCTTCTTTTTTTTTTCCTTTTTTTAAACCCCCAAGTTTGTGACTTTTTAAAAAACACTGTAACTAAATCTAATCGCAAGTGGTGTTTCTACACCACTTTCAGAGAAGGGGTCATGGTAAGGGTAAGGAGGGGGTATATTTATCTTCTTCTATGCCAATTTTCTGCCGGAAATGAAGACTGAGATCTCTGCCAGCTTGGATTTCAATTTAGGGGCACAGACTGCCGTAGGATGTGCCTAATTTATAACGAGGTCTGCACCTTGCCATAAATTAAACACGTTCTCTGGAAGTGCAGGGTATATCCAGATCGGTGTACCACATGCCGGTCTTGGTAAATCTTCTCCAGGGAGTCCAAGGGTGCAAGTTTTATCACAATAGCTGACGCTGGCTGATAAATCTGGAGCCAGGGGCGTAATTACCATAGCGGCAGACCATGCGACTGCTATGGGGCCCAGCGCAAGAGGGGGCCAGCCTTAGGATTATCTCCTCTTCTACTGGCGGTGAAAACTTGGTCAGGACTCTACCCTCTAAAGGAACAACTTTTAGCAAATGAAGCAGTGGAAAAATGTCTCAAAGGTCATTGAAAGGGGTTTAGGCGGAAACCCTTCTGTCCTGTGTGTGGGGCCTGGTTTGATCCTTGTTATGGGGCCCTTACTTCTCTATGTACGCCACTGTCTGTCACCTATGAACTGTCTAATCTAACTTTACACCACTTGTTTGTTGACTTAGTTTACTAATTTTGGAACAGTTTTTGCATAAAGCGCCACATTTAAGCCATTCCCCACTATGTCACCTTATCACCAAGCAAGTTGTAAAAAGGGAAAATAAAAAGTGTCTAAAACAGGTTAATAAATGCAGTAAAAAGCATGCACGTCAGTTGTTTTTTTTTGGGCTTTTTTTGAATGTTCTCCCCCACTCTGTTTTTTGTAGCGGCCTCTTAAAACTTCTGCCATTTTTTGACCCTTTATTTTTTTAACATCTCATCATGCTTTAGGTGTGCGTTTTTTTTCAGGTGTTTTCCCATTGACCTCTCTATAGAAAAAAATACACCTGTAAAAAACACAAATAAAATTTCGTGTGCCAAAAAAAATATTGATATATATACCACCCTTTGATAGGGGCAGGCAGTGTAAACATCATCATACCTGGCCCTGATTTCTCCTAAACTCAAAGTGCAGAGGGGACAGCAGTTGCAGAGAGAGCAGAGCCTGTAGGTGTAACAGCAACGCCCCCGTTGCTCCCAGAGGCTCATTTGCATATAATAAAACATCATATTTCTCAGCAATGCGGCCACATATGAACATGGGACCAACACAGATGTCTTCAGCTGCCAAGTGCACATGTAACAGGTCAGACAGTGTCATAGGTACAAAACTGCTGACAATGTCCTTTAACGAATATATGTTTTCTTTCAGGACTCAACGTGGGACAAAAACATGATGTGAACACCTCCGAAGCTGTACGAGCCGAGATGCACCGTTTCACCAAAAATCAGCATGGTTTTCAAACTACGAGTAAATGGTAGTTTGTGTAGTTTTGCAAGCATCTCTACTTACGAAGCCATGTGGCTCCAATTTACTGTTAAAATGTATGACTGAGTGGATTTGTCACATCTCAGCCACATGCCGGCCCATCCTGTGAGGCTGTATCCTATCCATTCATCACAGTTATTATCCACCTCCAGTCCAGATGTAATCCCGTCAGGTCCTGATTTGGGGACACCCCATAAAGAGGACAATTCCTGATGTAACTATCACCTTCATAATACTAAGAAAACTCTAAACACTTGACATTTTGGATACGCCTGTCCTGGAGTGGGGAAGCACTGGCTGCGCTGGTAGAGACCAGACTGCAGCCTGTGTTGAGGAGAGACGGAGTCTGGTTACTGGGCGTGTAAACAGTTGTCTGTCTATTTATCCTGAGAAATGTACCCTCTGCCCAGATTCCCTCATGCCTTATAAATTATAATCCACCTTACTATTCATTAGCATGGGAAAATCCACAGTCGTGGCACCCGTTTCCAAAACTGCTGTGTGTCTGGGTGGTATTAGGCTAGTTTCACCTCCGGTGTGAATTCCGGCAGACAGTGCCGGGAATCGGCCGGACACAAACCACAGCATGCAGCTGATTCTCTGCATTGTCCGCTGGAGGGCGGCGGATATTCGCCAGACCTCATTATACTTATATGGGGCCGGCGGACATTCCGTCTGCATCTGGTAGTGCCGGGTGCAGTGAATTCCAACAGGCATTTCTCTGCCGGAATTCACACCCCAGTTTTTGTGATACATGCAGTTTGCAGACTGTCCCTCCTGAGTTCCATCAGCTCACAGCTCATGTAAAGGCTTATCTCTGATCTCATGACCTGATAAGCATTCATTGTTTGATCAGAGTTTAGCAGTAACGAGTGTTTATGGGGTCTGGAGATCAGAGATATGGCTTCACATGAACCGTCAGCTGAGGGAACTCAGGAGGAACAGTCTGCAAATAGATTGATTTTTAAACGAATGTAACACAAGAACTGCTGAATATTTTTAATAAAGACCAATTGAAAAAATATTTTAGCCCAAATTAAGTAAAATGCAATAGTAAAAGATTGCGATGAAGGTGTCCATAGCCTTTAAAGGGGTATTCCCATGTTGATATTTATGACGTATCCACAGGATATGCCATAAATACCCAATAGCCAAGCTAATTTCCATGGGTTTTTTTTTGGAATTCCCATAGAAATGAATGGAGAGGATTCACAATGGCCTCAGGATGGGGCCTCATTCTTGAGATAGGCCCTGTTCTCCTGTGCATATGCTGTCAATGTCAAGGATAGGAATACTGCTTTAAAGGGGTTGTCTCGCTTCAGCAAATAGCATCACATTATACACTGCTCATTTTCATGGTTACGACCACCCTGAAATCCAGCCGAGATGGTCATACTTGCACACAATAGGAAAAAATGCCGGCCTATGCATGCTCCCACTGTCCCGGCACCCAGAGAGACCGGCGCTTTTTTCTCATGCAAGTGTGCAAGTACGACCACTGCTGATGGATTGCAGGGTGGTCGTAACCATGGAAATGGGCAGTGTATAATATGATGGAAAAATGAATCCAGCCAGCAAAGGAAGCAATATGGACAATAACATCACAATAGTAAGTGCCTTGTATTAACTTTCTCTAGGTGATGAATGGCACTTGCTGAAGTGACACAACCCCTTTAGGTGTATATCCACATGGATGTGATGAAACTCCACAGCATAAATTGCCATCCTGCAGGCCCATTGAAAGGGGTTTTACCATGACAGACAATAGGGACATATCGCTAGGATATGCCCCCATTGTTTGATAGGTGCGGGTCCCACAGAGAATGGAGTGGGGAAAGTAGTGGAAGGGCGCACTGTACATGCGCAGCCGCCCTCTATTAATTTTTATGGGGCCCGCCGAAAATAGCAGAGCACTGACTCGGCTATTTCCGTCAGACCCATAGAAATGAAAGGGAGCGGGGGCCGCACATGCATGGTGTGCTCCAATTCATTTGGATGGGAGCAGCGCTTGGTCATGGCCAGACCATGGGAAACCTGGGGTCCTTCAGCCACAACTCTCCGCCCTCCGTTCTTGTTGTAGGTGCAGGTCCCAGAGGTGGGACCCACACCTATCAGACAATGGGGGTATATCCTAAGGATATGCCCCCATTGTCTGTGATGGGAATACCCTTTTAAGTGCGAATTCCATTGTGCAAATTTTCTACAATGTGTGGATGAGATTTTTAAAAATCTCACCCGACATCGCTGCTACTGTTGTATATGCTGAGATTTTTCCACACACTATTCCACTGCAGAAAATCCAAAGCATATCCACCATGTGTGGCCATACCCTAATGATTACTGGCTGCATGGGGAATGATTTTTTTTTTTTGTGTGCAACAGCCATACTCCATTAGAAATCCTAGTGACTGCAAAATTTGCTTTGACTTTTTATTAAATGTGAATGTTCTATAAATATTATGTGAATTATTGCTTAGGGTTGAGTTATTTGCCCCTCCTGACATTGCTGCCGGCTATATATCCTTGTTCACGTATACGTATAACATTTTTCTGGACATACTGCATAGGAGGGGTCTACGTAACCCTACAACCCTACAGCTCGCCTCTCCGCAACCAGAAGTAGTTTTTAATAGTTCCAACTAAAACATTTATCACCTAAATAACCATTCAAAAGGATGGGATATGATCACTGGGACCACCGACATCAGCAGTAGAGATGAGCAAAGTTATCAAAAATTCCATTCGGCTGCTTGGCCAAATTTAATTAGTTACGAATTACTTTGTCATGAATCGCATTCCATTGCATGTAGCAGGTGCCATGACTGGGAATGGTGGTCACACCACTCTTGTCATTGAACCCCTCAGATTGCGGTATCTGACATTAAAATTGAGGCCTTTAATGGGTTAACCAGTGGGAAAAAAAAACATACTCACCTCCATTGCTCGCAGAGTGGCTCACAGAGTGGCCATTGCGGCCAACTTGATTGAAGAATCCCTGCAAAATCTCCCATGGTGACATGATGATGTCATCACATCATCACACTGGCTGGGTGTCATCACTGAAGATGTTACCGCACGCGAGATTTTGCACGGTTTCTTCAATCAAGATAGCCGCCACAGCCTCTCTGTGAGCAAATGGATGAGGTTAGTAGCTTTACCGCCATTTCAGGAAAAGTAGATTCATTACCATGAAGTACGAGGAAATTCGGCTATTTGGAAAATAGAATTTTTCCTGAAATTCGGATCGAAGTCAATTCAGTCAGGTTCAGCCAATCTAAGGCCACTTTCACACCAGAGTTTTTGCTAGATCTGTCATGGATCAGCAAAAACACTTCCATCGCGATAATACAACCGTCTGTATCTGTTCTGAACGGATCCGGTTGTATTATCTTTAACATAGCCAAGACGGATCTGTCATGAATTCCATTGAAAGTCAATGGGGGATGGGTCTGTTTTCTTTTGTGTCAGATTGTGTCAGAGAAAACGGATCCGTCACCATTGACTTACACTGTGAGTCGTGACGGATCCGTCTTGCTCCGCACCACATTGCAGACAGGAAAAAGCTACTTGCAGCGTTATTCTGTCCGCGATGGGGACGCAACCAAATGGAACGAAATGCATTCTGGTGACTCTGTTTCATTCAGTTCAGTTTTGCCCCCATTGACAATGAATGAGGACAAAACAGAAGCATTTTCCCGGATATTGAGACCCTATGATGGATCTCAATAGTGGAAAGAGAAAGCGCAGATGTAGAAGTAGCCTAATATGTATGGGCACTTTAAGATCTTTCTGGGTGTAGAGTTCTACCTTGTACTAGGTATTAGAATTTGATATCAGGCCATTTTTTGCCGCCATTGTGTTGTCTATAACCCCACCCTGCGTTGAATGAAATTTTTTACTTGCCTGATCATTTGTTTCTCTCAAAATAAGAGATGTCGGGCAGCCACATATCCTTCTATTTCTCTACCATTAGCATATATTCCACTGAGGTATGGAATGTCTATGGTCAGAACTAACCCCTTTCCCCAAAATGACCTGCAGCTCTGAGAATACACCCTAATAAATGAAATCCTGAAATATTGGAAAATATGCTGAGATGTTTCTGGAAAATGTAAAAGCTTCATAACCTTCATTCCAGGGTTCTTATAACACTACAGTCATTGAGGCTTGGACGCTATAAAGAAATCTGCCTCTGACATCATCTTTGTAGGAAGGATGGGGGGAGTCACTTTGGAAAATGAAAATTCACTTAGGCGGGAGGAGTAGGAAAGAGACATGACATATTTAGAGAGAGAGTGAGAGAAAACAGGAGGGGTGAGAAGATGTGAGGAAGGTATGGAAAGAACACCGACATGAAACAGTCCTCATGTGCAGCGTATCAGAAAGACTGGAGGATTTAACGGATAGACGAGAGGATGAATAATAAAAAATAATAATGATAACATCTAAGAAAAATATGTTATTTTAATTGGTATTAGTATTAACAGGGGTGCACCTAGCCTTTCATCTGCCTGAGGTGAAAACTAAAACGCGCCCCCCCACGACAATTTCTTAACCTAACCCCTTTGCCACAATGAAAGCGCTCATTGCCCATGGCCCTTCCGCTGCCTGGTGCTGTCTGAGGCGATCGCCTCGCCTCATTGGTGGTGCACCCCTGAGTATTAATATTATCAAAATAACTAATGATACACCATCACATTTTTTTACCATTAAACGCAATGTATTTTTTCGATCACATAATCTGATACCAAGATTATCAATCAATGATTTATTTCTATTCCATGAGAATCAATGGGATCTTTTCTGAGATCTGCTCCTTGATATTTTATGAGATAGGTAATGGTATCATGAACACTAAAGGCCCATTCACACGGCGGATTTTGCCCTGGCCACTTGTGCTCTGCCCCTGCGGCCCAGTGGTTAATAGCCAGGACAGCGCCAAGAAGGGATGTGCAGGGACAGCTGCTGCTTGAAGTTACGGTGGCTGTCTCGCATCTTAGGTCCTAAGTGAACAAGCGTGACAGAAACTGCTGCAGTATACACAGCGGATTTTGAGAGTATCATAATCTGCCGTGTGGAGGGCCCCTAGAGCTAAAGTACTAGCATGCAGTAAGGTAACTTGAACCTCTTAGGACCCAATTCCAAATCTGTAAAAGAACCTCCACCTGTCATGTTCCATTTATAATACAGGTGTCTTTGATGTGGCAGAGGGGCTCTAGGGTCCAGCTGTGGCTGTTATCTCTGTCCTGCTATAGCACACCCCTGCCAATATGACAAAAGCTTTAGGGCAGGGATGCGCAACCCGTGGCCCTCCAGCTGTTGCAAAACTACAATTCCCTGCATATTTGGACAGCCTACAGCTATTAGGGCATGCTGGGAGTTGTAGTTTAGCAACAGCATGAGGGCCGCAGGTTGAGCGTCCCTGCTTTAGGGCATATGCACTGAACCCACAGTTCCATACAGTAGTGCCATAGACACTCTGTATGCTGCCATATGGTGCCTCTGTACAACATTATATTAGAAAAGAGCAATGATTCTTAGGGACTTTACCTCCGCATGCTGCTTTACAAAATCAGAAGCACACAGAGGCACAGTACAGCCTCAGAGACTCTTATAGGTGCTGTATTATGGCACCATATAATATGGAACTTGTACAGAGCCATTATATAGCCGTGCATTTGAAATTGTATGTAAGGGTTAATTTTTGCTCTTTTGCTTCCACCGGTTCTATATGTCTTAGATTCAGCTTCAAGGCCACATCTCATCCCAGCACAACAATCACCTATTAAGCAATATTATATAACATTGCACTCCCATTCCTGTGTTGGTATTAAGGACATAAATACATATATAAAGGAAACAAGCTCTTCATTATCTACCATCTTGGGTATTGGTGTGCATCTGACCCGAGCTAAGTGATTGTTTCTTTACTTAATATGCTTTTATGTGATATAACTGCTATCTGTATGTCTTTTATCACTGCTCTTATTCGGTAAACCCTTTTATTCACTTAGTCATTGTTTAAGCCTATTTATTCCCATATCCCAGAATTCACCATAAAACAATATAATGAGCCAAGAAGGAAGGTAAGAAAGGACATATCTGTATGCCCAGTCCAACAATGAATTTCGTCAGTGTCCTTTGGTCCCTCAGCTTACGAGCATCGCTTGATGTCTGGCAGTATAAGACAATTTATTATGCAACAGTGTTGCCACAAATTCCATTAATGATGCCACAATCCAAAGGTGAAGGAGAGCTATCATTTTGTAATGTAAAAGGACATTTTTAATGGTAACGTCAGACACAGGCATGCAGAAAACCTCTAATTCATCTTAAATTCCTGACGTTGCATCTTCATGCATATCTTACAGTAATTTAACAAATCATTGTTATTCATAAATCATGGGAATGCATAAAACCGCTGTTGAGCAGGCTCCTTGATAGGTCAAACCCTTTAATATATGACCACAGGGAGAAGCTGCCTGTTTGTTCATTTCCACTTTCACTAAGTGATGAAGAAGCCAGTGCTAAGAGCATGCAGAACTGATTACTGGGTAATACCTCCCGTGCTCCCCAGACAGCCTATCCTTATGCTTAAAACACAGATCGATCAATCAATCAATCAATCAATCAATCAATCAGATATTTAATGGGGAAATTGAAACAGAGGTTGTATGGAAAGATACACATATGAGAGTAGAGAGCTAGATTGCTGCAATAATTCCAGGCAACCAGCTGTTCTGATTTTCTCTTCTTTTTTTCAGAAGCTCCAGCACCCACATCTGAACTTTGCTTAACCTTATATTCGTTTTGAGAGTTGCACAATAGCTCCTACACATATAGACTTCCTTTGAGGAACCCAGTCAATTATTCATCATGGAAAGATGTATGTAAGGTGTAGGAAGATAAGAGGTCACTGAGGAGTTTGGTAGCCATATATCTACGGACAGCACACGTACCCATTGATTTAAATGTGTCTGTTCAAATTTCAAACAACATGGGGACACGCACTACTTTGATCCGTGATGCGGACCAAGCAAGCCCATTATCTGGGTCCGTGAAAATCACTGGCATCCATGTTGCGTCAGTTTTTTTTTATGAAGACAACTAGGTGATTCTTTGGAAATGAATTTTCAGCCGAGCAACTTCCATGAATTACGGATGACACACGGATGGTAAAAACGGAACAACCACGGATCCTTCATGGACATCTTCACGGATGAAACACGGACGTGACACTGACATGGAAATGTGAAGGGCCCAGACCGGGGTTAACTGGGCTTATCCGAGGAATTATATATATATATATATATATATATATATATATATATGAGCTTGTTAGCACACAGGACATAGGCAGGGAACACTGCTCCAGTATGTGCACACATGTGCAGAGACCAAGGGAGGAACCATCTATCTTAGAAGCTGGAGCAGAGAACCAGAGCCATGAGAACAGAAATTACAGCCTTATAGTCCCAATTCAGAATATCTGCAGCAGAGTGTAAGAACCAGGCAGATGTGGATACCATATCAGCTACGTGGCAAACGGAGCTTAAAAGAGTGAACAAATCACAGCACTGTTGGAGAACACGGGCAAGTCACATCCTCAGGACAGACATCTCCAAGTCTGTTTGTACTTCATCCTTCTTACAACGTCATAAGGAATAAATGTTAGTGACAAGTAATTGGCTCCAAAGTCAGATCTAAATAAGGTTGTCTTCTGTTGGATGTTCAAGAGGACCTTTCACCACTCCTGACATGCCTGTTTTAATAGCTTCATGCATTCCCCATGTATTAACAAGTCTGAAACATCTATTCTTATGTCTGTATGTTGTGCCATTCCTTTATTATTTGAACTAGAAGTTATGATAGAATTGCTATTTGCCTTCAGTAAAGGAGATAAACAAAGGAGAGAACTAGAGAATGTAGAGCATGGAATGAGCAAGGTAACCTGCTACCAAAAGCTGTTATGACTTTACTGCAGTGAGGGGCACCGTTAAAACATCTTTCACATCTAGAAACAACCTCGCCAGTCTTATCTCTAAAACACTGTATCACTCAGTGGACATTACAGCTACCACAGAAAAAGTAATATTTCCCACCATAGATTCTACAGATAGAGGAGAGGGAAGAGGGCCATGATCAGGGGCGTAGCTAAAGGCTCATGGGCCCTGGTGCAAGAGTTCAGCTTGGGCCCCTGCCCCCCCCCCCCCCCGCCTAATACAGCGCCTCATACCTCTTACATCCAGTATAATACAGCGCCCCATACCTCGTACATCCAGTGACGTCTCCTCGGATGTACATCTTCTCTTTCCTCATCTTCTCCTTTCAGACCAGACGCCATTTTTCAGCCATTTCTCATGTCTGCAGTTTGACAGAAAAAAATCTTAGTTTACTACTTTTCCATCATCCTCCCATCTTCTGGACAAATCATCCTACCACCCCCAGTACTGTGCCACTAGTACCACACAGATTATGTGCCAGTAAGAAATGCCCCAATAATGCGCCAGAAGTTCCCCCCATTGATTCCCCCCCAAAATCATGTGCCAGTAAGAAATGCCCCAGTGCCCCCATGTGCCAGAAAAATGCCCCCATACCAGTAAAAATGGCCCCAGTGCCTGTAATAATGCCCCCAGTGCCCCCTTGTGCCAGTAAGAAATGCCCCAGTGCCCCCATGTGCCAGAAAATGCCCCCCATACCAGTAAAAATGGCCCCAGTGCCTGTAATAATGCCCCCAGTGCCCCCTTGTGCCAGTAAGAAATGCCCCAGTGCCCCCATGTGCCAGAAAAATGCCCCCCATACCAGTAAAAATGGCCCCAGTGACTGTAATAATGCCCCCAGTGCCCCCTTGTGCCAGTAAAAATGCCCCCAGTGCCCCATGTCAGTAAAAATGCCACCAGTACCAGTAAAAATGCCCCCAGTGCCCCATGTGCCAGTAAAAATGCCCCCAGTGCCCCCATGTGCCAGTAAAAATGCCCCCAGTGCCAGTAAAAATGCCCCCAGTGCCCCATGTGCCAGTAAAAATGCCCCCAGTACCAGTAAAAATGCCCCCAGTGCCCCCATGTGCCAGTAAAAGTGCCCCCATGTGCCAGTAAAAATGCCCCCAGTGCCAGTAAAAATGCCCCCAGTGCCCCCATGTGCCAGTAAAAATGCCCCCAGTGCCAGTAAAATACCCACAGTGCCCCCATGTGCCAGTAAAAATGCCCCCAGTGCCCCCATGTGCCAGTAAAAATGCCCCCAGTGCCAGTAAAATGCCCACAGTGCCCCCATGTGCCAGTAAAAATGCCCCAGTGCCCCCATGTGCCAGTAAAATGCCCTCAAAGCCCCCATGTGCCAGTAAAATAATAAAAAAAAAATTAACACTTATTCTTACCTCCAGCAGCGATGCGATGCAGGCCTCTTCTGGCCTGTGTCCCACGCTGTACGGCTCAGGCGGCGCGATGACGTCATCGCGCCGCCTGAGCCGGCCTCTGATAGGCTGCAGGCCCAGTGCCTGCAGCCTATCAGAGGAACGGGCAGGGGAGACACCTCTCCCTCCCCTGCCCCAGTACAATACAGTCATCTGTATCGCCGTCCTGAGGACGGCGATACAGATGACTATGGAGATGAGCGCTTCCATAATGGAAGCGCTCATCTCCCTCTGCAGGGCCGCGCCGCACCTGGCTAATTGGCGGTGCGGCCCTGCAAGTGGCAAGGGGGGCCCTCGGGGCCCCCCTGGCTTAGGGGCCCGGTCGCAACTGCGACCGCTGCGACCCCTATAGCTACGCCACTGGCCATGATGCCTATCCTTGCCTAAATCTTTGCATTGTTCTTTGGGAAGAATTGCACTGTGTACAGTTGGAACTGTGTTTTACTATCGTTGGAAGTACAACAGCTCCCATTTACCACTTAAGAGAGACATTTATTCTTTTAAATCTGGCCTGGTTACTGCACTATAGCCCTGCCTTGCACCCATACAAACACTTAACATCATGGGGCACCTCAACTCTCATCAGGTGTGCCCTGAGAGAAATAAAGGTGCTCCCTCATGTCACTGCACATTCCTAGGGAGCAATGGTGTGAGGAAAGCCACTGTGATTGATTGTGACAGAGCTACTACCACTCCCATTCTCCACTCCGGCTCCTCCTGGGCTCACTGCAGATCTAAAAAATCCATTATTGGATAAGAGCCTGAATCCACCAGATGATCCTCTGGTACTCTGTTGGGCCAGTTACACCAGGAAATTGGAGAAAGACTATGGGGGCCATTTACTATGCTGAAATACGGCACAGATAGAGGCATAATGGTTAGTTGCACCACAATCTGCAACTTCACCCACTCATGTCATGGTTAAAATTGGGGGAGCGACGTGGGTGGGGAAGGGGATGGGCCGGCAGGCCTGTCTCATTCACCATTTTCTACTTCCTATACCTCAGAAGCGATCTTACATCTAGAACTGGGGCTGGATGTGCCAAAGTTATGGAGAGGCCTGTGCCTCTCCATAACTTTGACGGATCCACTGCCAGTTTATGGCTTTATTAAGACCAGCGTCTAAAACGACGGTCTTAATAAATGTGCTCCTATGAGTCATCCTCAAAAATTTACCACTGAAGTCAAAGCATAATAAGCTTGGGTCTCTAAAGCTGACCATATGAAAAGTTAAGCCAACAGCTAGTCTTCCTCAGTATGCTTGCAAATATGTACTGACACACAGGATGGTTTAGTGGTATTTTGTGCTGCGGTTTCCACAAAATTATGGTAAAAAAGAGAGGTTTATACAGGAAACAAAAAAAACTCCAGCACATAATATTATACACGTAGTGGTTTGTAAACCACTGCCAAACTGAACTGGCACTGCTTATCTTCATGGAAAGAGAGGATCTACTCATGAAATTGTAAAGATTCTCTATCCTTTTTCCTTTAACAGCCTTCAACCTCAGTTTACCACTTACAGATGTAAACACATAGGGGAACATTAATGATCCCCTGTAAGAGAAAACTGGTTTCAAAAAGTCACAAAATTTGGTACACAACTTACCTGGACTAAATTTTGCTACTTTTTGCTTGTTTTCAGCTCCACTCACAACTTTTCCAGAAAAGTAGGCAGAGAATGCTGCAGAGTGGGTGGTGAGAGGACAGGTATAGCGAGCTCCACATTTTTGTTATAATCTACACCAGAAAATCTATGCTCACTCCTTTGCTAGTGTAGATTTCACAGAGACCTGCGCAGATATAACTAGTTGAGTTAGAGGCATGAGCATGTTAAACTCTGGCCTTAGTAAGTACCCTCCATAATTCCCAATACCAGATACAATCCATGGAAAGTCGTGGTGCTATTTTTGTAAAAGAAAAAGCAGTCCCTTTAACCCCTATGCTGGGTGATGGGTGTCTGAGCTGTAGTCCCTCACCATGCAGGAGTGTTTGTAAAGCTGTAATTGTACTGCTGTTTTGTTACACTAAAACAGTGCTGTTGATTTTGAAGGTCTCTGGAGTGTTACTTTCACAGGAGAATTGGATACGGTTCCTAGGAGTAGGATCTCTGACATTTGCTTCCTCTCCGTTTGATATCTGAACTAGAACTCCCCCTCCTGGCAGTCCTACCAAGAAGGGACAAACAGGGTGGTTAGCCTTGTTCCTGTCAACCATACCTCTTCTGCTGGAATGAATGGCCTAAACATGTGAAAATACATAACACTACATATCTATTAAAAGACTGCAGATATCCCCAGGTCTACGGTACTGCACATCTGTTATGTGGGCATAAAAATCATCGTTTGGCGGAAGCACGTCCTCTAATAAAAGCAGGGGAAGTCTTGCCGCCTATTTGCGATCATTCATCTCCATAAACTTCAATGATTGTTCCATTTAATAAACAAGCACCCATCAACTTGCTGTTGATTATCTGCCTGTCTAAATTGACCCCTAGCAGAGCAGTTTTCTCTACAGCTCGTTCTCTGCCAAACCAATTGTACTTTGGAATTCCTGGTTGGATAATACATTTTGAGGGACAGGATATGATCACTTCAACATCCAAAAGGAAATAGTAGACAGACAATGAGGAGATGTGGACATGACCAGGGCAGGAGGTAATAGCCTGAGTCCTGTTTTGATAACGTTGGAAAGGCTTATGCATAGCACACATCAAAAATTACAAGCAGATGGTCCATCATCAGCTCCTTTCCCGCATTCTCATACTATGGTAGCAGAAGGCCTCACTTTGTGACTTTATGGCTGTGATATAAACATGCTGTAAATCAAGATCTTCTGCAGTGATCATTTTGAGGATGGGGATTTTAAAGAGGACCTGTCAGCTTTCCTGACATACTTGCTTTGGTAGATACTTGTATTCCCCATAATAATGCTAGATCACTTTTTTTAGAACCTAGTGTTATGCCATTCCTATGTTATTCCTCTTGTAAATGGATAATTGTATGGACAACTTAACATGCCTCTTGTTCCTATGTCTGACAATTGTCAGCAGTGATTGGAGTATGTTGGGAAGTGCTCCTTTGATAAGGGGGGAGGTTGTAACACCAAAAGATGAATGTATTCATTAATTTCCCAGAGGGGTCACTGAGGAAAAGCACAGCATTTTTATGAAGAAGCTCCAGATTGATTTCTTTATGTGAATATGAGAGGCATGTGAAGAGAGCTGTTACAAAAATGTTTAATAGCAATATTAAACTCAATTTAAAAAACACACAAAAAACAGGAAGCCTTGTGCATGCCGGTGGTGTTACTCAAGTGGTTCCTTTTTAAAAGAAATCATTTGCAGATCAGATTACGTTCAAACAGCTCAGCTTTAGTGAGTAAGACTGCAGATACAGTGACACAAAAGCTCAATGGTCACTTTAAGAGTCAAAACATACTTAAAGGGGTTGTCCCACAAAAAATATTCTATAGTTTTGAAACCAGCACCTGGCTCTGCAATTGCAATAACTTTTGTAATTGCATGTAATGAAAAATTTAGCATAGCCACTGAGTTATTCAATAAAATGTATCTGTACAGCGCCTCCTGCTGTTTGTTATTTTCTTATTTCTTTGACCTGCTCACTGAGAAGGCCGCACATGCTCAGTTTCATCCTTCAACTGCCTCCTGAGCTGTGATAGGGAGAACATGGACACGCCCCCTGAGCTGCAGCAGAAAAGACACTCTCCTTGAACTTTCAGCATGATATAAATCTAGCAGAGCAATGAATGAGGAGATCTCTGGACCCATTTGAGGTACAGGGCTGGTTCTAGCTTTCTTAGAAAGACATTGTCATGGGCTATATGATGTCTAATTTTCATTTTTTAAATTAGTCATGGGATAACCACTTTAATGGTTTCAGCACTCTGCATGGCTTGCAGAATTGTATCAGTTTTAGTTACACATAAGGTGACGCTCGCTGTTGCTTAGACGTTATAGAATTTAACTGAGCTTAAAGGAGTTGTCTAATCTCAGGCCCTAGTGGCATATAACTAGAATGTCTCCAACGTCAAATACAATGTATTTGGAAAGTCTTCCAACCCTTTCACTTTTTTTCACTTTTTGTTATGTTGTGGCCTTCAGCTAAAAAACAAAAGTTTGCTAGTTTATTGAAAAGGAAAAAATAAAATCTTGCATTGACATAAGTATTCAGACCCTTTACTCAGGACTTGTTGAAGCCCCTTTGGCAGTGATTACAGCCTCCACTCTTCTTGGGTATGATGCCACAAGGTTTGCACACCTAGATTTGGGGATTTTCTGTTATTTTTCTCTGCAGATCCTTTCAAGTCTGTCAGGTTGGATGGACACCATCGGTGGACAGCCATTTTCTGGTCTCTCCAAAGATGTTTGATTGGGCTCAAGTGGCCAGGCCACTCAAGGACATTCAGAGAGTTGTCCCTCCTGTCTTGATTGTGTGCTTAGGGTTGTTTTCTTGTTGGAAGGTGAACCTTGGCCCAGTTTGAGGTTTAAAGCACTCAGGATCAGGTTTTCATCAAGAGTATCTCTATAGTTTGCTCCTTTCAGCTTTCCCTCAATCCTGCCCAGTTTTACTGTATAAGATGCTGAAAAACACTCCCACAGCATGACACTGCCACCACCATGCTTTACTGTAGGGAACAAATCTTGGTTTCATCAGACCAGAGAATGTTGTTTCTCACAGTCTGAGAGTCCTTTAGGTTCTTTTTGCAAACTCCAGGCAGCTTACATATGTCCTTTACAGGAAAGGCTTCTTTCTGGCCACTCTGCCTTAAGGCCCAAATTGGTGGAGCGCTGCAGCGATGGTTGATCCTCTATCCTCTAAGTTTCTCCCATCTGTACATGGGATCTTGAAGGTCAGTCAGAGTGTCCATTTGGTTTTGGTCACCTCTCTTACCAAGGCCCTTCTACCCCGATTACTTTAAGAATGGTTCTGGTTGTTCCACACTTCGTCCATTAAAGTCTTATGGAGGCTAATGTGCTCTTAGGAACTTTCAGTGCAATAGAAGTTTCTTTGTACCCTTCTCCAGATCTGTGTCTCCACACAATCCTGCATGTGAGCTCTACAGGCAGTTCTTTCCTCCTCATGCCTTGGTTTTTGCTGTGATATGCATTGTCAGCTGTGAGACCTTATATAGACAGGGCTGTGTCCTTCCAAATCATGTCCAATCAACTAAATTTACCATGGGTGAACTCCAATGAAGGCATGGAAACATCTCAAAGATGCTTAAGAGAAATGGGGGGGGGGGTGCAGATCTAAATTCAAATGTTGTAGCAAAGGGTCTGAATACTTATGTCCATGCAAAGTTTTTCGTTTTTAATACATTTGCAAAAATTATTTCTAGCATAGCTCTTTTTTTCACTTTGTCATTATTGAGAATTGAGTGCAGAATAAAGGGAAAACCTGTTAATTGTGAGGAAGCTCATTGTGTCTTACCATGCAGCTGTTTTAAGGGCAGGTGGGTTTCATATGAAATCAATATACTGTCAGATCCTTCACCAGAACCCATCCATCCTTCCTGTTTACTCTTTCCACGTAACATTGAGAAATCATATCTGTACCACAAGAGGGATTTTAATGGATTCTAAACTCTTTATGCCGTTATGTTGAACTTGAATATACTGCTGTATTGTAAGAGTATTTTTTAAGTACTGAATGGTTCTGTGCCTTTAATTCTGCTCCCTTTTATTATTACTATTCTGTGTAATGATGCACCTTGTAATGTAGTTTCCATCCCTCATTGTGCTGATAAGACCACATTCTTGAGTGATCTCAGAGACATGTGTGATGCAAACTGGAGAATGGGGCTAACAGGTTTAAACTCTGTGACACACATTCACTCAAGGCACTCAATTGAAGACTTCATTCTAGGTAGGATGTAAGTATTGATTTGCTCTATATCTTCAACACTTCAACACCCTGGGGTGTCATCCATGTGCTACGACATGGCAACCGTAGTGCCACCCCATATTGCATATTTTGGCTAGTGATGTCTATTTACTTTTTATTATTCAATATATGATTTGTTTGTGTCATCATATATTTATTCACTTAGCTTCCGTAAGCTTATTCATTCTCAAATCTTTCAAATTCACATTACATTACAACTGCCTATAAGAAATGAAGTTGTGATGGCTGACGGATGTCATTTTACCTGATGCTCCATGGTTCTCCTTTTAGATATATCAAGTTAGAATACAAAAAGTTGACTCTTTCCTATGGCTATAATTGTCCAGACAAATCCACGTAACTGACATTGGTTACTGTAACATTTTTCCAAATGTTGCACATGAGTACGGTGTCAATCCAGACACATTACCTTTTACCATAGTGTTATATAATAATAATGTCTGCTTCCTTCTGAGCAAAACCATCTGCTGAGTGTAACCTTCCCTGCTAAATAATGTACTAATGGAAATGAAGGAGAGCAAAGTTTGTTCCATTGTTTATAGTGAAGCCACAGTCACGTATTGATGGTACTGCAGCCAAAAACACTCTCCAAAACATTGCTTATACAGTATGTTCCTGGCACTGCTGAAATAAAAGTACAGAACTAATGGGCAAGAGAATTATTAAAGGAGTTGCACCAAATTTTTTTTTGGGGGGGAGTGCGGACAGTGCCTTTCTTGTCTATAGCGGTTGTCTAGTATTGCAGTTCAGTCCCATTCACATTAATGGGGTTGAGCTGCCATACTAAACACAGCCCATGGACAAAATTGGAGCTGTTTCTGGAAAAAAAAAACACAACAGAATATATGGGGGAAATTTATCAAAAGGTGCCACCTTTCATTTCTCAGAGCTCCTTTGGAAACTGAAAGGTGGAAGCTGATTGGTTGCTATGGGCAATTAAGCCAGTTTTCCTTAAAGGGATTGTCCCACAAATAATATTCTACAGTTTTCAAACCAGCACCTGGATCTGAACACTTTTGTAATTGCATGTAATTAAAAATTTATTATGGCTTTATTATGAGTCATTCACTTAAAAATCTATCTGTATAGCGCCACCTGCTGTTTCCTGTTTTTCTAATTTTTTGGTCCTGTTCACTGAGATGGAAGCACATGCTCAGTTATGTCTTTCAACTTTCACTAGCTGCAGCAGATAGGACATACCCACTGAGAATGGACAAAACCCCCCGAGCTGTCAGCTTGTAATAAATTTAGCAGAACAATTGGGGCAATGAATGAAAACACCAGTTTTAATAAATCTCCCCCTATGTTTTAACATCTTTAAGAACTTAATAAACTCCCTAATATAGCTAAAATACAGGGAATGTCCTTGGCATAAGTAACCATTTTTTATACAGTTATGGACCCGCTATTTAAAATGAGCTTTGGCTATTTATATGGTGATACTATGTCCAGCGATGTTAGTGGCAGAAAAAAGTAATCAAGGGGTTTTATGGGTGAGGGTCCCACCTCTGGAACCTGCTTGTATCTAAAGAGCACAGCCCCATTGTGTATTGCAGTGAATGGAGTCCATTCACTGCTTTGGGATTTTCGATAATAGCCAAGAGTACTTACTCGGCTATTTTCGGAAATCTCATAGCAGTGAACGGAGAGAGATGCACATGAGTGGCCACTTCTCCGTTCACTACAGCATGAGACGTGGTCCTATTTTTGAGAACTGTATAATGGAAGATCTAACCATTGAAGGACTGAGTAGCTAAATATACAGTATATTAGAAATTAGTGAAAGAACCAGAGACATTTCTGGAAGACATTATTCACGAGACTTGGCCTGGTACTGTATTAGACCAGATTGTTCTTGATGCAGAAGAACATCGGCCCATGGCCCCACCATCGCTAGGACTACCCTTAGAAGAAGTGGTGAAGCCAACATTAGGGTCTTAAAAGTGTAGGGTTTAGAAAACCTATTTTATTACGCTTTTAGGAAATTCTGATATAACACAGGGGAGCACATCATCAATTAGAGTGGAGTCTAGATACAAAGAGCATCTCTGTCTCTGGAGGAACTTGTCACACTCATGCATTAAATTGACAACCCACAGATTACATGGGTCTTAGCAGAAGGAAATCCTGTGATCAACCCTTTTAACCAAAAATAAAGGTTCTGTAATGTCAAAAGGAGGTTCTGCTAATGAACTGGTCTGACAGTGATGAGATCAAGGGAGATGCATCGTTTTGTGGTCAGAATTCTCTCACATACTTGGATACATATTATGCAAATCTTGATGTGAGCATAAATCCACAGTGGTGAGGTGTAGAAATAAAGGATTCTAAACGCAAGTCTAATATGTGGGTTGGGTGGGGCAAGGTTGATGGTGAAAAGCCCCTTAAGGGATTGTCTCATCTGGAACATTTATGGCATATCGATATGCCATGCCATGAATATCTAATAGGTGCAGGCACCACCTTTGGGAAGTGCTCCTTTCTCAAGTATGGGGCCCCACCATTAAATGGGGAATGTACCACATATACATGGTGTCCTCTCCATGCACTGCCATTTGACCTCTGAAATAGGCGAAACAGCTAGTGCTGAGCAAAGTTCTCTAAAATTCGATTTAACCGCTTTGCCGAATTTTACAAAAAAAATTTGCTTCATGACGAATTAGTTTGTCACAAGGCACATTTCTTTGTAAATAGCAGGTGCAATGACAGGGAACGGCGATTGCGCCGCTCTCTGTTATTGTACCCCTCAGATGCCACGTTCATCACTGATTGCAACATGTGACGTTAATATTTAAGTCTACAATAAATAAACATAAAAAAAATCATACCTCATCCATTTGATCACAAAAACCACCCGCCGCAATCTTGATTGAAAATCTTGCATGGACCATGATGATCTCATCACGTCGACTGGTGTGGTGATGTTATACGTCACCGTGAGTGGGATTTCAAGATGGCTCTTTACGAGGTAAGTATGGTTTTTTAATTATTTTTTTACCCCATTTCAGGAAAAATCGATTCAGTACCACGAAGCACGAGGAAATTCGGATCGAAGTCCACTTCATGCACTTCGATTTCCTCAACACTAGAGACAGCGCTTGGCTATTTTCAGAAGTCCTATAGTGATGAATGGAGGGTGGTCATGTTGACAGGGAACAAGAAACTTCAGGGAAGGAAAAGAGAAGAAATTGGACCCCACAACCTGGACACAATCAAACTGTAGATTACGACATACAGTAGACTGTTTCATAAAAAAAGTTAAATCTAAAAGTCGCAAACGTTTTCAGTAAGTAGGTCCAAAAAGTCACAAAAGCCTTATTTTGCCCCTTTTTCAAGCCAGAATTCTGGAGTTAAGACATGATAAATCCGGGCCATTGACTTCTATGGGAGAGTTTTGTAGGCATGCTCAGTGACCTGTGCAGAAGTCAGGACGGAGTAGATAAGCTGTGATATCATCTATTGTGAATGGTGAATCCTGAGTTATCTCCACAGAGGAGATATCTGTCATTGTAATTCTGATTCTGAAAAGTATCCTATACCAGTGTTCCTCAACTCCAGTCCTCGTGGCCCACCTGTCGGTCATGATTTGAGAATATCCCACAGAATGAATACCTGTGGTAAGTCCTGATGCACTGACACTAATTATATCACCTGCTCAATACTAAGGAAATCCTGAAAACATGACCCGCTGGTTGGTCCTGAGGACCGGAGTTGAGGAACACTGACCTATACAGAACTGGATGTCTCTTCATATTGTTAGGCCTAGTGGTAAGTGTGAAAACTGCACTGCGGGTAAATCCAGTAGTCTGTTCAGGCAGTGGAGCATACTACTGGCGTTAATGTACCTGGCCTAGCAGGACACCACCACCACTACACACACTGCCGGGCGCCACCAGATCCCCATTCACTATAATGCGATCCAGTGAGGATGTGTCTGGTTATACCGGATACAGTAGGTCCGGTAGCTCCTCTGCCTGAACAGACTACTGAATTTACGTACCGCAGATGTGATCCTACCCTAATATACAATGAGGTGCAGGGACACATGAACCTGGGCCTCATTTCATTGTTGCTGAGGTCCTCCAAGATAACATAGATAGACTAGCTGTTCTGAAATCCCAGTACTAATCCTTTATCTCTATTTACTTTGTATATTTTATTGTATATTTTAGTATATTTTATTATAACGTGGTATTATAGGCTGCTGACATTTCCCAGGACAACAGTTTTCAGCAGAGCTGGGAAGCACAAAGTCACCAGGCCGGTAGGAGACCTCACCCAAAAATCATTTGTTGAACGCGACATTTTTATGAGTAGGGCAAACAGTGAAGAAATAAAAGCGCTCAGGCGGTGGAATGTACCGGAGATTTATCTCCTTTCACACGTCACGGCTGCTGTAAAAAAATAAAAAATTCCCAGTACTATTGTATGAATTAAGCCCATAGGTCACAACCTGTGACTGGACGCCATAACTATTAAAAGTTTCCCATCTGAAATGAATGAATACAGTAAAAATACCAAAGCTGAAATGTCCAGAAAATAACGAGAGTCTTACAATATGATGGGACTGATTTTTGTGCAAATATTGACATGTTTCGAATCTGAATGTAGACAATAAAAAAAAAAATAAAAGCTTGACTTACTCCCACACAGACAGGAATTCCTGTCACAGCCTCATCAGTTCTGTTTCCTCAGCAACCGTGTTCACGGTCATACGGAATTTTTATGTCACAGGAATACTCAGTGACAATCCCAGTATGTCACCGTCCGGAATCCCCCTGGTCACAGTGCGCCAACATTTACTGAGAAAACCTTACTTAAAGGGGTTGTCCCACCAATAATATTCTATAGTTGTTTTTTTTTTTTAAACCAGCACCTGGATCTAAATACTTGTGTAATTCCTGGTATTAATAAGAATAATTCATGTTTATATGCAGGTTCCCTGACCTGAGTGCCAGAGCTGCACTGGGTACATGGCCACGGATAGAGGATCCCGTCCACCGGTGGCCCTCATTCACTTATACCAGGGGCGGACTGTACATGCAGGAGTTCCCCTATCTGTCCCCAGTGTAAGTGAATGGAGGCCATTGATGTGCAGCTAGTAATATAAACTGGCCAACTCCTTTAAAGCACACCTCTCTGTTAAGGAAATAGATTCTATGCTATAACTGCCTACAAGGGACAGAAATGTGCAGTGCTCCACCCTAGGAATGGCCATATTTAAAGGCTATGTACACCTTTGGGAACAATTTTTTTATGATTGCATTTTACTCATTTGGGGCTAAAAATCATTTTTTTCATTTGGACGTTATTAAAAATATTGAACCGTTCTGTCACAAAGAGTTAACTGATTTTCTAGCTGTGTAAATCCTACTTTCACTTTAATAACCCTTATCTCTAAATCACTAACAGGTCAAAAACAATTACTTAAGCCGCATTATCATCAGTAAGGTAAGGCTTGAACTATAATGAGTGTTTATAAGGTCAGAGAGCAGAAATAAGGAGCCCATCAGCTCTCTGTCTGATGGAGCAGAACGAAAATTCAGATCCTTTTAGTAGAGCATCTCAGCTCTGTACAGAGAAAATTACTCCATATTTTTAATAAAGACCGATTTAAAAAAATGATTTTTGGCTCATAATGAGTACAATGCACTAATAAAAGAATTGCCCCCAAAGGTGTACATAGCCTTTAAAGGGAACCTGCTATTAGTGAGCAACATGTTATAAGGAGAAGCTGAACTGATGATATATAGTTTTGTAGGAAACTATTCAGGGTCAGTTATATTTTATTCATTTAATTCCCTGCTCTTTCTACGCTTAAGAGTCCAGTGGGCGGTGCTAACCAGTGACTGACAGTCATCTCTAGATGCACAGTCATACAGGGGAGGCTCTCGATCACAGAGTAGGACCACTTACTTGACTCCTAAGCAGGGATTTAAAAAGGTTTTCCGAAAGTAAAAAATTCATGACCTATCCACAGGAATACTAGTAGGCGTCGGACATCTGGAACACCCACTGATCCGCCTTTTGTGCTGTTCGGCTGTGCTTGAATCCTATTAATTTGAATGGTACAAAGCTGTAAAAAAAGGCCATGGACACAACAAAACAGATGGAGTGTTTGGAGTGTCAAGAATTGAACTCCCCTGATCAGATTTTTTTTGGCCGATTTGCGATTTTTTAATTGCTTCTCTTGCCCAAAAAATGTTATAAAATGTGATCAAAAAGTCATACACACTCCAAAATTGTATCAATAAAAACTACACGTCATCCCGCAAAAATTGAGCCCCCCTACAACTCAGTAGATATAACTATAAAAACGTTCATGTAAAGAAATCTTTTAAATTATATTTACACCATTGAGAAGCTGAGGGAAGACTTGAAAATTGCTGTTGACAGACTCTCTCGTCTAATATGACCTTCAGATATTTTGCAAAGAAGAATGGGCAAAAATTTCAGCCTCAAGATGTGCAAAGCTGGTAGAGACATATCATACCATACCTAAGACTTGCAGCTGTGATTGCAGCAAAAGGTGGTCCTACAAAGTATTGACTCAAGGGGGCTGAATACAAATGCATGCCACACTTTCCAGATTTTCATTTATTAGAAACTTTGAAAATCATGTATCATTTTCCTTTCACTTCACACATATCTTCTACTTTGTGTTGGTCTATCACATAAACTCCCAATAAAATACATTCAAGTTTGTGGGTGTAACGTGAAAAAATGTGGAAAAGTTCAAGGGGTATGAATACTTTTCAAGGCACTGCATTTAACAGGGAATTTAGTGTATAAGAGGCCCACAAACCACATGTTGCTTTCATGCCAAATTGTGGTGACTTTGTTCGGTGGGCAGAAAGTATTCCCACCTTACTAGCGGAACTACTGTAATCTGAGCTGTGCTAATTTTAATATATTTTGTTGAAACCTGTTTGGGATCACTGCAGCGGGGCTTGTTGGAGGCTTGCAGTACCCTGCAGCTCCAGGATGGGCTTCAGAGGTTAGCAGGACCCTTATAGTGTATTGGTTTGAGAAGTGGTGGGGTGTTGTGTGTTCTTGAGCAATATGGCGCTGTGGAGTATCGACCTCAGCTACCATGATTGACAAGAGGGGTGTAGGTGCCCATTCCAGTGACAAGTGTGAGGGCATTAATGTGTCGTAATGTTGTATCAGCCATGTGGACTAGGATTGGTATTTAGGGCAGACTTGTTTCCTTCCTATCAGGTGACATGTCAGGGCAGCTGTAGAGATGGCTGTCTTTCCCTGGGTGCCCTGAGTTTGGGGTATCTGTAGCTCAGTGGAGCTGTGCCCCATGGAGTGTGGATAAGAGCAGCTACTGAGAGCGAGAGCCTCTGGGGGACAAAAGCAGGTTGCTGTGGCCGTGGATTGAGTGACCTGTGAAAGCCTGCTGCTGTGACACCCGGCCCACTGTTCGAAGTATTGCAGTCTTAGGCTACTTTCACACTAGCGTTTTAAAATTCCGGTATTGAGTTCCGTCATAGGGGCTCAATACCGGAATAAAACGCTTCAGTTTTGTCCCCATTCATTGTCAATGGAGACAAAACTGAACTGAAGACAACGGAATGCTCCTGAAAGCATTCCGTTCCGTCTTCAGACCGGAGAACAAACCGCAGCATGCTGCGGTTTGCTCTCCGGTCCAGGCATCCGCACCAAGACGGATCCGGAATGACCCCCAATGCAAGTCAATGGGGGCGGATCCGTCTGGTGTGACCACAATGGTAACCGGATCCGCCCTCCATTGACTTTCAATGGAGTTCATGACGGATCCGTCACCACATACACACAATACACACATACAGACATAGACATACACATAAACATAAACATACACACACATATAGACATACAAACACACATACATACTTACATGCTCCCGGCAGGTCTTCGGAGCGTCGGAGGGACAGGACGGCGCGCACAGATGACGATTCCACCAGGCGCCCAGCAGAGGGTGCTGTGGGGAATCGTCACCTGTGCGAGCCGTCCTGCTCCTCCGGCGCTCCGAAGACCTGCCGGGAGCATGTAAGTATGTATGTGTATTTGTTTGTGTATATGTGTGTGTGTGCCTGTGTGTATATATGTACTGTGTGACATGTGTGGGGCCGGAGCGCAGTTCCGGCTCCACACATGTCGCTGCGGCAGTCCTGATCCGGCAGCACCATTCACCTGCCGGATCAGGCCTGCTGCTAGTGTAAAAGTAGCCTTACATGAAGAACCAATGACATTATTAAGGGCTCGTTCAGACGACTGTATGAATGGGCCTGCATCTATTCCGTAATTTTGGGTGCAGACCCATTAATTTCAATGGGACCGCAAAAGATGCGGACAGCACAACGTGTGCTGTCTGCATCCGTAGTTCAGTTCCGCAGCCCCGTAAGAAATATAGAGCAAGTCCTTTCTATCATAGTGCTGGCCATGTGTGGTCCACAAAATGCAGAACACACATGGCCAGTATCCGTGTTTTGCGGATCCACAATTTGCGGACCTCAAAATGCTACGGCAGTTTGAATGAGTCTTTAGGGTTACATACTTTCCTGTTCTCCTACACAGGGCTCATTAAACTGGTTTTCCATGCTCCTGATATTGATGGCCTAATCTCAGGATATGTCATCAATATCTGATCAGTTGCGGCCAGACATCCCACACCCCCACAATTAGCTGTTCTCTACAGCTTCCAGCGCAGGAACTATCACTTTGAATGGAACAGGAAGCACAGCTCTGTTCAAAGTGTACACGGTTACGGACGTTCAGCTACCATTCACTTCAATGGGTGATAATCTGCAGTAACCCAGCTGTGCTTTCTGCTCCATTCAAGAGCTAGTTCATGCGCTGGAGGTGGGGGTTCAGGGTGTTGGACCTTCACCGATCGGATATTAATGACGTTTACTGAGGATAGGTCATCAATATCAGGAGTCTGGAAAACCCCTTTAAGTTCTTACATCAGCTACATATACAGCGCAGAAATGCAGTGAGTAATACAGAATATTAAGGAGCACGCACAACCAAGAACTTACAATGTAACTTGTCCATTTGTCTATCATAACTGAAAAGCTTGAATGAATTATGCAGACAGATACATATATGTATTCCCCAGGGTTACTATACAGACCTGCCAACAAAACCTCGACTATGGTTTATGACAGCCTTGCTTGAAATGCTGTAAATGGACTTGCAGGCTCTTACGATGGAAAAACAGGTTAAATCTGCTGATGGTCAGATAGGAAAGCTTTAGTGTAAATCTTACTGTGATGTAAAAGGGAGTGGTCTCATTAATAGCTTAAAGGGGGATTCTGGTTGGTTTAAGAACGGGGGCCCTGTACCCCTGCAGCCCCCCTGAAATCAACCTAGTGGCCGATCACACATGCGCAAGACCGCAAGATAACCAAGCTCTGTAGTTGGTTATCTATGGAATTACCATAGAAATTAATGTAGTGGCCACACTCATGCCCAACTGACCAGTCCATTCATTACTGGGGGCTGCAGGGGTACAGGGCAGGGGCGTAATAACCATAGCGGCAGACCATGCGACTGCTATGGGACCCAGGACAAGAGGGGGCCCAGTCCTAGTTTGGATTATCTCCTCTTCTACTGGAGGTGAAAACTTTGTCAGGACTCTACCTTCTACTGGAGCAACTTTTAGCAAATGAGGCAGTGGAAAAATGGCCCGAGGGTCATTGAAATGGATTTAGGCAGAAACCCTTCTGTCCTCTGCTATGGGACCCTTACTTCTCTATGTACGCCACTGGTACAGGTCCTCCATTCTCATGACCAGTGGGGTCCCAGTGATAGACCCCCCTTTCCCCGATCTGATAGTTATTCCCTGTCTTATGGATAGGGGATTACTTCAATCAAAAGGAATACCCCTTTAAATGATATGGATATATGGAGCAGCAGCGCTCATGCTTGACCATTGGTTCATACAACATGAGGACGAGCCGGTGGTGAGGGAACTCGGTCTCTAGCAATTAGTGGGGGTCATAGCGGTCCTCAAAACTTTGAGGTGAAAAAAAAAATATCCAGCAATGGAGATCTTCTTGAATTTATTAGCATCCATTAAAATTCCAGCTCCATGAATGACACTGGTAAACTGTCGACACGTTTCAAACTGACAGGTTCTTGAAACGTGTTGACCTTTTATCGATGTCATATTAAAGAATGCTAATAAATTCAAGTTTTAGAAGATTTCCATTTATGGACATTTTTTTCTTCACTTCGAGGTTCCCATTCCAGGGGTCCTGTACAAGGTTTTCTTTCAGCAGATTGACAGCGTGCATTTGCTTGTGTTTGGTCCTCAAAACTTATCCCATATCCACAGGGGGTTCCACCGCTGGGGGCACAAACCCCATATCATCAATAAAGTCTAATAGATTCAAGGCCCTAGTGGCAAGTTATTGGCTCCAAATTTTTTATTTTCTCATTGACCTTTGGGACCCACTGTGGTATCAGAGCCTGGGCTCACTAGAGGATCCTTGGGCCAGTCCGATGGTTGAGGAGCACATGCCCCCTGTTTGATTGGAGCCACAGTTCAAGCATGCATGCTGCCTCTCCATTCAAATCCTATGGGACTGTTGACATAGGGAAGTACAGCGCCCAACCAGCTTTGTCAGTCCCATGGACTTTGGGTGGAGAGACGGCATGCATGCTCGATTCATGACTTCATTCAAATAGAGGACATTGGACCCCTGCTTTTGTGATCGGTGTGGGTCCCAGGATTTGGACCCTCAGCTATCAGACACTTATTCCCTCCTGTGGATAGGGGATAGATTTTTTTTCTGGGAACATCCCAAATATCATTTTCTGATATAGTTGTAGATGTAGTTGTGTTCTGTATGTAAACTAATGTTACAGAACATGAATATAGCCCAAAACAACAGTCAACTCACATTTTTCACATTATTAAAGTTTATTAGTCATAGGCCACAGTAAAAAGTATACATATATTTAGCATAATTTAACCATAACAATCTGTACAATAAATTTATCAACTTATTTGTGACATAAAAAATAGATTTCAAAACAGCTGTTATGTATTTTACTATTTGCTGTGTGACACAAATAGTATGCACATTTATATGTACCTAAAATACTCTACCACCTAAAAAAGCTCTCATACACCCGCTTAGACAGTGACAGTGAAAACTTTGGTTCTAAATTCCAAAATTAGACTGGTCCAGGCGTTGACTCACTTCATCAAATGGCATTTATCATATTGAGAAAGTTACTACAAGGCACTTACTAATGTATTGTGATTGTCCATATTGCCTCCTGTGCTGGCTGGATTCATTTTTCCATCACATTATACACTACTTGCATCCAGGAGTTACGACCACCCTGTAATCCAGCTGAGGCGGTCGTGCTTGCACACTATAGGAAAAAGCGCCGGTCTCTCTGGTTGCCAGGACCAGAAGAGCATGCATAGGATGGCGCTTTTTCCTATAGTGTGCAAGCACGACCACCTCTCCTGGATTACAGTGTGGTCGTAACTACTAAATAATTTTTTTTCTTTGCATCACCATATTCTGACCCCCATAACGTTTTTAGATTTTTGTCTATGAAACTGTGTGAGGGCTCATTTTATGTGGGGCAATCTGTACTTTTTATTACATTTTTTTGGGGGAGGTGAAGCAATGACAAAGCAGTGAATTAGCCATTTTGATGTGTTTTCTGTTACGGCGTTCGCCATATAGGATACATACATTTATATTTAATAGTTTGGGTATTTTGGGATGTGGCAGTGCAAATAATCTTTATTTTATTATTTATTTTATTTTTTAATAAGGGGATGGGGGTAATTTGATTTTTAATTCATTTTATTTAAAAAAACAAAAAACTTTGTAAACTTTTTTTATTTTTAATTTTTTTAAAGTCCCCCTGGGGCACTTTAGCATGTTTCTCTGATAGACTGCAATGAATTACCATTACAGCCTATTGGAGTTCCATTATGTCAGTATGGCACAAGCAGGACTCCATAGAAATTATTACTGTGGTAGCCTCAGATACTTCAGAGGGATTGAGGCTCCCACAGTCAACTAACGGCTTCCCCGATCACTGCATGGGGATGCGTTTGAGGCCCCGGGAGTACAGCACTTCTGGAGGAAAGCTGCCTCAGATGCCATGGTCACAACTTACCACAGCATCTGAGGAGTTAAATAGCCAGACACCCGGCATTTAAAGACTCGACCAACGGAGGAGTACATGTATAGTGCTGGTTGACAAGAAGTTAATGGTAAGGGCTCGTTCACATCACCGTTAGGGCTTCCATTCTCCTGCTCCGTTATAGTAGCAGGAGAACGGAAAGGACGGATTCGGGACATAACTGAGCCCAACGGAGCCTAAGGGACCCCATAGACTATAATGGGGTCCGTTAGGTTTCCGCTCAGAAGATGATTTTTGAAGCGGAGACAAAAGTCCTGCGTGCACAACTTTTTGTCTCCGCTTCAAAAATCATCTTCTGAGCGGAAACCTAACGGACCCCATTATAGTCTATGGGGTCCCTTAGGCTCCGTTGGGCTCAGTTATGTCCCGAATCCGTCCTTTCCGTTCTCCTGCTCCTATAACGGAGCAGGAGAACGGAAGCCCTAACGGTGATGTGAACGAGCCCTAACAAACATTATAATGGAGGGACCTAATATCCATATGCCTAGTGGTCTAGTGGGGTAAAGATGTTAATACCAACATTTCTAACTGTGTCAAGAAGTAACATTTTTACTGAAACACCACTAGTGGTCTAGGGTAGTACATGGGTTAATGCCATTATCCCTGGTGGTCTAGAGCAGTGAAGAGGATTAATGATAACTTCTATTAATAAATAATAAAATTAATAGTAATAATATTAATAAAACTATATATATAAATTACTTTAAGGGTTATCAGACATTGCTAGAGATTTCCCCTGTAAAGAGGAACATTTTGACAATTTAATTTGTCCTATAGAAGGATACCATGCAGTCCTGCCATCTGTTTCTTGTAAGAAAAAATGTAAAGCGAATAGAGATGAGCGAACGTGCTCGAAACGAGCACTGTACCGCTCAGCTCCCCTGCGCTCGCATGGGCGCAGGCAGCCGCTTCCGTCCTCCTCAGGACGGAAGCGGCTGCCTGCGCCCATGCGAGCGCAGGGGAGCCGAGCGGTACAGTGCTCGTTTCGAGCACATTCGCTCATCTCTAAAAGCGAACCATCAGTCATCTGTAGTACTGAAGTACTGTACATCTCTGTGATGCAGTAGATTTTTTTTTTTGTGTACTACGAATGTTGATGTCTTCAACATAAGATCCCTTAGGCTCGGTGTCTAGTGGAGAAGTCGCTACTAAACATCTAAATGTTTGAACAGTTGATAGTTAATATGATAAAATTATTCACATTATAGTTCTACCTATTTATGCAGTATAACCACATTACTTCTGCTGCTTTCAAATTTCTGCCATTAATGCGATTGACTACATATTAGGCCAAGTTCACACTTCATTTATTTGATCAGTTATTTCCATCAGTTACAGTATTTGGAGCCAAAACCAGGAGTGGGTCAAAACCATAAACCAGGTACATATCGTTACATTACACCTGATTTCTGAGTGGGCTTCATTACTGGTTTTGGCTCAAGATAACTGATGGAAATAACTGAACCAAATAACTTAAGTGTGAACTTGGCCTTAAAGAGGTTATCCCATGAATAATATTCTAAGGCCAAAAGAATTTTGTCTTGTGTTAAAAGAGGTATGAACTTGCGAGACAAGGATGTAATATTACCATTATACAAAGCGTTGGTGCGGCCTCAACTGGAATACACGGCTCAGTTCTGGGCACCAGTTCATAAAAAGGATGCCCTGGAGTTAGAAAAAGTGCAAAGGAGAGCCACTAAACTCATAAAGGGCCAGGAAGATCTTAGTTATGAGCAAAGATTAAAAGAACTGAATTTGTTTACTCTTGAAAAAAGGAGGAACACGATTAATTTATACAAACCCCTCCTTAAAAGGAAGATGGACATTGATCCAGGGATTTGTTCTGATTGCCACTTCTGGAGTGGGGAAGGGTTCTTTTCTCTCATAGGGATTTTTTTTTGCCTTCCCTTGGATCAATATAGCAGAATTACGGGTTGGACTTGATGGACTTTTGTCTTTTTCCAACGTTAACAACTATGTAACAGTTTCCAGACCAGCACCTAGATCTGAATCCTTTTTATAACGGCATGCAATTAAAAATTTTGTATAGCCAGTTAGTTAATCAATAAAATGGATCTGTATAGCGCCACCTGCTGGTTATTTCTTTTTCTTATTTCTCTGTCCACCTCACTGAGGTGAATGCACATGCTCAGTTCCATCCTTCAAGTGCCATCAGCTGGAGCAAAAAGAACACCCCCCGTTTAAATAAATCTAGCAGAGCAATAGGAGCAATAAATAAGGATCCATGCACCTGAATCTGAATACTTTTGTAATTGCATGTAATTTAAAATGCAATATAGCCACTGAGTTATTCAATAAAATGTATCTGTACAGCGCCATCTGCTGTTTTGTTTTTCTTATTTCTTTGACTTGCTCACTGAGAAGGCCGCACATGCTCAGTTTCATCCTTCAACTGCCTCCTGAGCTGTGATAGGGAGAGCATGGACACGCCTCCTGAACTGTGATAGGTAGACCATGGACACACCCCCTTAGCTGCAGCAGAAAAGACACTTCCCTGAGCTGTCAGCTTGATATAAACCTAGCAGAGCAATGAATGTGGAGATCTCTGGATCCATGTGAGGTATAGGGCTGGTTCTAGCTTTGTTAGAAAGAGATTGACCTGTACTGTGTGATGTCTAATTTTCATTTTTTATATTAATCATGGGATAATCTTAAGGCTAGCTCTGTATTCTTACTAAGCGACATACTTATACAATGCTCATTGTGCAGACCGGTAAGGCATCAGCTGAATAAGGGGGGTGTCTACTGTGGCATCCGGAGGTGATATTAAACCACCATTTAAGCTATACTCTCCTCTTCTCTCCCACATGTTTCCTCTTGGTAGGGAGAAGTAAAGGAAAGATGACAACACCATGCCGTATACCTATGGAGATACAAAACAGGAATGATAGATTATTAATCAAAGCTGTATTTCTTGCTGTAGCTGCAGCCTAAAGTGCTGGTCTTAACAAATGTTCCCCAATGTTGTTTTTATTTACTGACAGCAAACAAATATCTTAAAAGTAGTGAGAAAATGCAATACAGATTATTTCAAAAAGTTGCTGAAGTGAGACAAACCCTTTAAGGGAAGCAGGAGACATTGAGGGTCATACTGCTTACGTTTATTTGGCTGAAAACAAAAAATCCTTTGAAAGGATTTTCCAACCGGACCCCATCTCAGCTGACATTACAACAGTGTAGTATTGACCATGAAGACACTACTTTGTGGCCTATGCTGGGGCTGCAAATTGGAAAATGAAAGATGGAATCTGATTGGTTGCTATGGGCAACTAAGCCAGTTCTACTTTACACCAGTTTGATAAATGACCCCATTTGTCTTGCTTCCTGACATGAGTCTGTGGCATTCTTCTGCAGCCACCACTATGGTGAGATAAGTGTCAATAGATTTTATCGACTGCCATTCAGTTCAATGACAGCTGTATTAATTCCTATGCACTGAGGGCCCCGCTAGTCCTGACAGTTTTATATTATATTGTGTTAAAGGGGTTGCCTCCCTTCAGCAAATGGCATTTATCTTGAAGAGAAAATTAATATAAGGCACTTACTAATGTACTGTTATTGTCCATATTGCCTCCATTGCTGGCTGGATCCATTTTCCATCACATTATACACTGCTTGTTTCCAGGGGTTATGACCACCCTTTAATCCAGCAGTGGTGGTCATGCTTGCACACTATAGGAAAAAGCACCGGCCTCTCTGGTGGGAGCACACATAGGCACGCATGCACAGCCGTTCCCATCCCGGCCTCCTCGTATCTGCGCTGCGGCGGTGGCCATAACCCGTGGCAATAAGCAAGAGATAAATGGATGGAAAATGAATCAGCAGTAGGAGGAATATGGAGAACACAAATACATTTGTAAGCTGCCTTGTATTAAAGGTTGTCCAATCCCTATAATTGGCCCCCCTTCACCCAAATGCCCGGGCCCCTCACACAGATTGTACTTACTTTGCTCCCCAGCACCCACGTAGTTTCTGATGCTGTTGCATCTCCCAGTTGCGCAGATTAAAACATCTGGAGACGGGGGGTGGGAGTGTTGGCAGCCAATAGCAGGCTGTGACAGGAACGAGCCTCCCTAGCATCATGGGTGACACTAGGAAGGCTGAAAATGTGGGGCAAGTGAGCTGAATATTGGCGCACATCTCCATGAAAGTAGGTAAATTGTGGTGCAATTCACCACTCAAAACAGAGACAGAAAAATACGCCAGCCCTGGGATGGCATAGAAATTAGACTGTTTTTATGACAATCTGGTGCAAGTTAAGACACACCTACATAAATAGGACAGAAATTAGGAGCAAAAGTTAGAAAACTCAAAATAGGTGCAAATGCCTCCAAAATAGGCACAAAAACAGTTGGTAAATGAGACTTAAACACTATGTACACCTTTGAGGGCAATTTTTTATTATTATTACATTGTACTCATTTTGTTTGAGCTAAAAGATATTTTTTTCAATTGGTCTTTATTAAAAATATGGAGCCCTTTTTCTGTACAGAGCTGAGATACTCTAGTAGCAGCCTCTGGATTTTCTCTCTTTTCCGTCAAGCAGGGAGCTGACAGGCTCCTTATCTCTGCTCTCTGACATTATAAACTCATTATAGCTCTGTTCTTATCTTACTTATAAAAATGTGGCTTAAATAACTGTTTATAACCACTTAATAAATTAGAGATAAGGTTTATTAGATGACAGGCATAAAGTGAAAGTACCAGTTACAAAGTTAGAAAAGCATTTAACCCTTTGCGACAGAATGGCTCAATATTTTTTTAATAAAGGCCAATTGAAAATATGATTTTTAGCCAAAAATGAGTAAAACGCAGTCATAAAAAAATATGCCTCCAAAGGTGTACATAGCCTTTAAAAAATAAGACAGGCTTTTTACTCATGAAAACCGGCAGCGACGCTATAGGAAATGTGTCCCACTTTTTCTCTACAAAATAGGTGGTTGAGCGGAGAGGTTGAATTTTGCGAGAATTTGCTCTTGATCTCGTTGCATGAGACTATTTTCCATGAAGCTCTATTTATTTCTGTCATTTCTTCCCTTCCTTTAACCCCTCTCTTATAAACACAGAACATTTCATACTTTGCTAGCAAGTTCTCGCAACACATTCTCCTATTTGGGAATATGATGTACAGTGGATGAGTAATGAGTTATTTTCGAATCTCTGCTTTTCTGTTGCTCGCGAAAGACGCAGACACAATTAAGCTTCAAGTAGACGGAGGGAGGTTGAAGTGAGGATACCATCGACCAGGGAGAGCGTACAATCTGCTAATAACGCGTCAACACCTCCGCATTTTATCAAAAATACGTGTGTATTTGCATCAAATCAGTCACATAATGGACTAAAATATAGAAGCAATATTGCATAACCGGATAGTGCAAAACTGGAAGACTACGGGGGAGTTAATCTGAATAGGTGAATAACGTGTGGATCCAGAAAAAGACCATGGCGGAGTTTGTCCCCCCCTAGTGGTGTGGCAGGACTGTTGGTAATTTTGCCCTACAGAACTCCTGTTCTATAAAGTTAATTTACCAGGAGTGACAAACATAGGGTTGAGCGAATCGAAGCCCACAAAGTGGACTTTCATCCGAATTTGAGGATAAATTTGATTTGCTGCAAGGCTGAAGCTCCTCGTGCTTCATGATGGTGAATCGATGTAACTTGAAATAGTACAAAAAACAAACAAAAAAAAAAAAACTTGCTCCATTTGCTCGCAACGGGCTGGCCGCCGCCATCTTGCTTGAAGATCTTGGCCAAAATCCTATGTGCAGTGACGTATGATGTCACCACGCCAGCCGGTGTGACACATCATCTCGGGCCACGCAAGATTTCACGCCGTATCTTCAAGCAAGAGCGATCAGATGCGGACCCATTAATTTCTATGATGCTGCAAGACATCCATATGTCCATTCGCAGCTCCGCAAAAGATAGAACGTGCCCTATTCTAGTCCGAATTTCTGCAATAGTGCGGGATGGCCGGAAAGGGAACGTACAGGAGGCACACAGCCAGTATCCATGGTTTGCGGACTGCAAAATACGTTTGTGTGCATGAGGCCTTACCTGTGAGGCCACCAATGTCCATTTTATCAGCCCAGCATTGGTGTAAATATGCACTATTGGTTAAAGGGGTTGTTTCACTTCAACAAACAGCATTTATCATGTAGAGGAAGTTAATACGAGCCACTTACTAATGTATTACTTATATCCATATTGCTTCATTTGCTGGCTAAATTAATTTTTCCATCACATTGGACATTGCTTATTTTCATGGTTACGACCATCATGCAATCCATAAGTGGTGGTCGTGCTTGCATACTATAAAAAAAAAAGACTAGCCTATGTGTGCTACCAAGATCCCAGCCACCAAATAAGCCAGCGCTTTTTCCTACAGTGTGCCAGCACGACCACCACTGATGGATTGCAGGGTGGTCGTAACTATGGAAACGAGCAGTGTAGAATGTGATGGAAAAATGAATCCAGCCAGCAAAGAAAAAAAATATGGATAATAACAATACATTAGTTAGTGCCTTGTATTAACTTTCTCTACATAATAAATGTGATTCGCTGAAGTTAGACAACCTCTTTAAGATTGTATTCACATGCTAAGATGAGTCCCTGGGTGGGAAGATGTCTCACCACCTGTTGGTGGAAAATATTCCCTCGTATTGTAAGCCAAAAGGAATAAAAAGAATGATGAAACCCAATGCATGCATTAAACACTTCTCTAGCACTACTGTGAACACAAAAATAACTTTAACCCCAGAACTTGCAAGACTAATGAGATATTGTTTCTCCCGGTAGAGAAATGCCCCATCCGTCCCATCTCTCCCAACTTGGTCTATATGAATTCAGTAACATGATACATACCGTCAGTCCCAGTGATGAGAGCAACAAAGTCCTGACCCAAAACCAGTGTAGACGCAGGACATCAGAGATTACTGAAACACAGTCCTAGATGGGGAAGAGCAATATGCAGAGTTAAAGGGGTATTCCCATCTCAGACACAGATGGCATATCACTAGGTTACTAGTTCACCACCTCTGGGATCTGCTCCTATCTCCAGAACGGGGCCCTGAATGTGAAGGAGAGCATACCGCTCATGTGTGGTCACCTCTCCATTCATCGTAAGGGGACTGCCAGAAATAGCCAGGTGGTTATTCTCGGAACTCCCATGTCAGTTAGAGGAGGATTGCTGTGCATGCTCACCTGCTCTCCCTTCACTTCAGGGGGCCTGTTCTGGAGATAAGAAAGAGATAGGATAAGGTATGAGAGGGATATAGACATCCATACTAGAGCTATGGGGCAGATTATTCCCATTCCTATCCTCTTTCATATTTGCCAACATTTCAATGTCAAAAATTGGACCACCCTTGGGACAGCTTTAGGGAGGAACTTGCATAAACCCTACCTCTTTAGATGTGCAGTCTCTGGAATTGTCCCCGCAAAATCTGGACTGTTGGCATGTACCGTATGCCCTTTGATACTGGGTGGTAAAAACCTATACAGGATCCTCTTCTGCAGAAGTATATTGCTAGCGAACAATAGGATGAGGAACTGTCCCAAGGGTGATGAAAAGGAAATGGAGGAGGAAACAAATGCCAGGTCCATCCATTCTTGTTGCCAAAACAGGCACTTTATGATGGAGGCCATTTTGATCTGTGCTATAGGGACCCTTCTCTTCTATGAACCCCACTAGTGACATGGAGCTGTAAGCTCAAGCAGGTAGAGTAATGACTTTAAGATGTATTTGGCAAAACAATATTTAAAGTGACCCTCTGGTTCAAGAAAAAAAAATATTAACTGGAGAACACACAGAAATCTTAACTGGTGACCTCTTTTTCATCTTTTTAGTTGCAGGTCCACTAATTTTCAGGCTTCTCCTCTGCCATCCAAGATGGCTACACCATGATACAAACTGTGCATTGATAGCCTACCCTAAGACACTTCCTACTTGTCCAGCTCTGCTCTTGGATTGGCCACCAATGTTCACATGATCAGTGTTAGCCAATCCAAGGGCAGCAGGAAGTGTATTGGGCCACCAAATGCACATTATGAGTGGTGCAGCCATCTAGGATGGCAAAGGAGAAGCCAGAGAATCTGCCGATCTGCAGCTAAAAAAGATTAAAAGGAAGGCACCCGGTAAGTGTTCTGCTTAATCCCCAGTTAATATAATTTTTTTTCTTGAGAGTTGCTTTAAGTGCTAACCCAGCATTAAAGGGGTTTCCAAGATAATGATATTGATCTCCTATCCTCAGGCTAGGCCATCAATATCAGATTGTTGGGGGATTGAAACTGGGGACCCCTGTCAATCAGCACCATGGGCTCTTCACAGCTTACCATGCACAGCGCCATCCATCGGATAGAGGTTGTGCTTGGTATTGCAGCTCAGCCCCATTCACTTAGAAGGGATTGCACTGAAGAGCTCATTGAAGCACCACCCCCTCTTCAAAAACCTAAGGATAAGTCATCAGTATATGAATCCTGGAAAATCCCTTTAAAAAAAATAGTTGGCAGATTACTTGAAGCCATAAGGAAAGTACCTTGCCATCTGTATTGCTGCAGGTAATCTGTGTCGTAGATATCTTCTGCTGTTCCAAGGTCTTTCCACAGCATTGAAGCTAAGAGCAGAAAAATGAATAACCAGAAACCATTACGTTGAAAAGAAAGCACTGGACAAACGTACAAAGAGAATCCATGGTTTTTACTTCCAACTACAATTTTAGGCTTATAATAAGGTAAAAGAGTGAGTAAGGTGTATGATGTATGGTCCAGAGGGACACATTTTCATCCAGGAGTCACTGACATGCATGAGCCCAGTGCTTCTCTATGAGGAATGTGACAACTGAAAGTTCGTACAGCCAGGGGAGTACACAGATCTCATAGGGCCCCACAGCAACACTTTTTTGGGCCCAGTGCCCCACCCGGTTTCCCAATATGCATGCATCAAACACTTCCAGGCATTGCAGAACACAAGACACATTGCCCCAGTTCTCTGACAAATTTCCATTTTTTCTTGTGAAGAAATTTTAATTAATAAAATTGTGATAAAACACTTTGTCCTCCACCTCAACCACTTAATCTGACTCCTAAGGCACAAAAAGTAGAACAGGTGCTTCTCAACTATGGCATTCATAAACACTGAAAATAATTCTTCTCCTCTTTTCAAAAGCTGTTTTCCTGTAGCCACCACTAGGGGGAGCTCAGTCTATAGAAATTTATATACTTACCACCAATCTCTTTGCACTGAGCTCCACCTAGTGGCCACTACATGAAAAATTATTGTTTTCTGGCCAGGATAAGAGGAAGGAGTTCAGCGTCGGCGCCTCCCCCTGGGGCCCTGTAGCAGTCGCATGGTCTGTCTACAGTGAAAGTACAACACTGCAAGTGCATATATAGTCTGGACTAATAGAGACTGTGTGCGGCTATAAGGGCTCCAGAAAACGTAAGGTGAAAAGAAGTCTTTGTGACTAATTACAGAATGGAGAAGTAGCACATATTCTCAACCCCTACTCATATGTGAGTGGTCCCAGTGATCAAGCTACCTATCCTGTGGATGGGTGATAACTTTAAATCTTTGGACAACCTCTTTAATGACCAAGAGTCCAACAAGGATTAACAGATCATGATGATTTGATAGCTCCAGCAGCTCAACTAGCACTTGACTCAGTTGCTAACTGTAGTCCAACTTAAAGGGGTTTTGCTAGGACATGCCCCATTATCTAATAGGTGCAGGTCCCACCTCTGGGACCCACAGCTACAAGGAGAACGGAGCAAGGAAATGAACGGAGCGCACAGAAAATAGCTGAGCCGGGACGCATCTATCAGACAATGGGGCATATCCTAGCGATATGTCCTCATTGTATGTGATGGGAATACCCTTTAACTACTTAACTTGGGCTGAGACCCCAATTCGGGAAATTCTGTATTCCCTACAATGATATCTCACAACCTTCATCAGTGCTCCACATTTGTATGGTATAGATACATCAGACGTCTGTGTGCTGTTCCATTTCAGGCCTCTCATGTACAATTATTGGGCTCTCAACAATATGGGGCATCCTCAACCTCAACTGTCTTGCATCCTGACATGGAAGCAGTGCATCAGGCTCTTTGGCCTTGGATCTGTTGTGATGGAGTCATGAGTCCTGCGCACTGGTTCACATCTTGTCCAACTTGCCAACATGTCTCTCAATCCCTGCATGACTCTATGTCCCTTTCCCAGGCTCCACCATTATGCATCACGTGTGCAATCCTTCCTCACCTCCGACAGCGGTTACCCTGGGTCCCAGCGCTCTCCACTGGGCTGTTCTCTGGCCACCAGTTCTGTGCCTTCGGCCTCGGGCTACAAATCCACCAGTTGTGAAATAAAAAACATATTTGATCTGTTGACTGTTCTACTTACTATTTTATGTACATGTAAAAGATGTTCCTGTGTATCTCCGGGATATCCTGTAAGAGCCTGGTCATAGAGATCATCATAGATGTCCAAGACGGAGCCGTCAACCTGAAGGACATTAGTCAAATTATTATATTTTTCATTTTTTTTTCTGTATCATAGGCAATATTACATTATAGCAATTGTCTTTTTGGAGTCTGTGTCCATCATAAAAAAAAATTAAATACATTTATTGGATAGGCAAACTTTCCTGAGTACAGATTAAAGTCTGATAGACTCTAGAGATATCTACCTTATGTTTCATTTTCTCATTAATTAGTTATAAAAGATAAGATATGATATCAATCTAAAGGGAATTATTGCTTTGAATAGTGTCCCCAAAACTGGAATATTTCCCCCAACAAGAATCTAATGACGGGTTGTCTCGTAGATATTAGCTGCAATCTGTTGAGGAACCTGACCACAAGTGTTTAACCCTACTGAAGAACCACCACAGGGGGAATTAAAGGGGTATTCCCATCTCACAACTGTAGTTTGTATAGTTAGATATAGCCATACCAATATTATTACTAATAGAATGTATTTATATAAAATGTACCGTTTAGAAGATTTGTCTATTTGTATATCCATTGTCCCACACACATCAGTCAGGCCGTTGCCCCTAGTTACGACCACAGTGGCCATGTAGTAGCGGTGGTCGGCTTGCTTCTTTTCAACCCCGCTCTGAAGTAACTGCTGTATTGTGAACGCACATTACATGAGCATGAGGAGACACATCTTAGGGCACTTTCACATCTGCGTTTTGGACGCTACCAGTCCAAAACGCGATGGTCAGGATCCGTCCAAAACGCAGACTTTATAAACGGATCCTGCTCCATAGAGGTGAATTGATCTTGGAACAGACAAAATGCTACAACCCTAAGATGTGTCTCCGCATGCTCATGTAATGTGCGTTCACAATACAGCAGTTACCTCAGAGCGGGTTTGAAAAGGAGCAAGCTGGCCACCACTACTACATGTAACCAGGGGCAACGGCCTGACTGATGTGTGTGGGACAATGGATATACAAATAGGGAAATCTTCTAAACGGTACATTTTATATAAATACATTCTATTAGTAATAATATTGGTATGGCTATATCTAACTATACAAACTACATTTGTGAGACGGGAATACCCCTTTAAGCATTTTCATATTACATATTTAAGTCAATTATTACTGAGGACTATATTTCACAGCTGCCAGAGAGGGAAGGAGACTGACCAGGGAATTTACTGTAGATTATATTTACTGCTACAAGGAGTGGAAGGAAACTGGGGAATTTACTGGAGGTTATATTTACTTATTAATTCACCAGTCAAAAGCAAGAGGTTTTCATAATAAGTTGCTGAGTGGTGCTAGAAATTTGATCCAAGGGCTGAACGTACAGAAACATGTTTAAAGAAATAAAACAGAGTCGCACATTTTGAGTGCAGCCATGTTCCGCCTATCCTCATTGAAGCAGAAAGCCTTGTAAGTTAGTTACAACCTTTTATTAACTGTTTTGCTTGTCATTTTATTTTGTCTCTTGTCTCCTTTTTTTTTTTGGAAGCACTTTACTTTTGTATTAAAGTGTAAAACTTCAATATGTTAGTCCTTGTATGCTCCAAGAATCCATAGCCCTTTATAGTGAATCTAATCTGCTTGATGCCAGAGAGCCCTTATGTGACACAAACATGCAAGTTTTGCATTTAGGAAGCCAATAAACAATAAGTAAAATCAGTGCAAAAGTGTCCATAGCCTTTAATTTTTCCAAATCCCTTTATAAATGAACATACACATTAAAACAACTGATTTCTTGTAATGTTTGATCATTCGTATTCATTGATGAATTTACAATGCTGCTGGCTGTCCTGAGAATAAGTGCGAAAATGTGTCCTTACAACAGCTACACTGTAACTGTGCTCCGATCATGATACTCTGATTTTAGCTTTATGCATAACTGGAGAAGAAAAACACTATGCAACTCACAATCAGTACAAGAGAAGGAAAACAGTCTGTACTTCTAACTACAAAACAATTTTTTTTTTGCGGATTTTAATAGGAGGATGTTCAAAAGCGAGTTCTCTGTTCCCACATCAAGCGCTGGCTAAAGATCACTGAAACCTCAATTATTACTTGCTGTTCACACAAGAAAGGGTCTGTGCCTCCTAAAGTGTTTGATTTGCCTAGCTCTTCTTCACCCACTTTCCAGATTTCCATCTCACTATTTGATTCTGTCGTCCACCCCCACATTCACTCGCTCCCTCCACTCCTCCGTTTCATTTTTCCAGGCAGGGATTCTACAGAACACTTTTTAATCAGGGAGCAATATCCGCAGATGCTTATTCATCACCTTTTAGTGACACGGATCAATACAATGACGTGCAGTTCTAGGAATGAAATATGTAAGGCCCTCACGATGGAATTGCATGTGTAATGCTCTCACATCCTCATACAGCAAGCAAGCCAGCCAGCGTTAAAGGGGTACTCCAGCTAAATAAAACAAGAGTTTAAGTAGGATACAAATGATGTAATAAAAAAAATAACTTAAGCTTATACTCACCTCACTGATTCCCCGACACTTATGTTTCAATGGTGCCTGGGTCCTGCTGCACTCTCCTTCCCGCTGATGTCCCGACAGCAGGAAATGGCTGGGAATGTCGCTCAGCCAATCACTGGCTGAGGTGAGTCATCGTTGCAACCAGGGACTGGCCAAGCGGCATTCATATCCATTACCTGCTGCATCGGGATAGGAACAGGAACACAAAGGGGAACCAGGTACTGTTGGAATGGCAGTGGTGGGGAATCAGTGAGGTGAGTATAAGCTCTGTTCAGGGGTGGACTGGCCATAGAATCTACAGAGACACTTCCTGGCGGGCCGATGCCCATGGGGCCACTTAAAGTGGTATTCCCATCTCAGACATGACCCCATTGTCTGATAGGTGCGGGTCCCATCTCTGGGAACCGCACCTACACAGAGAACGGAGTGGGTTAGGTGGCAGAGGGTGCACTGTGCATGCGCTGGATCAGCTATTTCCGTCGGCCCCATAGAAATGAATTTGAGCGGTGGCCGGTCATGCGCGGTGTGCTCCCATTCACTTGTATGAGGAGACCGCTTGGCGGTGGCTGGACCTCGGGAAACCAGGGGACCTCCAGCCACCACTCTCCTCGCTCCATACTCGGCGTAGGTGCGGGACCCGCACCTATTAGACAATGGGGGCATATCCTAGTGATATGGGGCATTGTCCCCATGCCCCATTGTCTGTGATAAGAATACCCCTTTAAGGCCTCCTAATAACCGCCAGCCAGAGAGGTAATGTTGTGACACTCTCATGGTTAATTAATTCTGGGAGCTTCAAACACTTTTGGGTAGAATTGGTATATAATTATGCATTACTCTATCTACATAATAATAGCACCATTCACCACCATAAGTAAAAGCACAACATACACAGTGGCAACGTTGTAAGCCATACAATGGTTTAATAATAACGTCATAAAGTAAGCAAATAAAGATGCCATATAGCGTTCATATAAGACCACAATGGGCACCCTGGCTTAAAGGCACATTTTTATTATTGCATTTTACTCAATATAAGCTGAAAATCTTTTTTTTTTCAATTGGTTGTTACTAAAAATATTCAGTCTTTTTTGAGAAACAGGGGTTAAAAAATCAGTCTATTTGCAGACTGTTGCTCCTGAGTTCCATCAGCTGAAGGCTCATGTGAAGCCTTATATCTGACCTCCTGATCTCATAAAAACTCATTATAGCTAAACTGAAAAGAATATGGCTTAAATGAGTGTTTATGAGGTCAGGAGATCAGAGATAAGGTTTCACATGAACCAACAGCTTATGGGACTGATAAGTGATAGTTTGATTTTTAAACTCTTTTACTCAAAAAAGGCTGAACATAACCCAAAAGGTGTCCATAGTCTTTAAATTTGAAACGGGACAAAGAGCAAACTATATGAAGCGATTGCCCCTTTTCCTATGCTATGATCCAGCTCTGATGACTGTACCATTATAGATCTGAAACCATTTCTAAATTACCTAGAGATTATGGGACTGGCTCTCCTGGTCACATGATGTGTGCATAATGTATAGTGACACATAGTGAGTAGTGACACATAGGAGGGCTAACCCTTGTATCTCGAAAACGGCTGAACATTTGCAAACTGTCTATTCTGAGTTCCATCAGCTGAAGGCTCATGTGAAACCTTATCTCTGACCTCATAAAAACTTATTATAGCTAAACTGATAATAATATGGCTTAAATTAGTGTTTATGAGGTTAGGAGCTCAGAGATAAGGTTTCACATGAACCATCAGCTGATGGGACTGTAAAGTGATAGTCTGCAAACACTGATTTTTTAACTCTTTTACTCAAAAAAGGCTGAATATTTTTAATGAAGATCAATTGCAAAAAAAACTATTTTTAGCCCAAAATGAATAAAATAGTAAAATGCTATCATAAAAAACGGTATCCATAGCCTTTAAAGGAAATCTGCCACATGATTTTAGTGTATTAAACTATAAGTATGGCCATGTTCAATAAACTACCTTCTGTCCAGGTGTAGTCTTCATTCTCTCTTTTGTGTGGTGGTTTTCATTTTATTCCAGTTTTTATGATATGCAAATTTTCCCTGAAGGAGCCCAGAGGGGCGTTACTATCGATAAAGGGAGCCCAGTAACGCCCCCCTGCTGTTCCCAGCCCGCCTTCTTACTCATCTAAAGCACTCCTCTTCAGGGCAGGAGTAACGGCCCACATTAGCATTCTTGGCCGCCGCCCCCCCTTCATCTACAGCACGGCAGTAGTAATACCTATCAAGGCAACTGGCTTCAAAAGCGTCACTGGGCATGCGTCGAGCCCAGTGACATACCAACTGTGCTAAGCCGCATCCAGGAGGGAGGAGAGGCAGCGTGCGGTACTGCGCCTGCGCGAGATTTCAGATGAGAGAAGCAGGCAGCTCTGGGAGTGGTTTGAAGAGCTGCTGTGCCGTAGATGAGGGGGGCGGCGGCCAAGAATGCTAATGTGGGCCGTTACTCCTGCCCTGAAGAGGAATGCTTTAGATGAGTAAGAAGGCGGGCTGGGCACAGGAGGGGGGCGTTACTGGGCTCCCTTTATCGATAGTAACGCCCCTCTGGTGTCCTTCAGGGAAAATTTGCATATCATAAAAACTGGAATAAAACGAAAACCACCACACAAAAGAGAGAATGAAGACTACACCTGGACAGAAGGTAGTTTATTGAACATGGCCATACTTATAGTTTAATACACTAAAATCATGTGACGGATTTCCTTTAAATTTGAAACTGGAGAATGAGCAAACTATATGAAGCGGTTTCCCCTCATCCTATGCTATGTTGACTGTACCATCATAGATCACCATTTATTAAATTACCTACAGATCATGGGCCTGCCTCTCCGGGTCATATGATGGGTGCATAGGGTGCAGTGACACATAAGAGGGCTACATTAGCTGATTAGTGACAAAAACATGTAGTAATCCAGAATAATCCATCATTAGTTCCCAGCGTAGAACTGCATTATACAAGATTTGGCATTTGTACAAAACCACCCACACCAGTAAGAAAAGATAACTAATTATGACAATGCGTAATTGCATAGTGTAGCATACATAATAACATACAGTATGCTACCCTTTCATTTTATATTTCTGGATTCTGGTTCTCTTCTTGTATATTTAAGTTTTATTATACTTTTCTGACTTAGGTTATTTTATAACCCTGACCCTACCTGGGCTTGTAAAAGGAGTTGTCTGATAGGTTCAATTTTATATATAGAAGAATCAGTTAAAAAAAACATTACTCACCACACCTTTTCCCCCTCTCCCCCCCCCAAACCCTGCTGTTCCGACACTTACCGGGTCCCACTAGTCTCAGCTTTCTGGTCCTGGCATAATACAAAACAAATTCCTGGAGATATCTGCTCAATGAATCACTCGTTTAGGCCAATGATCGGTTACATAAGCCAGTGATTTTCAACCAGTGTGCCTCCAGCTGTTGCAAAACTACAACTCCCATCATGCCCAGGCAGCCTACAGCTATCAGCCTACAGAAGGGCATGGTGGGAGTTGTAGTTTTGCAACAGCTGGAGGCACACTGGTTGAAAATCACTGACATAACCATCTCCTGCCATTTAATGTACTGGCCTCCCAGAGCTTTTAGCTTGGGGGACACATGGGGGCAGTGACCCTAAAGGGGTTTAGTTAGGACTGGTTTTCTCTTTCTCTCCCCCCTCCCCCTTGGCTGTGTTTTCCCGCTCTTTTTTGTTTCAGGTAATTTTACCTCAGTCGTCTTCAAACCGGTGACAGCTGGTTCCAGATGTTATCTTCAATCTGTGTCAGGAAGAGTCTCTTCTGATTGGCTGTCGGCGTTGCTAAAGGGAGAATTCCAGCTTCTGATTCGTCTGCTTGGCTACGGCGGGCAACTTAAATAGCTGTGTTCGGCGGCACTCTGGGCCAGTTTTTGAAGACCGGATCGTCGCCCCGCCCACCCTCCCGTTATATTGTCGCTTGCTTTATTAGTGGGGCTGTATCACTCAGCGATTGCTGAGTGGATTTTGGTAGTTAATGGAGAGCTTTCAATTATTTATTGAATATTTAGAAAATTATTTTATGTATACCCTTAATAAAGCATTGCGGCCATTTTATTCCAAAAATAAAAAGGTGTATTGTGTTTATTTTAGTAATGGGTCATTTGCCTCCATGTGTGTCGAGTGGAAACCAGCAGGGACTGGAAAGCACTGGAACTATGGGGGATCATTTAGGTGAGTAATGAGTCTTTTTTTTTTATCCATAAAAAATATCCCACTAAAGAACAGAGAGTTATATTATTGATATCAAACCTTCCTATGAACCAGCCAGATCCCTCCCTTCACCTTACAATTCTTCTTTGTGCTCTTTATATGGACTTCCAGAACAGAAATAGAATGCAAAAAATTTGGTGAACATTTCAGGAAGCAGCCGCATATACAGGATATACATGACTGATAACAGGCGGTAATGAACGGCCTGTAGACGAGGAATTTATTGAAGTCAAACACGCTACCCCCTTCACAATATCAAACATTGAAGAGGAAAAGAAAGAAAACTTACTATGAACTGCTGCAAAACATCTACGAAGAAGGTCAAAGCAGGTCTGAAAGAAGGAACGGGGAAGGGGGGAGCAAGAGAACGGAAGAAGGGAATGGATAGTCCATCAATGTATGATTGGAGGGGATCAGTACCCTCCAGGACTTCTCCTAATCAGCAAAATAAAGGGGCCTGCATCAAGGTTGTAACAACCATAGTGGCCGACTATGCCATACCTCACAACTTTGTAAAGAGACAAAGAGGGACATGTTCCGGCTGTCTGCTTCTTCTTGCAACAGAGACCGGGACATAGCTCCCCCGTACCGGGACAGCGGGACAGCCACTGCAATCTGGGACTGTCCCGCTGGATTCGGGACGGTTGGGAGCTATGCTATGCGACTGCTATGGGGCCCAGTCTTAGGGTCCAATCACACGTCCACAACTGTTTTGCGGTATGCAAATTTCGGATCTGGAAAACACGGACACGGCTATGTGTGTTCCACATTTTGTGGACCGCACATGGCCAGTACTATGATAGAAATGCCCATTCTTGCGGGGCAGCAGAACAGATGCGGACCCATTATGCGGATGTGTGAATGGACCCTTAGTTTGGGAGCATCTCCTCTTCTAATGGAGGTAAAAACTTGGTCAGGACTCTACCCTCTAAAGGAACAACTTTGACCAAATGAAGCAGTGGAAAAATGGCCCAAGGGTCACTGAAAGGGGTTTAGGCAGAAACCCTTCTGTCCTGTGTGGGGGGGCCCAGTTTAATCCTTGCTATGGGGCCCTTACTTCTTTATGTACGCCACTGGGCTGTGGGGTCTACTTCACTGCAGTAAGGCCTGTTTCACACTGTCGACAGGCTATTCTGACATAGAATGTCGGGAATCGTCCAGACAAAAACTGCTGCATGCAGTGGTATTTGTCCGGCCGATTCTCAGCATATTTGCCGGATCGCAGCCGGACCCCCTTATAGTTAATGGGGCCGGACAGTATTCTGGTAGCATCCGGCAATGCCTGACCGAAACAGCTGCCAGATCGGCAAACGTGAAATAAGCCTAATGCAAAGGGATACGGAGTCCTAATGTTGACCCAGCATCAGCTGCACTAGAGCACATCAACAGCCTAATATAGCAACTAGAAATGTACAGTATTCATTACATTAATGCTGTATCTACATGAAGGATGTGATCTGTATGATCTACACACGAAGGATCTATAGGAAGGATGTGATGTCCATTTTATAGAGGACCTGTCACCACTCCTGACATGTCATTTGCCTTCCCCATGTAATAGAGTCTATTCTATGTTGCGCCAGTCCTTTATTCTTCCTGCTAGAAGTGATGAATGAATTACTAGCGGTTTGCAGTGAAGGTCCAGATGGGCGTTACCCATCACAAGCCATCAGAGCGGCTGCCTGATGGATTCTCTATAAAACAGAAAGCAGGGTAGTCTGCAGATACAATGAAAGTGGAGGTTGAAGAACAGAAACTGATAAAGACCAACTGAAAAAAATCTTTTTAGCCCAAAATTAGAAAAATGCAATAATAATAATAATAAAAAAAACTAATAATAATGAAAAAAGGTGTCCATAGGGTTTAATGTTATACCAGAAACCAGAAACAGTGTGGCGGCACAATCATCAACTTACCTGACTCTGACACTCTTGTGTCCAAGACAGTCCAGCCATGAGAGCGCAGAACAGGAAGCCAAACCCAACGAAAGCCTGCAGGATAGGAAACAGTCCTTGAAGAAAGCATCTAAAAATAACCTGATTTGATTCCCTTTATGTTCCACGTGTTCCCCATACGGCGAGCAAAGGCAGCTCATGTTCTGTATGATTAGATAATGTGTCAGGCCGGAGCGCTCCATGGCCGGCATAGAGTACTGGAAGAGAGTGCACTCTCCGCTTCCTATCACATTACAGCAAATGAGCTCATATAGTGTATAGGGTGCAGTGTGACACCGATCCCCCACTTACTCTGCCTGTAATGTGCACCTACGTACAATGTCATGGCCCACATCGATCCCTATATACAGTATATGGGTCTTATGTACAGTAAGTATATAAAGGTTATATGGTATACGGTATATATATATACGATGTTATACGGTATATGCAGTGTGTGCCTGGAAATAGCATTATGTTAAATTTTTGTTTCATTATCGTCCATCCATTGGCATGTGTTGTATATCTTTAGTTCACATGGGGAACTGGTTATGGTGATCCAGCTGCTGTAGGGAGTCTTACAGCAATGCCGTCTGGGAAAGGTATGCAAATGAGCTCTCCTCCAGAAGGAAGAAAACAGTCTCTCTAGTGACACCTAGAGGTGGCCTCCCAGTTAGTTAATATTTAGAGCATTGAAAGAAGAATAAGGATATCCGGATTGGGTGGGAGTGTGGTGGGATGGAAGTACTGGATCTCCTTGAAGAAATCCAGCTGGTATAGGGAGGCTACATTCACACGACCATAGTGTTTTGCGGATCTGCAATTTGAGACTGCACATGGCTGCTGCTATGATAGAAAATGCCTATTCTTGTCCGCAATTGCAATTGCGGAACGGAACTACAGATGAAGAGAAACACGGTATGCTGTCTGCATCTTTTGCGGCCCCACTGAAATGAATGGGTCCGCATCCATTATGCAAAATTGCCGAACGGATGCAGATTCATTCTTACAGTCGTGTGAATGAACCTTTACGCACAATGCCTCCTGGGGAAAAAAATATGCAAATTAGCTCTCCTCCAGAAACAAAGCCCCCCTCCAGTTCAAGAAAATAAATTCTCATCGACGGGGGGAGCGGACAGAACATTTACCGGGCACTATCATTTTCACCTTTTCAGCCTCGAGCTCCTCTTCTGGGATCCAAGATGGCCAACTACCACTTCTCAGACTTTGCAGTTGGTAGTCCAAGACACTTCCTGCTGTCCTAGGATTGGCCAATACTGTTCACATGAGCAGTGCTGGCCAATCCAAGGGCAGGGCTGGGCAAGCAACAAGTTTTTTGGACTACCGATGCACCGTGTGCATTTGGATGGCAGACGAGAAGGTGAAAAGGAGGTCATCAGATAAGTGTTCTGTTCGTTACATAGTCAGGCCTCATGCACACGACATTATATATTACCAATGACATCCGTGATGCATCGTTTTTTTTTTTGCAGACTCATTGACTTTAATGGGACCATGGTCCGCATTTTGCAGACAAGCTTAGGACCTCTTCTATCTATCTATCTATCTATCTATCTATCTATCTATCTATCTATCTATCTAATCTGCCGCCTGGGTCTAAAGTCATCTCATCTCCCCCAGCCAACCATTACTTCAGCTGTCTACAGCCTCTGGTTTGGCTGATATTCCTAGTCCCATTTCAAAGCTCTTTAAAGAGTCAGACACCTTACAAGGTATATGGCAGAAGAGAGATAGTTTCCATCCCTCCTTTCTTCATGCAGTCAGCACTGAATCTAACATACTCAGTGCGTGTAAAGATGGGTATGCTGAGGACACCTAGTGTTCATAGTGAGTGTTGCACCATAATATATTGTAGGTGCTAAAACAAACCAAGTCGACATCTTAAGACAATAAAGCTTGTAAAAATAACTACTCATACTATTCACAGATTGGTATCTGGAGGCTCCCATAACTGGAGATATGAAGAAACCATACAGTCTGAAAAGCCTATGAATAGAGAGCAATAGCTTGCATTCAACTTGACAACACCCCTTTAAGGTTAAAATAAGGTAAGGTAAAAATTATAGCTTCTTCCTAATTACTAAGGTTTCCTGCCCTACAAGCAGTGCTGGAATGTGGTGCTTTGTTAAATAGCAATCAGCAGGATCAGCCCTCTTAAAGGGGTTGTCCCACAAAAAAAATTATTCAGTTTTCAAACCAGTACCTGGATCTGAACACTTTAGTGTATGTAATTAAAAATGTAGTTATTACTACTACTAACTATTAAGTAGCTATTAAGCTACTGAGTTATTCAATAAAACATGTCTTTATAGTGCCACCTGCTGTTTGTTCTTTTCCTCATTTCTTATTTTTCTGTCCACCTTACTAAGGTGGACGCCTGTGCTCAGTTCCATCTTTCATCTGCACCCTGAGCTGTGATGGGGTGAGAACTGCAGCAGAAAGGACACACTCCCTGATCTGGCAGGGCAGCGCTAAAGGCCGTCCATTAGTGCCGAAGCCTCAGCCTAGCAGTGTACAAATGTAAACAAAAAAGCCCTGCACAATAAAGCACAGGGCAAGGGAGAGCTGTACCCAGACAACCCCTTTAAAGGGGTTACTGGGAGTTTAAATGGGTATTCCCATCTTAGACAATGGGGGACATATCGCTAGGATATGCCCCCATTGTCTTATAGGTGTGGGTCCCACCGCTGGGATCCGCACCTATATCGAGAACGAAGCAGGGAGCTCTGTGCCTGGAGGCCCCTGGATTTCCCGGAGTCCGTCCACCACCAGGCGCAGTGCCCCGCTGCGCTCATAGAAATGAATGGGAGCTCACCGCGCAAGCATGGCCACCGCTCCCATTAATTTCTATAGAGCCGTCGGAAATAGCCGAGCCAGTGCTCCATAGAAATGAATGGAGGGTGGCTGCGCATGCGCAGTGCACCCTCCTTCTCTTTTGGGGCTCTGTTCTCCATATAGGTGCGGGACCCGCACCTATAAGACAATGGGGGCATATCCTAGCGATATGCCCCCATTGTCTGAGATGGGATAACCCCTTTAATATTGATGGCCAGACCAGGTCTCCCAGCACCCTCGCCGGTCAGCTGTATGATGAGGCCACTGCACTCCAGTGAGCACCGTGTACTCTTCCTAGGTCAGTAACGATACATTCATCGGTCACATGGTCTAGGCACAACTCAATCTGATTTAAGTGAATAGGGCTGGACTGCAATACCAAGTACAGCCACTATACAAAAGACAGCGCTGTTTTGGCTAAGTTGTGAAGAGGCCGTGGCACTCACTGGACCACCACGGCTTCTTCAACCTGCTGATGGGCGAGGGTGGTGGGTGTCAGAACCTCAATAATCAGACATTGATGACCTATCCTGATGATAAGTCACCAACATTTTCATCTGGGTAAACCCATTTAACAGAGTTCCCGAAAACACAAACTGAGGAAAACACGGGTCCTCCATGAACATTTTCATGGATGAAGTACTGACCACCTTGTGAAGGATGTCATCACAGACACGGAGGCATGCAGGAGCTCTACGGATGGGTTTCTAGTTCTGGTTAGCCCAGTTCTGGTTTGCCCAAACCAAGACTGAATTCAAAAAGAGGAGAGGATTTTGTTTTTACATTATATGTGTTCTCCATTTATGATCTGTTCCTGGCTGCATCATAAAACCTGAAGGTGCAAATCCAGCCTCAAGTCTTTGCACCAAGCAATGAAATCCGAGTTGTATAAGAAATTGTTATTTTATGTGATTTCTACAGCCAAGTGCTAGTCATAGAATATACATGTAGGTTGTCGATGGTATGGGAGGTTTAGCCATAAAATAATCTCACTTTCAATAAAAAGGGATAACTCAGTGCTGCCCCCACCAGGCACAAAGAGAAATTACTGTCAAGAAAGTTGAACCCCAGTTTTCTCTGATGTTTTTTTTTTTCCTTTCAAATTGCATGATGCAAATGGTGAACTGTAGATTTTATGAGATTTAGGCATCATGTATATGGCAGTGTTGTATTCAGGAGCAGATTGGCCATATACCCTACAGGGAAATTTCCTGGTGGGCCGATGCCCAGGAGGCCACCTGAGTCCTCCTCACAGCCGGCCAGTGGAAGTTTCTGGGGATGTATTTTGTGATGCTGGCAGTATTATGTGATGGACTGTAGTATTTGGCTCTGTTGGGGTGGTATAATGGGCCACAATATGGTATTGTTGACCCTGGCTTCCATCAATTTGGACCCGATTACAAAACAGGGCCACTTTTAGTTTTTTTTTCCAGAGCCACTTTAAGTTCCCAGTCCGTTCCTGGTTGTATTATGGGCTTTTGTGACACGGGGCACAATTCCACACAAATCACATTCTTCATTAAATGGGAGGTATACAGAAATAAAGTATGGATCCCTACCAGGCTATGGATGCAGATTCAGTCTTAGGTGGGATGGTGCCCTGTGTGGTACCCAGGGGCGGACTGGGAACTTAAAGTGGCCCTGGAAAAAATACTAAAAGTGGCCCCGTTTTGTAGTTGGGTCCAAACTGATGAAAGGCAGGGCCAGGAAAACCATATTGTGGCACATTATAACACCCCAACAGAGCCAAATACCACAGTCCATCACAAAATACTGCCAGCAGCGCAAAATACATCCCCAGAAACTTCCACTGGCCGGCCCCCAGGGCATTGGCCCACTGGGAAATTTCCCTGTAAGGTCTATGGCCATTCCGCCCCTGTTGGTACTTTCTGTTGGTTCCCCCTATATGATGCCCTGTCAAACTAAATACCACCTCATAGTGCTCAGATAATGCCAACATACAGTACAGTGACCAAACAACAGCTCAGCTGTACAACTATACCGTACAGTGTGATACTGCTGTACAATTAGCATTAAAGAGATTTTCCGGAGATTTACTATTAATGACCTAGGAAAGTTCATTCATATTAAAATTGTGGGGCTCTGACTACCATCACCCCTACTGTGCAGCTGTCTGAAGGGCCACATTGCTTTCATAGTATGCAGTGCCTTGAAAAAGTATTCATACCCCTTGAACTTTTCCACATTTTTTTAACCTTACATCCACAAATTTAAATGTATTTTATTGGGATTTTATGTGATAGACCAACACAAAGTAGAAGGTATGTGTGAAGTGTACAGAAAACAATACATGGTGTTCAAAGTTTTTAATAAATAAAAATCTGGAAAGTGTGTGCATTTGTCTTCAGCCCCCCTGAGTCAATACTTTGTAGCAGTGGTCCACCAAGGACCGGTTTTTCGCAAGTCAATTTAAAGGGTTATTCCCATCTTAGACAATGGGGTCACATAGGATATGCCGCCGTTGTCTGATAGGTGCGGGTCCCACCGCTGGGATGCACACCTATATCGAGAGCAGAGAGGGGAGCGCTGTGCCTGGAGGAGCTGTAGCAAACTAACAGTTACTGGTTATTGCCATGAGCCCAGCCTGATTCTGCATCCTTTCATCATGCATTTCTTTACATACGAGGGTAATGACGTGATAGAAAATTATTTAACATTCTGATGATTCATTCAGACTTTAAAAATAAATAAATAAATAAAAAAATATATATATATATATATACAGTGTCAGACTGGGATGCCTAGGGCCCACCAGTAAAATTTATTTTGTGGGCCCGCTGTATAGATACATTCAAATATTCCCTGCTCACACAGCAGCCAGATGCTACCAGATGATGAATATGGGGGTCCCTGCAGCTACTTTGAGAAGGTAGGTCCTGGGGAGAAGAGGACACTGGTGGCTTTCCTATATACCTAGAAGTCATCTCACCTCTGATCATGTCTATAATAATAAACTGGGGAGTAATAATCTATCGGGTTTTTTATATGAACATAGGCTGGTTGAGGTGCTTTACATTGAATATATGTTGTACTGCAGTAAGTCTACTGTGTTATTTGCCACTTGTGCAGGGGGGGCACCTTGCGCATGGGCCCACCGGGGGATTTACCTGTTCCCCTGTGGGCCAGTCCAAGCCTGTATATATAAATTGTCAGTACATCACTTTCAAAAAGAAGTTCCTGTATAAACACAATGCAGGTCATCTGGAGCTACAGTGCACGTAGTCCAGTAGGGGGCGATGCAGTTCTAAATTTAACACTTCAAGGTTTTTCATAGATGCAGAAAGATACTGAACCAAACCAGCATTTACAGTGCACATGAATGCGAGCTATTGTTCTCTGTTATCAGAAACACTGGGAACTGCCAGTAACGCTCTCCCAGTCCCTATGACTTATGATATATTCCCAGTTCTAAGAACCGCCGGGGACATTTACATACATATAAAGCCACATTTCTCCTGTCTAAAATAACAGCTCTCTGACGGAACTGGCAAAAAGGGATGCAAAATCAATGGATGCTCAAGATAAAGGATCCGTTTTTTTTTCCTGTTCTTCTTACAGATCAGATGAAAGGAACACAAAATGGTGATGTGAATGTGGCATTAGCAACATTAGCACATTTTGATATGTATAACTAAAGGGGTTTTCCAGCATTACTGTGGTTTCTTACAGATATGCTCATGCAGTTGTTTACCTCATGTAGATTTTTTTTTCAATTTGGGCTCTCCTGACCTGTTTTCACAATGTAAACCAATCACTCTTGTCTGTTTCCATCCTGTATGTAGCACTTCCTGTTGCTGTATCCAACCAAACCCATGATGCACTTCTCCTTTTACTGCCACAGCTCCAGCCCCGCCCCTAACGACGCCCAGTTACTTTATAGCTCCTCCCACCAGCTAGTTATATAGACACTCCCTTATCACCGCCCCTAACAACACCCAGCTAATTTATATCTCCTCCCACCCAGCTAGTTACATAGACACCTAACAACTGCCAGCTAGTTTATAGCTCCTCCCACCAGCTAGTTACATAGGCACCCCCTATCACCGCCCCTCACAACACCCAGCTAGTTTATAGCTCCTCCCACCCAGCTAGTTACATAGACATTCCCCTATCACTGCTCCTAACACCCAGCTAGTTTATAGCTCCTCCCACCCAGCTAGTTACATAGACACTCCCCTATCACTGCTCCTAACAACACCCAGCTAGTTTATAGCTCCTCCCACCCAGCTAGTTACATAGACACTCCCCTATCACTGCCTCTATCAACACAGATCTAGTTTATAGCTCCTCCCACCAACTAGTTACATAGACACTCCCCTATCACTGCCCCGCCCATGAACATAACATCACAGCAAATAAGAAAGAGATACATGGACATGGTCATGTGACCAAAGCCCAGAACGGGAGATAGGAGCGATAATGGTAAAAGAAGTACATTACAACATTACAGCTACCTTCATAAAAGATGATTTTAAAGGATATTGATGTCAAACGGAAAACCCCTTTAAAGTGAGAGCATTTACTTCTGCTATGAATTTTTCCTAACTCTTTCCAACTACGTGTATGTTACACTTACGCTCGCCATGAGGTACTGGGATTCCCGTAAAACAGACATGGTGCTGAGTAAGAGGATGAGAAGGAGCAGTCCGCATATAAAGCTGCCATACAGGATCACTGGAGAGAGAAGAGGGGGTTATATAGAGAAATAAACCTCTGTATTATACGTGTTCATCTACTTTATCATACCTCCAAGAGAGACACTTATAGTTCATTGAAATCAAGATCAATTTTTCCTGCATATTTATACACTTCAATAGCGCATAATAGCGCAAAAATTATCTGAATATAGAAAGTTCTAAAATTCAAATTGCATCAAATAATAAATTAATATACAAGGTGGGCTGTAATATATAGAGAGGAACCAGGCAAACACTTTCTGGATCAATATTGTAAATATAATGATGCAAATCTAAACATGAAATAAAAAAGAGGGACATTTAAGGAGCAAAGAGGGACAGAGGGACTTGGATCAAAAATAGGGACTGTCCCTGCAAAAGAGAGGGACACTTGGGAGGTCTGCTTTACGCATCCAGACTGACATTTCTGTGACCATGCAGCGCTCATACAATTGATAACATATCAGGGTGGAGTGATGGGTACTGGTAGATTATGTACTAGTCTCTCCACCATATACTTCCTAACTGAGTCACATCTATAACGGCCATCGCTTATCAGCAGGGCACCCATAGCCCTGCACCCACACAACACTGTCTGCCTCAGTTCCTATGAATTTATCTCTTGCTTGGGGCTTCCACTTCTGGAGCCTAGGGGGAACATTATCCAAGATTCTCTAAAGCTACCAAAGATTCAATAACTGTTTTACACAGTCCAATGCAAAATGAATGGGGAACCAACAATCGTTATTACGATCATTCATTCCCAATTCACTTTGTATTTTGTTGGCAGCATGTCCTTGTTTACATGGGACTTACATGTTACCAACAAACAAGAACTTTTGGTGCCACATGAAAGCTGCCAATAATTAAAAGGATTATCTCCTTCTGACCTTCTCATTGCTGAGATGGGAATAACCTCAGTTAGCGCCAGAGCGGGGTTACAAAAATGGCCTACACGCCACTAATTTGGAGCTAGTAAGCTGCACTCTTTGCATAACTCCTGTTTTTGCAGCTCCCATTCACTGCTATGGGCATTATGGAAACCAGTGGAGCATTGGTCGCTTGGCCGTGCACTTCCTCATTGGGCCGCCACTTACTGTGGGTTATTCCCGCCACACCATGAAAGACCAAGATAGGACCACCCCTTTAATATATAACAGACACCGCTCAAGGAAAGAAAGGATCAGACAAGTCACAGGTCACAGACTATGTTCCCAAACCAAGACCAAGTTCCCAAACTGCAACCCGAAACCCACTTATTTATCGCAAAGTGCCAACATGGCAATTTAACCTGAATACTGAAAAATACTGGCCAACTTCTGTGGGGGTGTGGCTTAAAATAGGCCCTAGTAAAATGAATGTTCCCCCTTGGCACCCACTAGTATTAAAAATGTCCCATTGGTTGCTCTTAGTATTAATAATGCCCAGTAGTGGCTCCCAGTATTAATAAGGCCCTCATTAGTAGCCCTCAATATTAAAGAGGAACTCCCGACAAAAAATTTATTCCATGTCCTGCTAGAAATGTACATGATGTAATCTGAATGTCATTTTCTTACCAGTGTCTGAATTTTTGACTTCTATCATCCTGAAGTTTCTTATCTATGTCATGTGACCAGCAATTAGACCCACCAACTCACACATAGTCTAATTCTCTATGTATTCCTATGAGACTGAAAGTGAGGCTCCCATAGGAATGAATAGAGCAGTTACTGGCTTTCTGTCCTGGGTCAGTTGGAGGTCAGGGAGTTGGTCACATGACCCAACTACAATAAGAAGAGAGGTTTTTACTCACAGAAACAGTCACTGATAAGAAAATGACAATCACTACAGATTATATCATGCACCTTTCTAACAGGTCAGAGAATAAAAATTTTTGCGGGAGTTCTTCTTTAATAAGCCCCCATTAGTGACCGCAAGTATTAATACGGCCCCATTAGTTGCCCCCAATATTAATAAGGCCCCATTAGTGGCCGCCAGTATTAATAAAGACCTCCATTATTGACCCCTAGTAATAATAAGGACCAATTAGTGGCCCCCAATATTAATAAGGCCCCCATTAATAGTCCCAGTAAAAGTAATGCCCCCATTAGTACCCCCAGTATATTTTTTCCTCCATTAGTGGCTCCCAGTATTAATAATGCCCCTATTAGAGGCCACAGTATTATTAATGCCCCCTTCCCCATTTCTTGTGCTTTTATTGTGGAGCGCTTACTAGTACAGCTTTTACCCCTCCCCCTCTTCTGCTTGTGTTAAAAAAAATTAAAAAACTTCACCTCATCCATTTGATAGCGACGCAGGGAATACTCGCTTCTCACTGGATGCACAGGACAGGACCTGCACTCCAGCATGATGACGTTTTGTCGCACTGACTGGAAGCAGCAGGAGGTGCAAAACATCATAGTGCTGGAGCGCAGGTCCTGTCCTGTGCAGTCAGTGAAAAGCGAGTGTTCACCACAGCGATCAAATGGAGGTGAGTTTTATTTTTTTTAATTTTTTAACACAAGCAGAAGAGGGGGGCAAAGGCTACACTAATGAGTGCTCCACAACGGAAGCACTCATTAGTAATAGTGCATAGGTGGCAACCCTACGCACGGCCCACACGGAGCCTCGTGCCCACAGAGAGGGCTCTGAGTGCCCCTTCTGACTCGCGTGCCATAGGTTCGCCAAAACTGCATTAGGCGTTCCATGGATTCCATGTGAAATTGCCAAATATCTAATGTAATGTCCATAGCTAGTTTAGAGGTGTGGTTATATCGTTACTGATTGACTCCATAACTATAGGATACATATTTTGTAAATGTCTGATATGTAAATGGGAGCACAGGAGTACCATGACTGAGAAGAGGGCTGAGTCTGCTGTGCATGTACATGATGCTCTCCGTCCCAGCAAAATGGAGTACAGGGAACCCAATGGTGTCATAAATGTCTACAGTTTAAAAACTTCTGGAAAACCTGGTTCTGCCTCTCCATTTTAGTCCTCAATTCAGGGTTCAGAGCACAAGGATTACTGCTGATCCAAACTTCTGGCATGTCAGAGGTTCATTACGTCCCCTTTAAATTCTTCTGCAGCAGAGATTCAGGTTTGCATAGTCATAGAGTTATAAGTTTTCCAGGTTCAGGATATTGATAGCCTACCACTATAAGGTCAATGGGGTCCGACTCTGCACACCTCCGTCTACAGCTATCTAAAGGGAGGGGTGCTGGCTCTCTCCCAAGAGAGATCATTGTGACCTCTGCATTGTTCACATTAGGCCAGGGGCCTCACTAGGTTAAAACATTCAGGGCCTAGGCCCCGGATATTTTGTCCCAGGCCCTGAATGTGCTGCCTGCCAGACATATAGGACTGTGGATGACGATACAATTGAATCACTGCGCAACAAAACTGAATCATTTGCCTAGGGCCCCCACCTGTAGTTGGGCCCCGTACTCAGCTGGTCCACAGCCAATGAAAAAATAGCAGTGACTATGGACTAGGATGCACTGAAGGAGCTGAAGGACCTGTGATGACATCACAGTCACATGATCAGTGCTAGAGGCAGAGCTTAGTGGTGGAGAAGGACCTGCCATGATGTCACCATCATGTGATCAATGAAGGAGAGGAAGGCGCTCAGTTATGAACCGGAGAACTACTGCTGAAGAACCTGTGATGACCTCTGTGACATGAGGAGAGGTAAGTGAAAGGATGGATTTAGTGTGAGAGCCAGAGTAATGATGGGAGTTGTAGTTCTCTCCTCTCATACACGCTCCCTGCTTGGTTGAGGGAGTGATTTTATTTACCTGGGACTGTATGGTGGAGGGGGGTCGGCAAGAGTGGATATTTACATGGGGCCGAATGTTGGAGGTGGCTGAGGGAGGGGGTGATGCTATCTATATAGGAATGTATGTTGGAGGTGACTGGGGGAGGGATTTATGTTATTCACATGTGACTGTACCACAAAGCACAAGGAAATTCGGCTTTGCAGTGAATCAAATTTTCCCTTAAATTTGGATTGAAGTCCACTTTGGATACTTCGATTCGCTCAACACTAATAGTAATAACAATGAAAAAGTTCAAAAAGACAAGACTTACTAGTAGAATGCAGATCTCTGATTGGATTGTCAGCTGGGGAAGCCTCTGTAAATGTGGTGAAGTGAGAGCCCAACCCAGTTATTATAGTCAGACAGGCAAAACCTACCGACAGGACCTAAAACCAAGAAGGTGCACACATGTTAATAGAAATACAAAGCCATAAAACTAACCATAAAGATTACATAACATGGTCGTGTACAAAAGGACTCCAAAAATGTATTCATAGACATACAGTATATTTCTGCGAAAGTGTCATCATTATAGATTAGTACTAACAGACAAAATTTAGAGTTTCACATTCTGAGTTCTCAGCTGATTGTTAAAGACTATGTACACCTTTGGGGGCATTTTTTTTAAAATTATTGCATTGTACTCATTTTGAGCTCAAAAAAAATTTTTTAATTGGTCTTTATTAAAAATATGGTGTCCTTTTTTCTGTACAGAGCTGAGATGCTCTGTCAGCAACCTTCTGGATTGAAAGTGAAAATACCAGTCACACAGCTAGAAAGACAGTTAACCCGTTGTGACAGAACGGCTCAATATTTTTTAATGAAGGCTAATTTAAAATATGATTTTTAGCCAAAAATGAGTAACACGTAATCATAAAAAAAGAAAATTGCCTCTGAAGGTGTACATAGCCTTTAAGTATAGATGTCCATAGCAAATCCAGCTCACTGATGTATATATAGATAAAGGGAATGTGCGAGATCTAGTGACCAGACAGCAATCCCAGAGGTAAGAAAATACTAATGTTCATTACAGGATGCCCTCGATGCCTCCGTCCACAGAGCGCTCGCTCCGCACAGTATTGAAATGAAGTATTATGTGAATTGACTTTTGAGCTCACCAAACACAATGCTGTACACTGTAAAGCGGCTGTGCTTGGTCTCACGCTCAGTCCCATTCACTTCTATGGGGCTGAGCTGCTCCTAAGCCACATGAACGATGAACATGATGTCACTGGCCTAGGAAAAGCTAAACTACTGCTAGCGCTGCTTGCTTCTAGAAAGGCTGATTGGTAAGGGTCCTAGTTGTCGGACCCCAACTGATTAGGGCCCCATACGGCCCCAGTATTAGATGCGACCCCATTCACTTCTATTAGAGTGGGCAGCCGCGGTTCCGTGCCGCTGCTCCGCAATAAATTATAGAACATGTCCTATTCTTGTTCGCAACAGCAGACAAGAATAGGCATTTTGAACGGGCTGCAATACTACGGCCGTCTGAACAGCCCCTTAAAGTTTCAGAAAACCCCTTTAACCCTTTGTAACAGATCGGCTGAATATTTTTAATAAAGACTAATTGAAAAAATGTTTTTTTAAGCCCAAAATGAGTCAAATACAATCATACAATATTGCCACTGAAGGTGTACATCAACTTCACCATTGCACAAGTGTATGCTCCTAATATTCACTCAATTCCATGGCATAAATGTCACTTAAATGATTCTACTTGTAATCTCGATTCTTCATCAGCCTTTACACATCTCACCCAAAAGCTAATTATCACTGTCTTGATTGCCTCTGTGACTCCACTCACCAGCTTTCCACTGTTTACTCCACTAACACAGGCCATATTATGATGTCCACCCATGCCCCATATCAATAGAGGTGAACCTACAGAATCTCCTTGCATGCACGTGGACATGGAGACTAAATTAAACTTGGAGGATCATGCCCACATACAAAGACTGCCCGGAGCATTACCCCTTCTTATAAATACCAAACTGTCCACCTAACTATGAAATAACCACACGGACAACAAACTTCTTTTAATGGTGGGGTTCGGCCACGGTTTTATTAGATATCAATTTTACTTTAAATTATTCACTTAACCCTCTATTTCCAATTATACAGTACCATGAGGTCGAAAGCCCTCAACCCACGTAAGTGGTGGCCAGAGACACTCCATGGTTGCAAAACTACCAATGAACCGCCAGCTGTGACTTTGCCGATACACACAAAACTACATCAATAAAATATACCTTTATCCAATGTTATCCATTATCCAATTTTTTTTTTTAAACAATAAAACTAAAAAAGGGGAGGAAGGGAGGGACATATACAGCGTGGTCCCCGTCAGGTTGATGGCCCTCAAATCTCCTGACCTATTTGTTATCAGACCCTGTTTGTGATGACAGCTGATTTGAGGGTCCTTCTTACAGCAGCTGGACTGTCCAGGTGGAGCTCAACTATTTTACTAATAATCCAAGATAACAGTCATGTCCTGGCAGATGGCCTCAACTCTGCTCCCAGCTCAAGTGATCATTACACTCTTTTCCCTTCTGAATTGTCTTCACCGTGACCTCAGGATCTGGCCGCATCATCAGATCCTGGCCCTTCCATGACACAGCAGGAACCCACCACATGTGTTCTCATTTTTCAAGTTTTCCTCTGATCAGTCTATGATCAGGTAGGGGTGTACAAGTAGCTAGAAAACTGTTGCGTCGCAATCCGTGCCAAAATAATATAGGCATATTTCTGGTTAGTAAATGAGCCCCTATATGTCTTGTTCCATCCCCTACATCTGTGGTGTTTTTTTTTCCCCAGGTAGCGTCTCCTGCACACAACCGTAGCCTGTTTTGCGGTCCGCAAAATATGGATCCGCATAACACAGATACCAGTCAGACAAGAATAGGACATGTTCTATTTTTTTTTTTTTGCAGAGCCGCGTACCGGACATACGGATGTGGACAGTACATGGTGTGCTGTCCGCATCTTTTGTGGCTCCATTGAAGTGAATGTGTCCGCACCCGAGCCGCACAAAATGTGGATCGAATGTGGACAAAAAATACATTTGTGTTCATGAGCCCTAGGACAGTTCTGGGCAGACATAGGCTTAAAGAAGAACTCCCACAAAAAATGTATTCCATGTCCTGCTAGAAATGTACATGATGTAATCTGTAGTGAATGTCATTTTCTTACCAGTAGCTGAATTTTTGAGTTAGATCATCCTGAAGTTTCTTATCTGTGTCATGTGACTAGGAATTAGACCCACCAACTCACACAGCACCTTATGTGTGGACAAGAAGTCAAATTTTCTATGCATTCCTATGGGAGCCTCACTTTCAGTCAGGAATGAATAGAGAAGTGACTGGCTTGCTGTCCTGGGTCAGTTGGAGGTCAGGGAGTTGGTCACATGACCCAGCTACAATAAGAAGAGAGTGGAAACTCTAAATTTCAGCCTCTGATAAGAAAATGACATTCACTACAGATTTTATCATGCACCTTTCTAACAGGTCAGAGAATAAAAAAATTTTGTGGGAGTTCTTCTTTAAATATGTCTAGCATCGTTATTGCTGTCATAATAATGTGTTGCATTATTTAAAAACACATTATGCAAAAAACTATTAAATGCAAGACTTTTTTGTATAGTTTTTTTTTTTTTTTTTAACCTTGAGATGAAAATTGGGGTCAATAGCTGTTTTTCAAATTGCAGTATGTGCTGAGTCTAGCATTTTTTCCTCATCGCTAGAGATGAGCGAATCATTAAAAATTTTATTCGCCAAACATTTGTCGAACTTTTGAAGATTCGTATATTCAACAAATATATTCGCTGAATCTGCGTACAAAATATACCTTATTATGTGGCGTTTAGCGAACATTCGCTCACTAATAACGAACGTTCAGTTTTAAAAGGTACACAACTTCTTTGAACACGTATGCATGAGCGTACAAATTGCGTACGAAAATGACCGGCTTTGCTGGAGAGGAATGGTGGAGCAGGAGGAACGCTCTGAGTCTGACCCCTGGATACATATGGATACTGTATCAGCAGATGACAGCAGATCATCCGGCTGAGACTGAGATGAGCGTGCTATCCACTCCACTATGTCATCCACTTTCTCCTCCACTACAATTTTACGCCTTGGTGGGTTAGCTTGGTGGAACACCGGCCAAGTATTGCGAGTACTACAAGTAGAAGCTCCGGCTACAGGTCCTTTGGCACTTTTGCCCTGTGCCACCTTCTCCTTTTTTTAGAGATCAAGGTCTGGCTGGAACTGGACCTCATTTGCTTATTCATGCCAGACATTTTTCACTTCACTCTGTGGCCCTGCAGCTGGTCTTTGTCCCTGTCTCTCTCCCTGTCTCTCTCTCCCTGCCTGATTAATTACTAGCCCTGCACTTGCCCTGCAGTATCCCTGATGTGTAATATGGATTCCCTGAACAATTACACCCCAATTTCAACAACACAGGTCTCAGAGTCTCAGAACTTCACACTCAGTGCTTCTGCTCGTCTCACCAGTCGCAGCAGAAGTGATGCATCACTGGCTTACCGAGCCTGAGCCAATCAGAGTAAGCCCTGCCCACTAGGTCAGGTGACCACTTTCTTCCCAGGCTTTTGCACACGAATAACGAACTAACAGTAAAAGTTCGCTAATTACTTGAATTCGTACGCAACAGCGTATAGAGTAACTTATACGTAGCATTAGCGTACAATTTATCGGACAAGTACGTAGCGAATGCGTAGAAAGCCTTAGGAGCATTTTCGAATCTTAACGGAGCGAATCACCTAATATTCGGATTCGCTTCGCAGCTGAAAATTTCCAAGATTCTATATGAATCAACGAATCAACGAATAGATTCGCTCATCTCTAATCAGCGCCTATCATTTTTCTCCTCTAGACCTCCCTTTTTTTTTGCACCTATGTGCAATGTCTGTAGACCTTTTTAATAGTGTTTTTTCCATGCTTTTGTTTTTAACAATGCTTTTTTCCCATACAGCCCTACAGAAGTAGTGACATTACAAGGGGGACGACATACTTTCCTCTTAAAAAAAGTGCTAGGCATGCAAAAAAACACCAATAAAAGGGATAGGTACTAAAAGATTGGACAAAAACCTCAAAAATGCTACAAAAAATGTTGATCCAGTATTGGTCCAAATATCGCCAGTTACAAAACTGTACATGAAGGAACCCTGAAAGGGGTTTTCACGGACTGTAATATTGATGGCACTCCCCCACTAATCAGCTTTTCAAAGGGCTGCTGCACTCCAGAACAGAACAGCCCCATACACTGGATTGTGGCTGTGAATGGTACTGCAGTGCTGCTCCTGTTTACATAGCAAGGAGCAATGCTGCTACACCGTTCATGACCCCAACCTAGTGTATGGATCTGTGCTGCCTTCATTCCTGCAGGAGCTGAACTGTGGGAGCGGCAAAAGTTTTGTGAATGGGGCCACATCTATTCCACAATTTTGTGGAATAGATGCGGCTCCAAAGTTGTGGAATAAATGCGGCCCCATTTATTTCAATGGGCGGCATTAGATCGCGCTGAGCCGCAGCTCCGTGCCGTGGCTCGGCGAAAAAATATAGAACATGTCCTATCCTTGTCCGCAATTGCGGACAAGAATAGGTATTTTGTATGGGGTGCCGGCCATGTGGGTTCCGCAAATTGCGGAACATACACTGGTGGACATCCGTGGTTTTGCGGATCCACATTTTTGCAGATCCGCAACACCACGGCCATCTGAACGGCCCCTCAGGCCCCCACCAATCTATTAAGGATAGGTCATCAATAGCGTGGAGCGAATTGAAGTCCACAAAGTGCACTTCGATGCAAATTTCACCTGAAATAGTGTTAAAAAACAACAAAAAAAAAACATACTTACCTCTTCCATTTGCTTGCGACGGGCCGGCCGCTGCCATCTTGAGTGAAGATCTTGCACAAAATCCAGTGCTCAGTGACATATGACGTCACCACCCTGACCGACATGATGACGTCATCATGGGCCGTGTGAGATTTGGCGCCAGACCTTCCAGCAAGATGGCAGCAGCTGGCCCGTTGCGAGCAAAAGGATGAGGTAAGTATGATTTTTTTTTTTACACCTGATTATTGCTGTCAGATGCCGCAATCATATATGAATGTGGCATCTGAGGGTTACAATGACGCAATCGCCGCTCCCTGTCATTGAACCCACTACTTAAGAAATGCGCTTTGTCACAAGGCTATTTTTTGTGTAAAATTTGGCGAAGCAGCCGAATCGAATTTTTCAATACTTCGCTCATCTCTAGTCATCAATTTTACAGTACAGGAAAATCCATTTAAGGTGGATCTACTGATTTAAATAATAATGTATTCCGTGTTTTTCATGATCAATCATTGTAGTCAATGTGATGCCCATTAATGGCCATTCCCTGATGTAAGATCTATGCAAAAAATTTACATTTATGGAAAAATGTAACACCAGACACTTGTCATAAATTTGGCATCTTTCGCAAAATGGTGCAAACAGTTCATAACTGTGGAGCAGGTTATATGTTCGGCTTCATAGGGGCACCCTTTTCTCCCATTGTATTTGAGGAGGGCTGCTCTACCCTGTGCTCTGTAACAATGAAGCGTCCACATAATGCAAGCCCATGAATAGCAAGTTCCTTCCTTGAAATATGACAAATGATAAAATAACAAGAAATGATCTCATTACCATAATAAAGAGGCAGATGACGAGGAGCTGGCATCTGGCCACTCGGACCCACGACTTATATCCCATGCTCGTTCAGCACCCCACTTTCTGGGCACCCGGTGGGCACTGCTGTGTGAGTTCCCCTCACCGACCAGGCTGCTGCATGTTAAACACATTAAGCACATTCACAAATTCCTTCCTGCTGTCGATATGGCAGATACTGATAAGTGACAAGTTGACGGGGGCAGGCACTGAAGGCATGATGGGAAATGTAGTCCTGAAGAGGGCTTTCAAAAATTTCTATTGCATGGGGACACTAACACTAAATTTTGATTGTTGATGTTCTGTAGGTTTGCATTGGCTTCTTACTTCATCTGTCATGCATTACAGCACTCATCTAATAAAGGAAAGGCAGTGACAGCAATACTTTTTTTCCTAAAAGGAATTGTCTACAAAATCTACATTGGAAAATCTCTTTTGTTAGATGACTTTCCTTAAGGGGGTTGTCCCAGAATGACAACTTATCAACTATCAGTGGGGCCCCTGTGGCTGATCTGTGGGGAACTTGTGTCCTCCTTTACTGTATGAATGGAGAGTAAGGGGGTTGTCTCAGAATGACAACTTATCACCTATCGGTGGGGCTCCTGTGGCTGATCGGTGGGGGTCTTGTGTCCTCCTTTACTGTATGAATGGAGAGTAAGGGGGTTGTCCCAGAATGACAAGTCATCACCTATCGATGAGGGTCTTGTGTCCTCCTGTACTGTATGAATGCATGAAGTTAAAAAATTAGTATAACCTCTCTGTTATTTACTGAAATCTATCTGTGTAGCGCCACCTGCTGTTTGCCCTTTTTCTAAATTCTCCATCCAGCTCACTGAGGTTGACACACATGCTCTGTTCCATCCTTCAACTGCCACCAGTTGCATCAGAAAGGACCTACATCCCCTGAGAAAGGACCTACATCCCCTGAGAAAGGACCTACATCCCCTGAGAAAGGACCTACATCCCCTGAGAAAGGACCTACATCCCCTGAGAAAGGACCTACATCCCCTGAGAAAGGACATACATCCCCTGAGAAAGGACCTACATCCCCTGAGCTGAAATCTAGCAGAACAATTGCAGCAATGAATGTGGAGATCTCTGAATCCATGTGAGGTACAGGGCTGCTTCTAGCTTTGTTAGAAAGAGGTTGTCATGTACTGTATGATGTCTGATTTTCATTTTTTACATTACTCATGGCATAACCCCTTTAAGGGATATATATATATATATATATATATATATATATATATATATATATATATATCTATATACAGATTTGACTTGTCATTCAGAGAAGAAAGCACTGATGGGATCTAAAGCCATGAGCCACATGGGTCATAGAAGTAAAGCAGCTCCAACCAAACATTTTAGGTCTAAAATTATGTGCCGATTTATTCCTTAATAAGTCCTTATAGTGGTCAGAGCTCTATTTATTTTTCTTTTTTTTCCAAGCCTCTGCTTAGACATACAGTAAATGACAATGTTCTGCCTGCAGCTGCCACTAGATGGAGTTTATGACCCATGGTAACTGCATGCTGCGTTATTACTGAGCTGAAAGCAGCATGCAATAAGCTAATAAGCCCACCATTCCCCGAAATAACCTGAATGTTGTTATTACCGGGTTTGTCCAGGCTACAGTTATTGATAAAATATCCACAGAATAGGTTGTCAACATCAAATTAGCAAGGGTCCAACTTCTGGCACCCCCGCTGATCAGCTGTTTGAAGGAGCAATGGTAGTGGAATATGCAGTGTGCCCCTGAGGAGCCGGTGCAGAGAATGGGAGTGGTGGCCCTGATGAGGTGTTGTGTCATGGTGTACTCTCTCAGGCCATTGCTGAGGATTAGTGCAGTGGAAAGTTGGTTTGAAGAATCAGGTCAGAAGTAAAAGTACAAAAGGCTCTTTACTCTCTCTTTTCTCTGCAAAATATAGCTTGTGGCATATCTAGCAGTAGTTTGTACACAGTGCAGTTTCTCGCACCAGATGAGGAAGTATACAGGCTGGTTTTGTGGAAATTTAGTGGCACTTTGTGGATATAGATGTCCACTGTGTGATACACGCTTGAAGTTAGTCTAGCCTGGTGATGGGTGTCTGAGTCATAGTCCCTCACCTGCAGCAGGGTCTGTAAAGCTATGATGTCGCTGATGTCGTTTGGTGTCTAGGCACACTGAAGCTTCTTGGAAGCAGTGTTTTTAATTCTAATGATCTCTCTGGAGTAATGCTCTCACAAGAGAACTGGATAAGGCATCTTGAAGTAGGAGTTCAGGCATGTGCTTTCTAGCTCCTTGCTGTCTCTCTACTTATGAACTTCTCCTCCTGGCAGGAAGTAGAATCGGCCCAGTCCTAACAAGAGGGAAGGAACAGGGTGCTTAGTCCTGTTCCTGCCATCCATTGCCAACCATACTTTCTCTGCTGGAATGTACAGCCTAAACAATGAAAATACACAACAATACATAATAAATACAATACATTTGCAGATACCCCTAGATCTTGGGATACTGCACATACCTTCAGCAGACCATGTGACTGCCACCGGGCCTGGGGACTGAGGAGAGGCCAAGTGCTTAAAGGGGTTGTCCCACGAAAAATATTCTACAATTTTCAAACCAGCACTTGGATCTAAATACTTCCATGTACTTAAAAAATTTGTATAGCCACATGTTCTCAGTTTCATCCTTCAGCTGCCTCCTGAGTTGTGATAGGGAGAGAGCTGCAGCAGAATGGACACACCTCCTGAGCTGCAGCAGAAAGGAGATTATTACAGAAATTGTATAAATTCCTACACACTGAGCTCCCCCTAGTGGTGGCTGCAGACATCCAACTTTATAATAGAAAGGAAGCAGAAGATTTATCAGTGTATTTAGGCCAGTTGTCTGACTATGGTGGTCAGAACGAGTCCCATATTAATGAAGCACCTTTTACAGTGTGATAGAAGTCGGATAAATTGGGTGAGGCCAACAACAACCTTTCATTACAGTTTTTTTTTTTGCTCATGAAAAGCAGTAGGTTGTAAGTTTGAACCCCTCTGGTAACAGTTTAAAAGTAGTGGCAGGAAATTTTTTAAAATAAAAGGGTATCCTTATACATGGTCAGAATGCCAAAAAGTGTTTGGGGATACCCCTAAGGACTATATATATACGGAAATAGGCTTATATGGAGTCAGGCAGGACTCCTATGCAGAGCAGTAGTGGATATGATGTTCTCAGTAAATGACTGGGAACATTGGCCCACTGCATATGAAAAGCAGCTGGCCATCGGGAAAATTCCCTGAAAGGTACCAATCATCCCCTGTTCTTTGCCCTGGAACACCCCTTTAAGTGGTCCATGTTATGTTGCTGTGCTCTGCCTTGTGTACTAATGTGCATTGTAACCAAATTTCTTTGCAGGTGCTTTGCAGTTTGCATGAACGGGCTTCATTGTGGGCATAGTCAGATATACCACAGCTTTGCACACCACATGTTTGTGTGGGTAGAAATTAATTGAGAACTACAGTCTGTCAGGTGTGGTTGTGACAGACTGCATGGTACAGACGGAGAGCAGCAAACTGACCTGGTCTGTGAGAGTAGTTGCATCCAGCCAGTGAGCCAAGCTAGACTTGTTAATCCTGGGATTCTGTTGGGTGGTGAAACACCAGCCTGTCATCTTGACCATCACTGTGGCCTTGCTTAAAACTTGCTGTCCATGTGTGAGTACAGCCCTTAACTAGAAGCGTCCCTAAAAGCATTGCAAGTGGTTGCGGAAGGCTAACTGGAGATTGTCTATACTGTGGAGGAAGGCCTTGAAAAATAATGTTGTTGTGGCCAGAGACTAAGAGCATGCCAACCCAAGGAGCCCCACCAAGATCAGTTGACGTGAGTTGACCAAGGAACCTGTTTAGACTGTAAACAAATCTCTGTGTGTCCTCACCGACAGACTGTAACCAATATGCTGTGTGCCCTTAGTGAGAGACTGTAACCAATACATTGTGTGCCCTCACTGAGAGACTGTAACCAATACATTGTGTGCCCTCACTGAGTGACTGTAAGCAATACATTGTGTGCCCTCACTGAGTGACTGTAAGCAATACACCGTGTGCCCTTACTGAGAGACTGTACCCAATACACTGTGTGCCGTCACTGAGAGACTGTAACCAATACACTGTGTGCCGTCACTGAGAGATTGTAGCCAATACACTGTGTGCCCTCACTGAGAGACTGTACCCAATACAATGTGTGCCCTCACTGAGAGACTGTACCCAATACAATGTGTGCCCTCACTGAGAGACTGTACCCAATACAATGTGTGCCCTCACTGACAGACTGTAACCAATACGATGTGTGCCCTCACTGAGAGACTGTACCCAATACAATGTGTGCCCTCACTGGGAGACCGTCTATAACCACCACATGCCATGCAGTTACAGAGAGACTGCGACCAATATGCTCTGTCACTTCTAGTAACTGCCAAGCCTTTTACTTATTGTGATGGTAGCTGTCAAATCATGTGTCCCCTGTTGGATTAAAGTTTAACACAAGTTCACAGTCAACATGTCTGTATCTTTACAGTGCCATCTTTGAATGGCATCTCGTATTAGGGTTAGGGCCACACTCCGAAGTGACCCTCTCAGACAGGTCCTGCTGAAACTGAAGATGGAACAGCTGATAATTACTAATAAAGAGAGAAAAAAACGTATTGCTACAGCCAGGGTTAACACGTTAGGTTTTAAAGATATTTCTGTTGAAGACAATGGAATAATTGGCTTATTTTTAAACCGAAATGTCATACTTTGAGACATTTTTGTAATAACTCTGACATTTACATTCTGTAATTATGATGGTAACATCTCTACAGGAGCTGGTGCTGTACAATATAGCAAGTCCTTCGTGTGCGTTAAACCATGGAATTTGTTCTATTGTCGTATCTATGTGAAACTTTAAAAAACAAAGTGATTTATTTGCTTCTCGTTAGTGCCTCATCTCCATGTATATCTCCATGTATAGTCAGGTACTATATAATATAAAGTCTGAGAAATCAATGAAAAAGTTACACTGCAACCTTGTATGGTACATTCACACGGCTATTCGCCGTGTATATTTTGGCAGCATATGTTATGAGGTACTAAGTAGAGTAGATGGCAGCATATCCTTCAAGGTTTCTTTATTCGAATCGGGACCACAAAAATGTACAAAAAGTGCCTAAGATAGTGCAACGTTTCAACTATATCATAGTCTTTTTCTGGCTCCTTCCGACTCCCACATCCCTCACAGTCCTGGCTCAGCTGCTTTGCATATCTGTGATTTCCCGCCTTCTTCATGACACGCAGGGGCGGACTGGGAACTTAAAGTGGCCCTGGAAAAAAATATTAAGAGTGGCCCCGTTTTGTAGTTGGGTCCAAACTGATGGAAGGCAGTACCAACAATATCATATTGTGACAATTATACCACCCCAACAGAGCCAAATACCACAGTCCATCACAAAATACATCTACAAAAACTTCCACTGGCCGGCCATGAGAAGGGCTCAGCCGGGCTCCTGGGCATCGGCCCACCGGGAAATTTCCCTGTAAGGTCTATGGCCAATCCGCCCCTGATGACACGCCCCTGAGACCACGGCTTGTCCATTCAGAGCTGCAGCTGCTGTTGCCTGCTCCGTTACCATGGAGATAGGGATGCAAATAGCTGTGTGATGTCCAGCTCCCTCTCCTGGACACGTGAGGCAGTGCAACATCTCATGCATGTGGGCCCCTCACTTAGTAATAGTGATCCAACCAGGGGCTTAGCTAAAGGCTCATGGGCCCCGGTGCAAGAGTTCAGCTTGGCCCCCTCCCTTTCCCTCAGTGCTTTGTGGCAAAGGGCAGGGGTGCACCTAGCCTTTCTTCTGCCTGGAGTTAAGATCGGGACTGAGGCAGGCAGGCCGGATTCAGTACCTTATCAGTGGCTTAGGCCCGAATCGTAAGGTTAGGTCTCACTTTCGGCAAGGAAACACTTCCCCTCTCGACCAAAAACGAATTCACAGTGCCCAACCACCTTTCCAATTTTGGGTTTCCCCGCCGGATGTGGTTCAGAACCTGTATGATTCAATCTTAAATGGCCACCTTATACATCCATGTATCACGGGCATGGGCCACCACAGCTAGAGGAACTGTCACGGGGAGCCAGCGGCATGCTCCCTCCGTGCAGCGCCGCCGGACTCCCGCTGCTGTGCAGGAGCGAGGACGTGACCTGCGTCATTATCTCCATGACAACAGGGGCGGGGAGAACCCGGCGCGCATTCAGTCTCAGCGCGGCCGGCGTCCTCCGCACCTCCTAGGCAATGAGCAGGCGGGTCTCTGAGCGCTGGCAGGGAGGCCAGCACTCAGCTGTGAAATCCTGTGTATTAGGTCATGTGACGCTGGCCATGTCACGTGACCTACCTGGGCCTTTGAGCACTGGCAGGAAAGTCAGTGCTCAGCTGTTGTAGCTTTTGAATTAGGTCACGTGACGCTGACCACATCACGTGGCCTACCTGGAGTCCTATTTAAACAGGCAGCATGCTGCTGCCACAGGTTTCCTGTGATTGGTCTTACCTCCACTGCTAGTGTTTGTTATCTTCCGAGACTATTGTGTTTTGACTACTGCTTGTGTTTTTGACTACGTCCTTGCCTCATCCTCTTGTACTTCGCTACCTCCTGGTTTTGACTTCAGCTTGTGTATTTGACCTTGTTCCTGCTCGCTCCCCTGGTTTTGAAGTGACTTTCTATATTGTGTGTGTTCTGTCTTTGTTTAATGAGTTCTACTCTTGTTACCCTTCCCTGTACGCCCCTGCACTTATCTAGGCTAGGATTTGCCGCCCAGTTACGCGCCATTGCCTAGGACAGGTCGTGTAAGTAGGTAGGGACAGAGGTGGGGCTTAAGTCAGGGCTCACTTACCCCCTCACGTGACAGGAACCTTCAGGTTCATGAAATTTACAGGGGTCTTAGTTTTGGTCTGTCCTGGCGTCGGAATTTTCCAGGCTGTGGGTCTGGGCGGCGGAGTGCATACTCTAGTCGCTTCTGTCGTGCCGGCTGGTATGGAGCGCACGTCTGGTCCTCCGGGGGCTTTCCTCTTGAGACCAATCCTGATCTCTTCCAAGGCACGCAGGACCTCCAATTCTTCGCCGAGGGTCATAATATCACAGTCGAGCTCTGGTGACCTCCTGCTCGCCATCTCTGCAACTCTTGTGGCACCGTGATCAATTCTATGAGTAGATGGATCCCGATGGGCAGTCCTTCTTTCTTTTCCTGTGCTTAGGCTGGGTGGATCCCTCTTTTCCCATGGTAGAAGCGGGACGGCATAGGTGAAGCATGCTCAAGATGGCCGATTAACCCCTGCTCTGCCCATGCGCGCGTGATGGTGCAATTCCACAAGCCTCAGCAATAAGAATGTCTTTATTTAAGCTGCTCACAAATATCTTTAGGCCTTTTGTAACGATAAGGCACAGAAGTAAGCATTCTGTTTGTGATGCCAACTGCAACATATGCCCCAGGGAGCAGCAGTATATTTGTGCTGAGCTCTGTGAGTGGTATAATATGGCCTTGTGTAGTGTCCTTATGTCATGGTGGTCCTACCTCAGGCTGTCGCTCCCTGGGGGTGGTTCCTTGAATTAATTGAGGTGAAGTAGACAAACAAGTCTAGACAGAAACTTGAACGTAGTTTACTGAATGAACTAATTCACTCCACTTGGTACCAGCAGGGTGCAAGGTGGCAGCAGTTTGTCCAAATGCTTCTCTTAGTTCCTGTCAGCTTAAGTAGTAGGGGGTCTCTTGCCCTTTTTTCCTCTCATGTAAATAAAGTCTATAGTTCAGTCAAAGCAAGGAGTGGGGTGCTCTAGGAGCTGCTTCCCAAGCTCCTGCAATAGGAGAGAGGGGAAATGCATCTCCTCACTGTGCCATGTCTTGTCCCTCAGGACTTCAACTTCAACTTACTACAGCTTCCTGAAAACTCCTCCCTTGATGGGAAGCAGGTCAGCCCACTTTTGCCCAAAGGGAGAAAAAGAATGGAATGGTTAGTTCCATTCTTGTCTCTAGTGTTATGCCAGACTTACGCCACCCGCTGAATACCAGGCATATAGCATCGACTGAACAATAAGTTAACAGTTGCATAAATACAATACTTGTGTGTGTTCTCTGATGTTTCTCACTTAAGAAGACCAACGTCCATCCATTCAATGAAGCCAAAAACATGACTGATTGGAGAGGGCAACCCTTTGCCAATCAGCGCAGGTCCAATTCCAATACTAATGTGAAAATTGAACCACCATCTGTCTGCTTCGGAACCCCCTATACACAGTAGGGTTCACTGAACTGTTGTTTTAGACACATGTCTGGTAGCCCCCTGGTTTATTTGGCGGTGAGCTGCTCCACTATAGTGTATCGATCCACCCTCACGTACCTTCATAGGACAACACCTTTAAGAACCTGAAACCTGAAGGAATCTATTTACTAAGGTTAGCTACAGATATGCTGACAAATTCTTTTTTCTGTTCCAGTATAGGAACATAACAATGGAATTGCCGGAAGTGGCGTATGATGGACACCAATGGTGCTCAGTGGATTCTGTTGACTGTAGTAAGGCCTGTTGGGTTTCCAGAGTGGATTCCGGCACTCTTTCAGACAAAATACTACGGCATACTGCCGTTTTCTCATTTTATTGCCATAATCTGAAGCTCCTTCACAGAACCTGACTTCAAAAATTTTCCATATAATACATATTCCCCTAAATATCAAATTAAAAACTAAAAAAATCATAATATGGCAAAAAGAAAAAAAAAGGAAATAAAAGTAGCTAAATCTCATCTAGCTTGGAATATTCCTACACCCGGAGCAGAGTAATACCCTGAAATGAGGCTGTCACCTCTAGCACTTAAATTGTGTAATTAGTGATGTTCAGGCTGTCCATCTTCCGAGAATCTGATGAATGTAAAAGTGGCCAAACAAAGGCGCCTGCAGATCATTGCATTTCATCAATTTCGGATAAAGACCCAAGACCTCTTCAGAAAAAAATCAATTTCCAGACAATGTCTAACCAACAGCAATCACAGACCAACACTTGTGGATGGCGGCAGAAGAAAGCAGGCAAAACAAACATAATGCAAGAATCTCGCTGTGAATTTTTTATTTGTTTTTTACAAATTTAAAGGGGTTTACCAGACAAAAAAAATAAAAATAAATAACATGTCAGGATAGATTCTTAAAAGTAAACTACATTTGACATAAAGTTTTGATATTTTATAGTGTTCTATACTTTATACTTTCTTCTCTAGAAGCCTTGCCTTTAGTAACCCAAAAAAATATGCAGTATTGTCGGCTTTTGATGCAGCAGACTGACATTGTATGCCATAATTTAGTTGATTACTAATAATTATACCCATATAAATCCTCTTCCATTCCCCCGACAGTAATCCATTCAGGGTATAAATGTACTGTACTGTACTGTATAATTTCTGCCTTGTGGACTCCAAACCTAAATCCAGACAGCAGTAATGCATATTTTGAGGTTTAATATGGATCATACAATGTTCCAGAAGACTCACAAAAGTTACATCTGCCCTCATGTTTTTATCTAGATCAGGGGTGCCCAACCTGTGGCCCTTCAGCTGTTGCAAAACTACAACTCCCAGTATGCCTGAACAGCCTACAGCTATTAGAGCATGCTGGGAATTGTAGTTTTGTAACAGCATGAGGGCCGCAGGTTGAGCATCCCTGATCTAGATAATTCTAGGCTGAATCATTTCTTCATATATATTTCTAGTGGTTGGATCTTTGTTAGTCTGTTACAGAGATGCAGAACCATAGACATTTCCTGCCTACCTGCAGCCACCACTGTAGTGACTATGGAGGACTACTGCATACTGTCATACATTGTAAGTGATCAGAAAGTAGTATGCGGTAAACTCAACTCCCCCTAGTGGTAAATGCATGTAACCAAAATTATATAATTTAAAGGGGTTATACCATCTCTATCCACAGGTGGTTCTTATGTTGGTTCACTGCTTCATTTACTTCTATGGGACTGACAGAGTGCTGTCTATGTGTTTAGAGCTCCCTGCAATCCATTATTTATCTCCTATTCTGTCTACGTCTTTGTGTGATAACCCCTTTAAGTTTGGATAAGTCATCAGTGTCTGCAGCCATCTAACCCTTTCAGAAGGGTTATCCAGGATTCCCTCATAGCTTTGTATCACATGGGAACACATCACCGCCAGTCATTGGCTACAATGAAGCACATGACCTCTTCCATTCTGAAAGTTTACATACATATAGGCACCAAAATGCATTGGAGCGAGGGTACTTTGGACTATGGACATTTGTGGACATTTGTCCCTGTTGCTTTTATGCAAAGCCATCAACTCACTACTTTATACTCACTATTATAGGGGTAAACCTGCACTGTAATTTATGCTGTTGTGTGCACTTATTCTGTTTGATATTGATGGACTGCATTTTATATGTTTATTGTAATATATCCTGTTCATTTGCAGTGGTATTTCACTATATCTGCATTGCACAGAGGAAAGGGCTAATGTACAGCCAGCTAATACTGAGAAACTTTGGGACTTTGTAACTATGCACTGAGAAGCTAGTAATTTTCCAATGTTACTATAAGAGACCGTGCAAAACGATGGAGGAGAAAACATTCACATTGACCTTTTGACTGTGGGTTTAGCTCTGTTATTTACATCTTGTTTGTGTCTGGAAAAACTGCTTTTACATTCCCATAGACTTGTATTGAAGCTCTAAACAAGTCTATGAGAGACTGGAATTGCAACATTGTTTCTATTTTGGCTGTGCTTCTCTACTCCATCCTTCCCACTAGAAGGCTCTAGGTCAGTTACACACTGTAAATAAGGGGTACAGTCTAAGCCCCTAGTTGTCTGCAGGTAGGTACCAGCATTTAGTAGAAGAGACTCTGCTGGTCTGCAGATAGGAACCAGCATTTAGTATCCTGGTTATTCCTTTAAAGGGTTTCTGTCACCAGAAATCACCCTATTAAACCAAGTGTCATTTGCAATGAGCAAAGCTCATTGCAAATGACACTTGGTTTAATAGGGTGATTTCTGGTGACAGAAACCCTTTAAGCGCTGTATTAGACTGGCAGATGAGCCTTACAATAGTCTGGAAGGAAGTGTTCCAATCACCTGCTTGTCAGTGGAGGAGACCGCTGAAATTACATGCAGAGATCTCCTCCACAGTATGGGGAGGAGTGATAGCTAATGCCATCACTTGTCCCCATACAGAATCATTATTTGCCAGCAGCAGAGAGTGATTAGACAGCACGATCTGTCGTCGCCAAACAATAATTTGTTTAGCCTGCATAATAGATGCAATTTCCAATGAACGAGCGTTTACTCATTCATCGGAGAAATTGGCTGCACTTTTACACCGGCAGGACATCGCTAACGAGCTTTCCTACAAATGTTTGCTAGCGATGATCTGGTTGACCCTTGGCCAGTGTAATACAGGCCTAAGTCTACATGTTGAAGCCTGAGGCAAAAGTACATTAAAAGGGTATTCCTATTGTAGACATTTATGACATTTCCACACAATATGCACTATGCACATCCACCTGAGCAGGTATGCCCCCAGAGAATTTGCTGTGGATATGCCATAAATGTCTGAAATTGGAATACTGCATCAGTAAGGAATAGGGGCTAAACCCTGTCAGTGGCTATGTCACAGGCTGATGAATAGGTGTAATCTTATTGTGAAATTGATAAATATGGTATTGAGAGACAGCTTAAAGAGATTGTCTGGTCCCTAAATCCAAAATTATTTTTCATGTGTTCCTAACACCCTCACCATGAATACATATTCCCCCAATACCTGTTTTTTTATGTCCGTACTTTCTTTCCCCTGTCTGGGCATCAGACTATTCTGGCAAATCTGTTTACCTTCCTAGTTTCCTGTTTTGTTGAATAGGTAACTTTATTGATAAAGCCTGGCTGCACTGCAGAGAGATGGGTCACAGGCTGGCCCTGCCCCCCACTGTTCAGTATGCAGGAGCTACTCCCACTACAAGTGGCCATGTTACTACACCCATACATGAATCCTGCTAGTCCATTTCTCATTCAATGTCTAAATCCCATCACTGACAGTTCTCAGCATCTCCAGAGTGTAATAAACAGCATGAATCAGCAAGCACATCGAAAAACATCTGTGTCTAATCCTATCATGTACAATACAGCCTTCTGAGCCTGACACATAACTTGTTGTGTGCGATACTGCCTGCTGACCTGTGTATCTAATCCCATCTTTTACTATACTGTCTTCAGAGCTGTGTATCTAATCCTATCTTGTATGATACTGTCTGGTGTGTATCTAAGTTTATTGTGTCAGATACAGTCTACTGTGTCTATTGTTCCGGTATTAAAGATTCCCATTTATGATAATACCTGTTGAAATGTGTATCTAATCCTACCTTGTATGATACTGCCTGCTGAGCTGTGTATCTAATCCTATCTTGTGTGATACAGCATACGGAAGTGTGTATCTAAGGCCTCATGCTCATGACTGTATCCATTTTGTGGTCTGCAGGTCGCAGATCCTCAAAATAATGATACCGTCCAAGGTCTGCATTTTGAGGACCAGACTAGGACATGTTCTATCATGCGGATCTCACACAGACAGTATGCTTATTTAGCGGATCTGCAACTTGCCATGATCAGCTCACGAAAAACACGGTCCATGTGCAGGACACATATCCCAGGCAGTCTCTATCTGATCGGGGGTAAATACACATGACAAGGTGAGTGCACGACAACTGCACTGCGGTCAGATAAAGACTGTTTATATCATTATTTACTATCATACAGTCAGTGCCGGTCAGGGAAGCTACAATCGGCCTGGCACATGGACCGGGACATGGATTCCTGGGCCGATCACAGTCATTTGCATGAGCCCTGTCACTTATACTGGGTACCCACAGTGCCCCCATGACAGTGGCATCAACAGCCCCTCCCCCTATAACAGTGACATCTACAGCGCACCCATACCAGTGTCCCCACAACACTCATATCCAAAGCGCCCCATAACACTGACATCAGCAGCGCCCCATAAGTGACATCCACAGAGCCCCCACAACCATGGCATCCACAGTGCTCCCATAATAGTGACATCTACAGTGCCCCCATAACAGTGACATCCACAGTGCCCTCATAACAGTGACATCCACAGTGCCCTCATAACAGTGACATCCACAGTGCCCTCATAACAGTGACATCCACAGTGCTCCCATAATAGTGACATCTACAGTGCCCTCATAACAGTGACATCCACAGTGCTCCCATAACAGTGACATCCACAGTGCCCCCATAACAGTGACATCCACAATGCCCCCATAACAGTGACTTCTACAGCGCCACCATAACAGTGACATCCGAAGCTCCCCCCAGTGCCATCCACAGTGCCCCCCAGTGCCATACACACACTGACATGCACAGTACAGTGATCAGCCTCTGTAGCTTATCGCTATGCTGTCAGTCCTGCACAGTGCTTACATCGCCTGTATACTGCAGAGATGGACGATGGTCCTGGCACATGCGCAGTAGTGTGCAGGCATCGACCAAGGAAGGCTAGCAGGGGGCGGTGACATCAGTGATGACACGCCGTCTCCGGCTTCAAAGAGGAAGAGAAGAAGACTATTTGGGAGCAGAAGACTTCTGGTCTTACTAAAACGTAAGACCAGAAGCGGTCACGTGACCATGAAGAAGATCATGGAAACGCCTGTACTGCGGAGGGTAAATATAGCTGTAACCTTCCCTTCACAGGTTATTTTAATGGAGCAAATTTCAAGTAGGGGCTGGAGAACCCCTTTAAGCTGTGAGTGTATCCAGTTTGTTGTAGATGCTATATAAAGGGTTAATACTGAAAAAAACTACAAAAGATGGTGCACATCATGTTTCTTTAAGATCCCTCAGGCCACCAAGTTGAGGACAGAGAGATATTCCAGTCCCACGAGACACAGAAAGGCAGGTTACGGAGGGGTCCCTCTGTATATGTGACCTTCAGTGATACACTCAGATCAGAGGGTAGGCCATGATACCCCGGGGCGGTGTGTGTGCCGGATGCTCCGCTGTCCTTGCTTGCAGTGACATATAACAGGAACAGGTCTGTGCGTGGATACAGGAACCACTTAACTGCAGACAGGAGAACAGCCTGGGGACAAAAGCAGAGATGGATCAGGATAAAGAGGGGCATGACATCGAAAATTATCATTGCAAATGTGTACAAGCAAGCGTTTTAATGCTGATTTCAAAAAGCATCTGATAAACTGTGGGGCTATGGAAAAAGAGCGGCAGATACTAGAATGGAGGTCCAGCAGAAATGTGAAATCTAAAACCTTTATGGCACCACGTTTGATATGAATGTATTATGACACCGTGTTAAATCAAATAGCTTCACAATATAACATTCTAAAAAGTTCTGTAATGTGTTTGTATACCTGTTTGTAGATGGTCTTATGATGTTCCACAACCGCCGCACTTTCAATAGCTGTAGGTCTCTGGAAAAACTCAAGCGACAACTTGGTGATGACTTTGTGTCTCATCTTTTGCATACCTTTGTTTCTCATGCCTTCAAGGAACCACTACAGGTCAAGTTTTAGCGATTACCATATTTTTCTCAGGTCATTTATTAGATTTACTCACATTTACAAGGGCCAATAAACAGGGCAACTATTGGGAGCAAAAACTGTTCTTTCCCAGTCACTGCCCATTCATTTAAAAGGTTGTTCCATCTGGGACATTTATAGAAAATGGACAGGATATGCCATAAATGTCAGATAGGTGTAGGCCCCACTTCTGGTACCCGCTCTTATCTCTGGAATGGGGCCCCCGAAGTGAATGAAGAGCAGGCTATGCCTGCAAGGTGTACTCTCCTCTCACTGCTATGGGACTGACGAAAATAGCTGTGAATGAGGTGCAAGCTGAGCAAGCATAGCCACCCCTCCATTACCCACTATGAGCCCGCAGTCAGCTATTTTTGGAAGTCCTATACTGGTAAATGGATGGTGGGTGCGCATGCGCAGGTTGATCTCCGTTCACTTCAGTGCCCCATTTTGGTGACATGACCAGGTCCTACAGGTGTCACCTGAACCTATCAAACATCTATAGCATATCCTGTCAATATTCAGCCTTTCATACTGCATTTACATTCAGTAATCATGTTCTCTGCATGTGGGTGATTGATCGCTACTGTGATCATTCATCCCAATAAAGATCCATTGTTTGTCAGCAGCACATCTCTGATTTCATGTGCCACATAAACAACTGATCTACGAACTGCAGTTTGTCAAGTGCATAGCTACACTTTTATATGGGGCAATTATCAAAGACGACCATATCACCACTGAAGTAGGGTGAGCAGATCTGTTTTTTTTTTTTTTTGGGGGGGGGTGGGTGGGGGTGGCGAACACTATACCCCAGGGAATGGGGACCCGAACTTCCCTTTATTATTTTCCGTTATAACATGGTTATAACAGAAAATAATTGTTAAAATGGCCCTGAGAGGTTAAAAATAATTTTAAAAAAACTCACCTTTTCCACTTTTCCGGTGTCTTCTTTCTTCTTTCACCTTGCAGGACCTGCAAAGGGACCTTTGGTGACGTCACCGCGCGGTGAGCGCGCTCACCACGTGGTGACCGCGGTGACGTCACCAAAGGTCCTTTTGCAGGTCCTGCAAGGCCGGAAAAGAAGAAAGAAGACACCGGACCGGCTGCGCCGCAAACAAGTGGAAAAGGTGAGTTTGTTTTTATTATTTTTAATCCTAAAGGCCATTTTAAAAGTTAAAATGACTTTGTTGGACTGCCTCAAACTGTTTGAGTCAAACATAAATTATGTTTGACTCAAACAGTTTGAGGCAGTCCAACAAAATCCCGGACGATTTTCCAATTCCCCCCGGACATTTTTTTAATGCCCAAAAGTAGGACATGTTCGGGGAAAAGAGGACGTCTGGTCACCCTACACTGAAGCCAGTCATTGGCTGGTGCGGGGCGTGTGATCATGCCCATAGCCACCTTGATGTCGCCAGGTGTTGCTGCTTACTGGAGGGGATGATAAGGTGTGGTGCACCCCAATGGAAAATAAGCCCAGAGAGTCAGGGTCTGCAGTAAACCAGTATGCTTCTTTACTGGAGGGATTCAGGTGCAAAACAATACAGGCGAGGCATAGGGCCGGCTTCTCCAGTCTCCTCCCTGGCAGAAGAAGGGTTCATGCTGAAGAAATACCTCAGCTAGCTTTCCCTCTCTCTCAGAAGGCTGGTACCCTGACCAAAGGCTGGAGGCCCACTGTCTGTGGCTCAGAAGTCCGGCTGGTGACGCATGTTCTGTGGCTCGGCATCCCTATTTAATGCATCTTTTCGCGGGTCTAAGAATCACAGTTGTCAGCAGTATACTCTATGTCCCTGTGTAAACAGGAGTTGTACTGATGATAAACATGCTAACAGTGGGGGGGGGGGGGGCAAATAATTATACTAATTCATACAGTTTCCATTAGCCAGTATAAAAAGGAGCATCAGTTAATTAGTTATATTAGTGATTGACGCTCAGTGAAGGCCGAAATTGGCCTGAGTAAAGGGACCCTTACAAGATGTATACCCTATTTGTATCTATACATAGAAATGTGGAAATGTATTCTCGCTACTAACGTAATATAGATCATGATGTGGGAGACTTTTATTGTCTGATTTTCTAAAAAGAATTCCGAGAATTGTAGTGGTGAAAACTTACCTACCCTTTATTTTCCCTCTGTATATGTGTTATAGAGATCAGGCAGCACTTTTCCTCATGTTTATGTATGAGCGACCAGTCATGGATTAGTCATCACACTGACGTAATTAAATGTGTCCAGGTGCTTGTGTAAAATATTATTTAGCCTCAAATGTTCCAGATTTTAGTATTTATAAAAACCTTTATAAAATGGTGATGCACATAGTACCATATACCTGGTCTTGATTTTTTAGGAGGCTAATGGACTACCATGGAGAATGACAGAAGCTGAAGCATTTCCCTCTTTGTACAGTGGTGGGACCCCAACCTACTCTACCGCCTGTCCCCCTCTTAGTGATTGGTCATCAATGTCTGAAGTGAAATCACCCTTACAGTAAATAGCAATGACCTGAAATACTGAGATATCCAAAATTGTGGATTGGTGAGTCCTAAATCCCAGTTACAGGATCTATTTATACTCATCATTTATGGAATATTTTATTTAACAAGTAATGAATATCCTTAAAGGATCATAAATATCTGATCCGGAAGTGGGGGTGGCAACTCCCAGCTGTTTGAAGCGGCCATGGCACAGTAATTTACATTGTATAGTGACTGCACTTTCACTTGGGATTGAGCTGTGCCTAGGCAATGTGTTGGTGGTGACCCAAAAAGAGCACAGCAGCCTCTTCAAACTAATCAGTGGGGTACCAGGTGTTGGACCCCCACCAATCAGGTATCCTGTTGATAGGCCATCAACATCAAAATCTCGGGCAACTCCTTTGACAATAATTGTCCTACATAAATTAACAAACCCATCCTTGATAACAGAAAAACATATATATCTAGTAGTCGTATGTGAAATCAACCAACCTTTTTGTGTTACCACTTATCGAAGTGGCTTCTTCAGTTTGGCTTGTGATCATCTTCACCAAGGTGTAATGAACCTTATTTAGAAAGTTGTAACTGATGGTGTGAAGGCATGCTACCAACTTTAACCAACAAAACTAACGGTGGGTTTACATGGGTTGAGGAGCAGTGGATTTTCGAGAAGGAAGTGTTCCTTCCTGACAGTCGGCTGCTCGTTGAGTGAAGGAGAAAGCTGCATTCAAAGAAGTCCATGGCGACCACAGTGTGACGTGCATTACACAAGTCTGGAATGGTGGCCAGAGAAAAGGTGAAAGACCCTTGACTTCAATATCGCCATAAGAGGCATCGGCTTGAGTTTGCAAAAAAGTACGAACAGAGGACAGTAAAGATTGGAAACCTGATGATATGGGGTTGTTTCACAGCCATAGGCATTGGATATTTGACCAGGATCGATGGTGGTCTCAATACTGAGCTATATGTCGGTATCCTACAAGACGAGTTACTTCGTACACTCAAGTACTATGGGTATGAAAAGGACGATATAGTGTTCCAGAAGGACAATGACCCGAAGCATACGTCGAGATTGGTGAAGAAATGGTTCAGTGACAATGAAGTAGAAGTGCTGGATTGGCCCCCACAGTCCTCTGACCTCAACCCAATCAAACACTGGTGGGTAGATTTGAAGAAAAAGCTGTATTCGTACCCAAGTGAGTTGACAAGTATGCACCAACATTGGGAACGTGTAGAAGATACCTGAGAACAGATTCCGTTTGAGAAATGCTTGAATCTGATCGAGAGCATGCCCAAAAGAATTCAGGCAGTGTTGAAAGCCAAAGGTGGATTTACAAAATACTAACAAAATAATAAATATAAAAATTTTAGGAGCAAAGCAGTAACAATGCAGTTACATGACAAGAATCTGCATAACTAATCATATGCTAAATAGCTGCAAGTCCAATTTATGTAAGAGATAGCCAAGATAATTGTCTATAAAATGATGGTAGTCTCATGTTTGAACCTGTATTGGATGATGAGATATGGAGCCTGAAAGTAAAAAGTTAAAGACATTGATTGCCTTTTTCTCGTCAGTGTAAGATTCTCCAATGCGAAACCTTTAACAAGCCCAACTGACTTTGACATATTACTGGTATGTACACCATGACTTGAGTGAATAAACCCTTAGACAGGTTCTTCTTGTGTAAAATTCTTTCTGTTATTAGGTCACATAATGGCCCACGGCTTTCTGAATTATGAGTTTTATGAGAAAAATTCTGTATTTACATAACTAACTAAATCTTAGTGTCTGAGTCAGTGAAAATGAGAAATGATACCTTGTGATATAAAAATTATACTTTGAAGAACGTTTAGTACACGTAGGGGTTGCTTCTGTCTGGGAGGAAGGGAGATACTGCATTTAGAATTCTGTGTTTGAGGTGGAGTTTTAATAATCAAGTATTCTACCGATTAATCCAACGATTAATTGAGTACTCTAATAAGAAAAAACTAATTAAAAGAACATTTTCTATAAAAACTCATCAGCCCCCCAGTGCCATCAGTCCCCCCCAGTGCCATCAGTTCCACCTCCTTTGTGCCATCCGTTCCACCTCCAGTGCCATTAGTTCCTCCCCCAGTGCCACCAGCTCCAGCCAGTGCCATCAGTTGCCCCCCCAGTTCCTCCTCCAATGCAATTAATTCCTCAAGCAGTGCCACCAGCTCCCCCTCCAAAGTCACCAGCTCCTCCTCCAATGCCACCAGCTCCCCCCAGTGCCACCAGCTTCCCCATGTCATCAGTTGCTTCCCCTCCCAGTGCCATCAGCTCCTCCCCCAGTGCCACCAGCTGCCCCCATTGCCATCAGTTCCCTCACTCCCCCTCATAGCCATCAGTGCTCAGCCACAGCTCCAGTGATCTAAAATACTTACCTTTCCTGTAGGGGTGCTGCTGACACTCCAGAGATCTTCCATCTTCTTCTTCACAAGCTGCCCTGGGTCGATGTGTTGCATGTCTATGAAAATATGCAGTGTAGGGGTTTATCCGTGTGATACCTGGTTATTATGGTACATAAGAAGTTTTTCTGTTATACCATATTGCAGTACAATCGGTCTGTGTGACAATTTGTATTAGGAAGGGTTATGACATGCTGCCTCTGATGACCATGAGGGAGAAGATCCAGGGAATGGGTGTGGGGCAGTCTCCCTGGCAGATGGAGGTAATGACAGTGCCGGTGACACAAGATAATTGGCCGTTGATTGCTCGGCTGCTGTTATGAGTCTGGATGACTAAGAGCAATTAAAAGATGTGCAAAACAAGAAAGCAGCAAAGGTAGCATTTATATGTAGAATACGTTGTTACAGCGATGACAGGTGGAGTCTGAATATTGAGCGACATAGTCAAGCGTTATTGGCTTTTCAATATAGAACTACTGGATATGACAGGAGCACCACTGTAGAAGAAAAGGGGACACTTAGCAAGAATTTCCAAAAAAAAAAGGGGTTGCAGGTTGACATCAGACAGAGGGACTTGATGCTTGGTAGCTCCATACAATCTTTTCATGATTACAGCCCTATAGTTAGGTTTTCCTTCACTTGGGGGTAAAAGGTTCAGTTCTCTGCCCTAGCTCTGAATCTAAATAACCTAGCAAACATAGGGTGGCTTCCTGGCTGCCCCCTGGCACGTAGCCTCTCCTTAGATATGCCCCTGATGAGTTCATTCTAATCTCCACTCTTATATTTTTTTTAACACTGTATAGCCCTCAATGCCTATTAATTCCTATGGAATACCTAATGGGTTAACAAAGTTTAAAACAAAAATCAGTTTTAAATAATTTGAGGGCTTTAGTTTCTAAAATGGACTCATTTATGGGTGGTTTCTATTATGTAAGCCCCACAAAGTGACTTCATATCTGAATTGGTCCTTAAAAAAAAAGGTTTTGAACATTTTCTTGAAAATTTAAAAAAAATCTAAAAGGATAAAATGACATTTACAAAATGATGGTGACATAAAGAAGATGTATAGTGAATAGAGTTGAGCGAACCCGCCTTTTGGCAGGTTTGGGTTCGGGGTTTAAGCGAGTTCCGTAATGGTTTCCGTTCTCATGGAATCCGTCACCTAATTCAATGCCGGTATGCCCCAAGTGTTCGGTTCTGCTGGCCATTCACTTGTATTATGACGGCATGCAAAACGGAATACCTCTAAAAGCATTGCGTTTGGCATGCCGACATTGAATTACGTGATGGATTCTGTGAAAATGGCATCCATTACATAATTCGCTTAAACCCTAAACCCGAACTCCAACCTGCCAAAAGGCAGGTTCACTCAACTCTAATGGTGAATGTTAATTAATTACTAAAATACAAATAGAAATAATTTGTAACAATAATTCACGGCACAATAAAATACTACCTTTATTCTAGGTCCGTAGACGGGTAGACATTGTATGGGTACATCTAAAAACAATATCCAGTTAGGACACAATCAGGACCAAAATACTTATAGGTGAAAATATGCCGTGACTGAAAAAGCCACAATTTACTGTCCCTATATTACCCTAGATACTAGGCTCAGCCCAGGGGTTTCCCTCAGTGGTAGGGATCCCCTGTCCTTGTACCTAAATACCTGTATTAGGCCCTGTAAACACCCTACATATATAGATAACACACACCAGGGTATCAATCCACCAATTGGGTTGGTATATTAGTGAATGTAAGCCCTGGTTAACATGGAGACCCCGACGTGTTTCTCCAAATAATGGTTCATCAGGGGGTGATAATACAAACAATGTTGGTAGGGAAACAATTAATAAAATGGAAAAAGATGAAGGTACTTAGCCCCAAAATGCACACAGTTGTCGGCATCGATATGGCCCAATAACAATACCAGGTGCAAGGCAGGGGCAGACCGACGTGTCTGCATTGGTGGAGCAGCTGCCGACAACTGTGTGCATTTCGTTCCGCACCGCACCTACATCTCCTGGATTGCGGACCCATTGAAGTGAAAGGGTCCGCATCCGTGATGCAGGGTGAACACAGCCGGTGCCTGTGTATTGCGGACCCGCCATATGCATGAGGCCTTAAAAACAGAGGAGTTCCCATTTTGAAAATGGCTAATTTTTCCAAATTTTCTGTACATTTTGAATTTTTTAAAATAAATAAAGATAAAATATAGCGACCAACATTTACCACTAACATGAAGTATGGAGTGTCATGAAAAAACTGTCTCAGAATCCCCTGGATAAGCAAAATCATTCCAAAGTTATTACCACATAAATGACAAATGTCAGATTGGAAAAATTGGCTTTTGCAGGAAGGGGTTACAATAAGGTCTTGTTCACACATCAGTTATTTCATCAGTTATTTCCATCAGTTAGGCTACATTCACACATCCGTGTGTGTGTTGTCCGTGTTTTGCGGATCTGCAAAACACGGACAGCGGCCATGTGCAGTCCGCAATTTGCAGACCGCACCTAATAGAAATAACTTTTCTTGTCCGTGGATCCGGACAAGAATAGGACATGTTCTATTTTTATCCGGAGTCGCGGAACGGAAGTGCGGATGAGGACGGCACACTATGTGCCGTTCTCATCTTTTGCGGCCCCATTGAAAGTGAATGGGTCTGCACCCAGTCCGCAACGTTGCGGATCGGATGCGGACGCCATTCACGGAAGTGTGAATGGAGCCTTATTGTGAGCCAAAACCAGGTGTGGGTCTAAACACAGAACAGGTGCAGATCATTTCATTATACCTTATCTCTGTGTAGCCTCCACTCCTGGTTTTGGCTCACAATAACTGATGGAAATAACTGATCAAATAACTGATGTGTGAACTTGGCCTAAAAGACTTTTTGCCTACCTAGGCTGGCGCTCACTTTCTAGGGACCTATGAACTGCCTCTTTGGATTAGGTGACGGTTTCTGAGTTTATGTGGCAAACCTTTGTCTCAGTGAAGAAGTCTAGATGTTATCAAATGTAATCAGATATGAGGAGGTACAAGTATTGGTAACATTACCTATGTGCAATCTTATCATTGCAGATCAAAAGGAAAGAATACACAACACAATACAAAATTATAAAACACAACACCAACAGATAGACTGGTAACTGCTCAGAGGTCTCAGCAATGACTGCTTGCACTAAAACAGCACACCATGGATCTTCAATGCTGCCCCAGGGTTTGAAGACACCCCTCATTAGCGCTCATTTTCACCCTTATACCTTTAATGTCATCTCCCGGGGCACTTTCTTCATTACTTATTTCCCGTGTGTGAGGCTTGATGAAAATAAATGAATCTCCACATTTTCAATCTGACATCTACTTTTTTATGTTTTGGTTTCACGTAAATAAAATGTAAAATAAAATGTAAATAAATAAATAAATATAGTGATGGAATGAGGAGAAAGTCATGGGAATGGGTATTCCTCCAGCTGAGGAACATCATTTAAACCTAGTGAATAGGTCCTCATCAGAAAAATTAGGGAACCACATATTTACACGGTACTGAGTGACCACTATCAGACCCCATTACTAACAGCGCCTCTGAATATTGTAGAACCGAAACGGCCAGTGGTTTCTATTAGCCATGTTAATGATTCCTCATACTTGCTCCTGACAGCAAACAATAATTTCAAATTATATCAGAAGTCGGTCCTACCGAATCAATATCAATCCATTGCCTGAAATCAAGTCTGATGCATGAAGAGAGGTGATTCATTTATCTTTATTACGTTCCGAGGTGATGAATTCTCTGATATCATCCGGCACACAAGGACAGGTGCTATTTCTTTGGTACATACAAATGAAATTGAAGAGGCAGGCACGGAAAGTGCCTGGAATCAGACTTTCGGGGATTTTTGATTTAGGCTACACGCACACGACCGTATCCGCAAAGCACAATTTTCTCAGTCCCATTAGTAGAAAAGCCTGCTCTTGTCCGCAAAATACAAAATTAGGATGTGTTCTATGTACATATATTTGTGGGATGGCCGCACAGATGACATGCCTGTGCTGTCCATTTTTTTGCGGACCCCATGGAAATTAATAGGAGGAGCGCCCGACCCTCATAAAAGGTAGATTGGACGCAGATCCCATTTGCGATCGTGTGTATGAGACCTTGGTAAGCAAATTAAATTTAATTATTAAGTTATTAATTATTTAATTAAAGCGCTCTCAAAAAAAAAATTCTGACCTGTTACAATGGTACATGATGTAATGAAGGTAATTTTCTTACCAGTGATTGTATTTGTGAGTTATAACCTCTCTTCTGATCCTCGGCTGGGTCATGTGACCAACACTCTCCAACTAACATCTTATGTGAGGACAGGAGATCAGTTTTTCTATGTATTCTTATGGGAGCCTCAATGTCAGTCTCATAGGAATGACTAGAGAAGTAACTGGCTTCCTGTCCTGTGTCAGATGGATATCAGAGGGAGATCAGAGGGTTGGTCACATGACACAGCTGAGGATCAGAAGGAAAGTTATAACTCACAAATACAGTTACTGGTAAGAAGATTACCTTCATTACAGTTTACTTTATGTACCTTCCTAACAGGTCAGAGAATAATTATTCTGGCAGTGCTTCTTTAAGAACTGATGGAGCTTGCCACCATTCAAGATACAGACGTATTTTAATACACTTGTGTAAAAGAGGCCTTATAGAAGGGTTCCCTACATGAGATGATACCATAGGGGGAGATTTATCATCCCCATATGGCAGTTTCTGGCGTAAAAAAAAAAAAAAAGTCACAAACCCCCGGTTTGCAACTTTTTGTATACCATTGTGATAAAATTTAGTTACAAACTGCATTTTACTCCACCTTCTCCTCTTTGTAAAAAGGGGATGTGGCCAGGACAGGGCATGGGTGCAGCAGTTTACTGGCTTAAATGTTGTCTGAAATCAACGCCGGAGGATGCATTTCATTTAGGACATGGTGCACAAATGCATTTTCTGATATTTTCTGACATTATAAACTGTTATTCAGATTGCACATGGCAATCTCTTTCTAATAATGAACTAGCACTGTACCTCACATGGATCCAGAGATTACTGCACTTATTGCTGCAATTGCTCTGTTAGATTTTCAGGCAGGCAGCCCAGGGGGTGTATCCTTTCCGGGGGTATATGTCCTTTCACAGGTATGCTCTTTCTCAGGCAGTGTGTCCTTTTTACTGCAGCCCTCTCCCTATCACAGCTTAGGGGGTGTTCTTTTGGCAGCAGCTCTCTCCCTATCATAACTCACGGAGTGCGCCCTTTTTACTACAGCTCTCTCCCTATTACAGCTCAGGGAGTGTGTCCTATCTGATGCTACTCCCTCCCTGTAACTGCCACAGCTTCTAATAGTAGACACAGTTGGTAGCAGTTGAAGGATGGAACTGATCATGTGTGACCACCTCTGCAAGAACAAACAGCAGTTGTTGCTATACAGATAGACAATCCGTAACTCTGTGGTTATACTAAATTTACATGTGCAGCAAGCCCCTGCGGAGCCGGTGCAGAGGATGAGAGTGGTGGTTCCCCTCATGAGGTGTTGTGTCACTATGTACTCTCGTTGCTCCCTAGGGATCAGTGCAGTGGTAGGTATCCACTCTAGGATTCACGATTCTTATTTGTCTAGCCTAGTGGAGGTTTAAGTGAAGGGTGTCTAAGCAGTTGTCCCTCACCTTGCAGCAGTATCTGTAAAGCTGTATTTCACTGATCACTCTGCTGTCTTGTTGAACGGATGCTTTCTGGAAGCAGCATTTTTGATTTTGCTGATCGCTCTGGAGTGTTGGTCTCACAGGAGAATACGTTCTGGTTCCAAGGAGTAGGAGCTCTAACATGTGCTTCCTCTCCTCTCTCTAGTCCAGGACCAGCCCACTCCTACCAAGAGGAGAGGAGCAGGGTGGTTAGCCCTGTTCCTGCCAAACATTTCCCGCCATGACGTCCTTTGCTGTACCGCATGGCCAAAACAATAAAATATCTAAAATTCCGTAATTTCAACTATATACATTTGCAGATACCCTCAGTTCTAGGGTACTGCACATGAACTCCCAATAGTGTTTAGAATCAGGTGCTGGTTTGAAAAATGTAAGATATTTTTTGCAGGACAACCCGTATAACTACCATGTCTGTTGCCTAAAAAAAAACTGTAACCATCAAGCCTGATGCGTCATGTAAGACTGTTTAAAGCCATTAAGCCTGTTCTCTCATTTATTTGATTGACAGCGCTAGACTCACTGGTCTAGCGTTGAGATCCCGTGCGTACGCATTCCAACGTATGACGGCGTGTGCGTACTTCACTTGCACCGTCGATCTCGGCAAGTCCAATTCCTTTAGTGCACACGCTCCGTCATTCCTAGGAATGCGTACCAGTGAGTCTAGCGCTGTCAATCAAATGAATGGGGGGCGTTTTTATTACATACAGGGCGGCACTAACAGGCAGGAGGGCGTCAGAGATACGGTGCTCAGAAGCAATAAGCACGCTGCCGAGTGCTCCGTTTGCTCATTAGCATATTTTTAAAAGTGGGTTTTATTTCGGAACTGAAATAAGAGAAATAAAGGTATGTTTGTGATCAGTGTTTGGAGCCCTACCTCACTATATATCTAGCATGGTATACTTGAAACAGGTGACAGAGCCTCTTTAAATGGGGTTGTCTTTTGATGGACAAGGGGGCTCCTTACTGTTTCAGAACCAAGATCTACTGGGAGGCTTTCCTGGTTCTCACTCAGTCCCCTGCAACTCAGTACAGCCCCAGTAGGGTGGACCTAGTGGATTCCATCTTATGTGATATGCATCAGTGGGCAGCAAAATCCTAAAGGCTGATTTACGTGACCGGGAAACACAAAGCCGTGTGTTGGCCACCTCTCCTAGACCGACTGCGGCTCCTCTGACCCAAACTGACTGCATCATAGTAATTTATGATACAATCATTTCCTATCTGACCTGTTGTACTGTGCTCACGTGCTGGTGTCAGTACAGTACAAAAGACCCACAATCAGATAGGAACTAACCAAGCGCAGTCGTGTGAATGTGCCGTAAGATTTACAATTAGAAATTAAATTAAATGTCTCATATTAACTCTATGCTTGAAATTGGGATATCAAGGATTTATGTACGTCTTACCTGAATGCAAAACTGATCATACACTTGTCATTTACACCTAATCTGTCCTGCATTTTTATATATCATCCACCATCAGGATACTGGTCGCAGGGATGCACCTAGCCTTTCAGCTGCCTGAGGCGAAAACTGAAACAGCGCCCCCTCCTCCCCCCCATGCCAATTTCTGAACCTAACCCCTTTGCCACAATGAAAGCGCTCATTCCCCATGGCCCTTCTGCTGCCCCCTCTTGCCTCTACCTGGTGCTGCCTGAGGCAATCGCATCACCCGGCCTCATTGGTGGTGCACCCCTGACTGGTCAATAAGGGGGCATACATATTGCAATATCTGCAATGACTATTGTGATGGCAGTTAATTCTGATCATTGCAAACATACAGGTAGTTGACGTCTCCTAACCAAAACTATATTTATCGGATTGAAACCAATGTAATATATGGATGTGAAATTAGAATATTATGCATTAGGTGGAGGAGTCTGGAATACGTCTCCTTTCACTGGTGTAATAAGTAATTGCAATCATGGTCCTATCGATGATATTAGGCTGCGTCATTCATGAGACTCTTTCTTATCACAGTTTCTCAGCTATCTGAGACAGGAAGAAATGTTTGCTCAGTGTGTCTGAGGCTCGCTGATACAGACCCTGTGTATATAGGAAAGCCATAGAGACAGTTAGGAATCCGCTAGAAGATCACCATTTACAGCAGTGATCCAAGTCGATGTCCTCTTCACTTGGAGAAGCGTAGAAGTCTTCTGTGTAGTTTGAGAAATTCGGTTTCTCCTACGGTACATGGTGAAGGTATAATACAGGAAATTGCTTCCATGCATTCCTGTACATTTTGATTTGGATCATCAATACTAGGGGGCACGTAGCTTACTCTCATCCATTGACAAGTTTTTTGTTTTGCTGGGTGACCTGTGCATGGAAATTCCTCTATTTGTTCATAAATGAAGAGCAAGCTACAGGCTTCCAGTAATTGGTGAGCCATGCTCTGCAAGCACAGACACAAGCACTCCACCTCAAATACATAATTATACCACCTCGGCTCTGCAGACAACCTGCTGTAACTCTTCTTCATGCCATGGACATCCGGAATGGGTTAGAACCTGGAAATCAATTTTCACAGCTAACGTAATGATGACCTATTATGATATGCTGGACATCAAGTGCCATGTTGAGCTATTGATAATGACTCTTCGTGCTGTAGATCCAGCCAATCCCATTGCACTCTGTGAGGTTGTAATTAGTGACAAGCAAATCGATTCCTTAGAATAAAAATGGGTCCCAAATCTTTCAAAAAATTCAGATATATTAGAATAATAATTTCCTAAGATTCAATTCGAAAGAGAGAGTTTTCCAGGCATTCAAACTACTTTCAATTTGGGTAGAATCGATTTGTATACAAATCGAATCAGAAGGTCGATTCAGACGAATCTAAACCTAAAGGGACTTTAAGAAACTCACTCATCTCTATTTGTAATACAGCTTAGCTTATTAGCTTTTTGTCATGGTGGTCAGAAGTTCCTTGTTCTATAGCAGGAGGTCAGGTAAGGGTTAATCTGAACACCCTTCAGGATTCAAAGCAGGACTGTAGAAGTTTCTGATAATCCTGAGCAAATATCAGACATGCGGGAGCTCTGGACATACAAATGTCAGCGTTTTATTCTTGCGCTCATCCACTCCCCGCCGTTTATTATCCCTTGCTATGATAGCCCTACGCTTCGCTCCCCCTTTTCATGTATTTATCCTTTATTGCTACTGTTGCTGTCTTCACAGACTTCTCGGTTGACTTTTAACTAATTCCCAGCCTCCTATAGGTCACTGATTTCTTCTGTCTTCTCTACACTGAAGTCTAGTCCACAGCCGACATTCAAGTCGTAGTCTACATCCCTGTAAATGGTAAGGGTTGCAAAACATAGAAGATGAAACAAAGAACAATACTAAGGGAAGCCATGTAGTGGGGGGACCATGTAGGTGGCTTGATGGAGGTTTAAGAGAGGGTAGTGGTAGGTAAGGTTTTGGGCTGTAAATGGTCTTCCAGAGAGTTGTTTTTTTACTGGGGAGTATACCTGCCAGACGTGGGAGGACAGGATTGCCTCAGAGTCGGCAAGCTTAGTTAGAGATTTTCAGCAGCAGGCTGGAACATTGGGGACTTCCATTCCCCATCCATGAGTAGAAATCCATCAACGCTGTCCAGTGAGGAGAGCAGCCTGGCATATTGGCAGTATATTAACCAATGCAGCCCATTCTCAGTGGTGGGCTGGCTTCCCACAACAAGACCCTGCAGAGCTGCACAGAAGGGACAAGTCCAGCGGCAGGTACAAGGGTAGTAGTGGGTCTCTAGTCATCCTTCAGTTGGCACCTGCAGGTTAGAGTGGGCAGCCAGACCTTACTGACACCATTGGCGTGGATTTGGATGAGAGTGAACTTCCAGCATCTGGATGTTCTATGTAAGATCTGCAGGAGGAGCCACAATGGAAAATTTTCTGTTTTCCGGGCTACTATCCATCTGGCCGGAGGAGGACAGTTGGTGGATCCAGGGAGTGGAGGTCTGACCATGCGGCTGCTGGGAATAACTACCCTGGACCAGGCCGATGAATGCAATTCGATGCAACATGCAAAAGCCTTTAGTGGTTATGGGGGATCTAAAATAGTTCAGGGAGCAGGGCTGGATGGGGAAGACATTGGAGCTGGATCTCTTGTTCCAGTTGTTGGATGTGATGTCGTGGTGTGGGGAGCGGTAGTTGGTTCCCTAGTCTTTGGTAGTCAGGTAGCGTTGGAACAGGAGCATGGTGGGAGTTTGCTTGTTTCTGGTGGTGTGGTCTTGAGATGAAATCTGTTGGGGAGGTCGCACTGAGGGAGGCACTGCAGCATGTGTCAACAGTGGTCGATAACAGTACATTGAGGCATCAGGGTGCAGGAGATGGAGAATGATATTCGTATGGCAGTGAAATATGAAGTTTATGTTTGTTTTGAGGAGTCTGGGGGGCTCATTTAAAACAGGAAGTTAAAGGAAAAATTTAGAAGGCTGAGAAGTGGCAGATGAGATTTAACACTGACATGGAAAAAGACTTTAGTGGACAATAAACTTAACTGTATAAACCAGTGTCAGGCAGCTGCTGCCAAGGCCAATGGCAATAGATGCTGGTGATGAGAACATAGTCCTGCCACTTCACCAATCACTAGTCAGACCACACATGGAGTACTGTGTACAGTTCTGTGCTCCTGTGAACAAGGCAGACATAGCAGAGCTGGAGAGGGTTCAGAGGAGGGCAACTAAACTAATAACTGTAATGGGTGGACTACAGTACACAGAAAGATTATCAAAATTAGGGTTATTCAGAAAAAAAGCAGACTGAGGGAAGATCTAATAACTATGTATAAATATATCAGGGGTCAATATAGAGATCTCTCCCATCATCTATTTATCCCCAGGACTGTGACTGTGACGAGAAGACATCCTCTGCATCTAGAGGAAAGAAGGTTTGTACACAAACATAGAAGAGGATTCTTTACAGTAAGAGCAGTGAGACTATGGAACTCTCTGCCTGAGGAGGTGGTGATGGTGAATTCACTAAAAGAGTTCAAGAGGGGCCTGGATGAACGTCGGCTGTATCCCAGCGGGGCTGCTGCTGGCACAATGGCACAACGTGGATCCCTTTAAGTTCGTTCAGATGGTAAATTTAACCACGAGCGCTGTGGGGGATTTATTTATTTTATTATTCATTTCATAGCCTTTCCATTTGCTTTAAAAAAGGCAAAAGTAAAGAAGCTGAGTCTTTGCAGATAAGGGGTGATGGGACATTTTTTCTATTCTTAGCATGATGGTTGCATCTGAAGGGAGGGGAAAAAATTTGACGTTGGCTTATGTTTACCCAGAGATTTTAACAGAAAAATTATGCAGAGTAGTTCAATTAGGTAGGATGGTGGGCCCTTTTAATGACCCTCTGGTAAAGGATTTGAAGGTCTCCGATTTGGGATTAGTGCCTAAGAAGTAGCCTTTCCAATATCGTCTGATTCATCATCTGTCTTACCCATCAGGGTCTTCTGTTCATGAAGGCACTGACCCGGCCGGTTTGTTCAGTTTCTTATACTTCCTTCAATAATGTGGTTGCCTGGGTTTGAAAATTCAGTTAGGGTGCCCTACTGGTTAAGACAGATATCGAAGCAGCTTTTCTCTTGCTTCCAGTGTTTGGTTTCTTGAAGCTTTTTTGAGGAATTTAGTACCTTTTTGGAGTGGGTGGTGAAACAAGAAGCTGGTTAACTTCTTGTTTGTTGGCCCTCCTGGTTTCGCAAGTTTATTCGTTCTTTTTGCACATTATGAAAGCAGTAGCTCAAACTTTTGATGTGCCACTGGTGCCCGACAAGATGGAAAGACCTGCAATGGTGGTGATGTTTTAGGGCATTGTGATTGATACAGTCCGCATGGAGGAGCAAGAATGTAAAGTTAATTGAGGTTAATTCGCTTTTCGGTAAGTTGAACTTCAGGCATGATTATACCCATGGGGCAGTTTTTTTGCCAGCATTTGGTAGTGGCTATGGTGGGTCTGTCATTTCCTCATCATTTTCTATCTAGAGAGGTAAGGGAGATTTTGGCCTGGTAGGAATTATTTTTGAATTCATACAATGGCTGTTAACTTTGGATACCCTTGATGGTCAATACCATGGATTTGGAGCTGTATACTGATGACTCCGGAGACTTTAGTTATGGAGCCTTCTTTTAAGGGCAGTAGAGTGCAGGTACTTGGTCTGATTGCTGGAGGGAAGTTGGTTTGGTGTCTAATCTTACACTTTTGGAACTGTTCATCATTAGGTTGGTGATGGAAATTTGGGGAGAGCGTTTGCGTAACAGGAAGGTTAATTTTTGTTGTGATAACATGGGAGTTGTGCAGCCAGTTAATAACCAGTCTGCCAATTCTGGTTATTCTGATGTGGTTGTTGAGGCATCTGGTTTTGAGGGGGCTCTTAATTTATTGTTTGGAGTGGTGCATATTCTAGGAGTTGTCAATGCTGTTGCTCATTTTCTTTCTCATTTGTAGTGGAACAGGTTTCTAACATTGACGCCGGGAGTAAAGCAAAGCGGGACTCCTTGCCCAGAGCATCTTTGGAGTGTAGAGTGGGGACAGCAGTCTCATAGATCAGGCAATTTTTGGATTCAGGTACATGGTCACCTTACTCTAAGGTTTGGAGTGACTGGACCACTTTGATGCAGTGTGTGGTCCCTTGTGTGTCCATGGATGATTGATTAACGGTGTTTCTATATTTTATCGGCATATTGTACGAATGGGGTAAATCAGTATCCAGGGTGACTAGTAGTTTGGTGGCTCTTCTTTTTTGTTTCAGATGTCTGGCCTTGCAAATGTCACTAAGGCTTTCTTGGTGTAAGAAACCTTGAAGGGATATAGGTTGGGTAGAAACAGATTCTTGGTGTCCAGTCTTTTTTGAGCTGTTAGATTATTTGGATCACAGAGTGGTGGTAGAACGTTTGTCTAGGTATGAGAAGCTTCTTTTTCACTTGGCTTTCAAATTGGCATTTTTTGGGGCTTTCTGGTTGTCCAAATTGGTAACCAAGTCTAGGCAGGTTTGTCGCGGGGTATGTACGGTTAGGATTGCAGTCAGTTCGATGTCATTTACGGAGGTCTAAAACTGATCAGGTTGGTAGGGGAGCATGCATTGAGTTGCATGAATTGCCAGGGTCTCCAGTGTGTCCGGTATGATGTTTGCACAAATTTTGCCTTCTCGTTCAGTAAGTACAGAATATGAGGTGGTGGGTTTTTTCTCTTTTTTTTTTCTTTGGCTTCCTTCCTTTGGGTTGTGTTTAGTTGGTAAACATCTTGTGTCTGTTGCTTTTGTAGGTTGTTCCCCTTACCTGGTTTGGATCCTTGGATATTCCTATATCCTATGTCTATTCTAGTTGAATTTCGATAGAGATGAGGCTTTGGTGAGATGGATTGGTGTGTGGGGAATGCTATGGATTGTTGCCAGAGGTTCAATTTCATGTGGCTTTGGATAGGCAAGGATCGGATAGGACATCTCGGTGATTCATGCGGGGGCCACGATCTGGTAATAAGGGCTTTCAGGGAGCTTATCAGAGATGTCAAGTTGAATTTGTTGCATTTGTGGGTTTCTTTCCCAGGTACTTTGGCTTGTTTGGTGGAGAAGTTGGCCTGAATCAAAATTAACAAGGAGGTCAGTGGTTCCGTGAAATGGAGGTGTTTTGGCCAGGCACAAAGTGTTTGAAAATGGGTCTGAAGAGTTTTTTGAGAAGAGATGTACATTTGAATGCCATTGGCATAGATTTGTGGCATCTTTTATTACATGACAGTATTGAAAAGGCCATTCGGGAGTGAAGAGATAATCATTTGTGGTGGGGGAAGGGTCCTTGGAGACATAAGATCTTGAGGTAACACATAAGATATTATTGGGAGTGAGTAAAAAAATACTAGCTGTTCAGGGTACAGCTGGAGTTGGGCCTCCTAGTGGTGGTCTTGGGGCCCCAGGAATTTGGAAGTACAGCAGTGCATTTTCTTTATGTTGGGTTCCCTTGGGTCAAGTGGTAGCGTCCATGATTGAAAAGAAGTTAGGTGCACTGCTAATTATGGTGGAGTAGTAAGTTGGAGGGGTGTTAGGATGCCTCCAGGAACCCTCCCAAAATGTAAATTAATACTAAATAATAAATGACTGTGAATAATATTCAAGTGTTATTTCAGTTCTCAGATTGTTCTGGATACTAAGGCCCCATTCACACGACCGTATTATTGCGGGTCCGCATTATTGTTAACATAACATGCTTCATATTTTTCAGCTGAGCCGCGGCACGGAGCTAGCTCTGTGCGGTGGCTCCCCGCTCCCATAGAGGTGAATGGGGCCGCATCTATTCTGCAATATTGCGGAATAGATACGGCCCCATTCATATGGTCGTGTGAATGGGGCCTTAATGGTTGCTGCAGCCTTTTTCAACCAAGAGATTGAGTGTCTTTGGTAATTTAATGGGTCAATTACTAGTGGGAGATGGGACGGATGAAGGAAGGGAGGAGGGTGAGAATAGTTTACCAGTGGAGGACAAAGTGTTAAATTCCTGCAGTCATGGATTTCTTTAATTGACATATTATCTATTCACTAAGAATATCGCATTTAGGCTTCATTCACACGACCGTATGTGTTTTGCGGTCCGCAAAAAAAACGGATGACGTTCCGTATGGCATCCGTGTTTCCGTTTTTTTTGCGGATCCATTGTAACAATGCCTATCCTTGTCAGCAAAACGGACAAGAATAGGACATGTTCTATCTTTTTTGCGGAACGGAAATACGGACATATGGAAACAGAATACACACGGAGTACCTTCCGTTTTTTTTGCGGACCCATTGAAATGAATGGTTCTGCATACGGTCTGCAAAAAAAACGGAACGGACACGGAAACAAAATACGGTCGTGTGAATGAAGCCTAATGAAGGTCCGAGTACTGAGTTCCTCATGTAACGTAATGTGAATTCAACAGATTTAAGAATGAATAAGCTTACACAGGCTTAGTGAATAAATATATTTACTAAGTGATCAAATATAAGATAAAACAGAGAAATCACATACAGAATAGTAAAAAGTAAATAATCATCACTAGTCTAAATATGGGATAGGGATCCGGTCGGCTATGCTATAACACATGGCTGTCTACCACGTTATACCACATGACTGACACCCCAGGGTGTACAAGAGATAGGGCAAACAATGCTTACATCCTACCTAGGATAAAGTACCTGGTCGAATCCCAATTAATTTGTTAGTGCAGACCACATTTATTCTTATCAGACCCTCCTCCAGTGTGCATCATGTAAGTCTCTGAGATCACTCAGGAATGTGTTCAGCAAAATGGGGGATTGATACTATCTCTAACCCACTTTATTACAAGGAAACCTTGTAAACTATTACACAGAGTATTAAACAGGATTAAAGGGGACAGAACCAATCAGAACTAGACGGCATCCCGTGATCTTATTCGCTTCAGTATGACATCACCATGCTGGCCACGTGGTGTCTTCAATCAAGATGCCCGTGATGGCCTCTACACGGTCAAATGGATGAGTCTTTGTTTATTTTTTTTTTGTTTTTAGCCTGATTTAGGGTGCATTCACACGACCGTAGAAATGGATCCGCATTCGTTCCGCAATTTTGCAGAATCAGTGAGGAACATGGCATCTGAGGGGTTCAATGAAAGGGGGTGGTGCATCCACCATTGCCCGTCATTGCACCCGCTACAGACAAAGAAATTAAGCAAATTTCTTTGTGAAGTTTGGTGAAGCAGCCATATCATATTTTCCATAACTTTGTTCATCTCTAAACATGATTTAAAGGGGTATTCCCATCTCAGACAGTATCGCTAGGATATGCGCCCATTGTCTGATAGGTGCGAGTCCTACTGCTGGGATCCGCACCTACTCCGAGAACAGAATGGGGAAGGTGGTGGCTGGAGGACCCCGGCGCTCTCCCCATAGAAGTTAATGGGAGTGCACCGCGCTTGTGAAGCCACCGCTCCCAGTCTTTTTTATGGGACCGATGGAAATAGCCAACCCAGCTATTTTCGGAGGCCCCATAGAAATAAATGGAGGGTGACTACACATCCGCAGTGCGCTATGTAGGTGCAGGTTACAGAGGTGGAGACGTATCCTAGCGATATGCCCCCATTGTCTGTGATGGGAATACCCTTTTAACAATAGGTAATTTTCAGATGACACATTGGGCCTCATTTATCAAAACAGGAAAATGGTCTTAGTTGCCCATAGTTGCAACCAATCAGAGCTCAGCTTTCATTTCTTAAAGTGTTCTGAAAAAATAAAAGCTTAGCTAAGACAGTTTTCCAGGCCCATTCACTTTAACCAGCAATGGAGCTGGCATAGTTTAAACCCTGTCATATGCCCGGTGGAACCAAGTGTCAAAGTGCATGGGGATTAAGACCGTGCATATAAATCTTAATAAATGACTCCCACAATACTTGTGTCAGATGCAAAACGGTCACCTTTTCACAGGCTCATGCACATGACCGTTGTTTTAGACCGCACCTGAGCCGCATTTTTTGCAGGTTGGATGCAGACAAATTCACTTCAGTGGGGTCTGCAAAAGATGCGGACAGCACACGGTGTGCTGTCTGCATCCGTATGTCCGTTCTGCTGTCCCAGGACAGTTCTGTTATGGGCCAGAGATTCTTTTCCGCCAATTGTGGAATGCACAAAGCCGTTAACCATGCCAAAATGGCTACGGCCATGTGCATGAGCCCTTAAGCTTTCTCTTCTTTTATGATGCAGTTCTGATTTTGGCTTACAAAATTGCATCAGGAAACTTAACTGTGTGGACCCTGTTTAATGAAACTGGTGCAGACAAATAGTGGAGAAGCTGCTCTAAAATAGATCACTGTTTATTTTAAAAATCTGCGTAAAAAAAGGATGGATTTTGGATTCAGCACCTATGCACTTATTTTCATCAAAGAGGCCCCGAGGCTTTTTCCATTACTTTTACCCTTACATTTAGGGCTCATCCACACTACTGTGTGCCGGCAGGGCCCGTATTGCGGCCTGTAAATAACGGGTTCGCAAAATAAGGGCCCCGGCTGTTTTTGCACCGTATCACGGATGCGGAGCCATTCACTTGAATGAGTCCATCCGCAATCTGGAAGGTGTGGTGCGAAATGGAGGCACGGAACCCCACGGAAGCACTATGGAGTGCTTCCATGGAGTTTCTGTCCGTTACTCCAAACCGCAAAAAAGTAGTGCATGCAAGTGGATTTGTTCTGTGTGCATGAGCCCTTAATTGCAGAATATTCTCCGCTGAGCCGGGCTGGCCTTATATGTTGCCCTGTACAGTATTTTCTGTGATGCTCCCCTCTTTCCTTCCAGATAGGAAAAAAAAAGGTTTTGGAAGGTATATTCGGCTTTGTTTCCCACCAGACATATACACATAAAGGGGTGGTCAAACAGAAAATGTATCCCACAGATAGATCTAAATACTTTTGTAATTGCATGTAATTAAAAATTAAGTACAGCCAGAGAATTATTCAATAAAATGTATCCATAAAGCGTCACACATAGGTGGACACACATGCTCAGTTTCTTCCTTCAACTGCCTCCTGAGTTTTGATAGGGAGAGCATGGACACGCCCCATGAGCTGCAGCAGAACTGTATGCACTGTATGATGTCTGAGTTTTATTTTTTACATTGAGATAACTCCTTTAATAGTTTGTTTTTAGCAATTAACAAAATATAAAGTGAAGGAAGAAATGAGAAATCTAAATCCAATCGATATTTGGTGTGAACATCCTTTTCCTTCAGTTCCAGCATCTTCTAGGTACACTTGCACTCAGTTTTTAGGTAATTACCAAAGAGTTAATGAAATATTAATGATATAAATGTTGTGATTTATTATATTTATGTACTCAATAGCAATGTATAAGGCAATCAAACAGTCAACCATTTGGCACACCATTTAGGTTGACATGAGATGGACAGAGTCTGCCCCCTAGCAAGTTTGTCAGTCCAGTGTGAGCTGAGCAAGAGAAGACCTACACATGCTAGCTCCTTAAAACTAGTGCCAAGTTCAGAGAAACTTCATGCTGCCTCCTTAGTGCCCTTTTAAATGTGTGCTGCCCCTTAGTGCCCCCTTAAAGTTCTTAAGCCCCATTAGTGCCCCTTATAGTTATACTACCCTCTTAGTTACTCCATTACAATTATGCTGGCCACTTAGTGCTTCCTTTACAGTTGTGCTGCCCCTTTAGTGTCCCCCTACATTTCTGCTGCCTCTTTAAAGTTGTGTCTCCCCTTTAGTGCCCACCTTATAGTTGTGCTGCCCCCTTAGTGCCTCCCTTATAGTTTCCCCCTTAATGTCCCCATTACAGTAATACTGCCCCCTTAGTGACACCCTTATAGTTGTGCTGCCCCCCTAGTGTCTCTCCTTATAGTTGTGCTGCCCCCTTAGTGTCCATCCTTATCATTGTGCTGCCCCCTTAGTGCCCCTCCTTATAGTTGTGCTGCCCCTATAGTTGTGTTGCCCATTACAGTAGTGTTTCCCCATAGTGCCCTCTTACAGTTGTGCCGCTCTTAGATCCCTTTTATAGTTGTGCTGACTCCTTTACAGTAGCGCTGCCCCTTTAGTGCCCCTATACAGTTGTTCTGCCCCCTTAGTGGTCCACTTACATTTGCCCCCTTAAAATGTAACTAAACTTTTGATTCTCAGCGGTGTGCAGAGTGCTGCATGTCAGCTCTTAGCTTAGCGGAGCAAACACAGGCAGGAGCCCGCTCTGCTCAGCTTTTCCTGGCATAGTACATGGTTACAGGGTACCCATGTGCTATGCCAACATTTAGTAAACCTCCGAGGGGCACGGGCAGGAGCAGCAATGTACGCTCCTGCCGGTACTCAGTGCGCTGCGGCCCCATTGAGAAACTTTAAACTCTGTACACAGCTGAGAAGTCAATTTTAAGCACACAGGGAAAGGTGCGTTTTAGGGAAGGAAAAGTCTATTAAAAATAGTTAATTGAGTATAATATAAAAAGTGTTGTTATGGCATTAGGGCCATTTTAACAAAAATGTAATCAAAATTTTAGTTACTCTTACTCTAAAGTTGTGCTGTCCTATTAGTGCCCCATTTATAGTTCTACTGTCCCCTTAGTGCCCCATTTATAGTTGTACTGTCGCCTTAGTACCCCCTTACAGTTGTGCTGCCCTCTTAGTGCCCCCCTTAAAGTTACGCTGCCCGCTCAGTACCCCCTTTACAGTTGTGATGCCTCCCTTACAGTTGTGCTGCCCTCTTAGTACCCACCTTACAGTTATGCTGTCCCCTTATTACCCCACCTTATAATTGTGCTGCCTTCTTACTGTCCCTATAACTTTAATAATAAAAGAAGAAAAAAAAAAAAAAAACTACTCACCTAACCCACTCCCCGATGACCGGAGCACATTATCCCCCGGATTGTGTTCCTACTCAGTGCAGCAGGTGTGATGATGTCCTTGCATCATGCCTACTGGGGAGCGCACTAGCTGGTGAATGATGCAGGGAGCTGACAGCTGCTCTGCATCACCATTGTATTTAGCTGTTTCAGCATCCTCAGCATGCTGATACGGTTTTAAGTGGGACATGCCCCCGCCCTCCTAGGACCGTGGGGCAGCTGCAGAAATCCATGACTATTCCACCAGATCCGGGATGGTTGGGAGGTGTATTTACACACATCACATGCGTACATCATATATACACCTATCCCCATGAGTCGCCCTCCACTGCTTTCACCTCTGTAGTCTGCTGCCCGCTTCCTTCCTCAGGCCTCTCTTGCACTGGTTCTAACCCTTTTATCAGCAGGCAGATGGAAACTCCTTCTGCCCTTGACGAGCTCCATGCACAGTGACGGGAACTATTTAGCCAGTTCTTGTCACATGAATATCAGCAGTAGCAGAACTACCAGGTACCAGCTGACAGTCTCCAGGTGCCAAGTAGTGATCTCTTCTGCCACCAACCATCCTACTGCATGGAGAGTTAACGGAGGGCACCTGGTGTGGAATCTGGCTGGAGGAGGGGGGATGGGCACAACCGTCACTTTTCATCTGTTCACCCAGCAGCAGAATGGGGTAAGTTGGTTTCTTATTCACATAATATGCATATTTGTTATTTTTATTAATGAATTATGAGGAAAATTTATCTAAATCATAACTCCTTCCTGACGCAGCCGTTTTTCTTCTTTATTTTTTACTCCCTGCCTTCCCAGCGCCATCGTTTTTTTTTTTCCATTCACATAGCTATATGAAGGCTTTTTTTTTTTTTGCGGGACAATTTTTAATGGCACTCTCTTAAATTGCATACGATGTAGTGGGAGAACCTGGTCAAAAACTTCCAAATGGGATGGAATTGGAAAAACACTAAATTCCGTCACAGTTTTATTGGTTTTGTTTTTACGACGTTCCCTTTGTGGTAAACCTGACCTGTTACCTTCATTCTACGGGTCAGTACGATTACAGCGTTACCACATTTGTGTAGTTTCACTTGTGTTTTAATACGTACAGTAAATAAAAATTATTTTTCTTTGCATCGCCATATACTGACCCCCATAACTATTTAAGTCTACAGTGCTGCATACCTGCTCATTTTTTGCAAGCTTTTTGTATATTTGATTTGTACCATCTTGATGTGAGTGTGACGTTTTGATCACTTTTTATTTAATTTTTTTGGGGCGGCGAAAAAACCTGGAAATTGGCCATAAATGTGTTTATACATTAATTGTTTGGTCATTTTTGGAAGTGGCGATACAATGATCTTTATTTTTTTTCTATTTTTATTTGTAAAATGAGGAAAGGGGGTGATTTGAATTTTCTTAAATATATGTTTTTTTAAACTTTTTTTTGTTTTACTTTTTTCACATTTCCTTCTAGGCCCCTTTTTAACATAAGATTGTCTAATTGCTTATACCATAGACTGCAGTGGTTTGCCATTTCAGGTTATGGGAGACAGGAACTTAGCTATGGCAGACCTCGGGACACTCAAAAGGCTGCCGTAGCCACCAGATAGCTCTAATGATCTTGTCATGGGAGAGGAGATCGTTCACCTGGAGTGCTATGCTTTCAGTAAATGTCTGCTCAGATGCTGTGGTTGCAATTAACCATGTCATCTGGGGGCGTATAAAGCCAGTGATTGGAGTTGTCTCAGACTCCACCAGGTGTCAGACAACAGCAGGCAACCAGCAGCTATGGCTCTCACTCAGCTCCTGAGCGGCAACATCTTTAAAGACCTACATAAACTGTGTGGGTCCAGAGGGGCTTATCAGTCAATGAATGGCCAACAGGAACCCTAGGATGCGAAAAGAGTGACCAACAGAAAAGCGCTAAGAGCCAACCATGGAAAAGAGAATCCCTTGTGAATAGATGGACCATATACGTATATTCCCAGATGTTAAAATCATATAATAAATATAAATATGAATAAAAAAATAAATAAAAACAAATAAATATAAACAATCAAAGGTCAAACTCACTCCACACAGGAGGTGACCTGTAAAGTGTTAAAACTTCCAGATAACACCTCTCTAGGCAGGTAAAAGCTTCACAATAAGATAGAAGATTTCAGATGATATTTAAAATCAATATAGATGTAACTCCACTCACTTCACAGGGGAGGTAGCCTGTCGGATAAGCACATGACACCTTCAGGTACTACCTCCCCAGCCGGGTTCACTTCTAGAATGTCAGATTTGACGGCAGCCAAGCAGGTAGCTTCTGGTCATAAATCCTTTTATTATAAACAACTCGACGCGTTTCCGGGGTCAATACACAAAAGCCCCCTTCATCAGGAGTATACAGTAAAAGCAGACTGACAACTTACTTTTTAGAGGTACTGGATATTTATAGGCCCATCTTGTTGTTTTTCCCAGGCAAAAGCTGAATCTCGTCAGACCGGAAGTGACACATTGCGTTCCAGCGTGGAACCATGCTGTATAATATACAGAATGTGGGGTTATGCTATATATTATACAGCATGGTGTACGGATTATACTGTATATTATACAGCATGGTGTACGGATTATACTGTATATTATACAGCATGGTGTACGGATTATACTGTATATTATACAGCATGGTGTACGGATTATACTGTATACTATACAGCATGGTGTACGGATTATATACTGTATTATTATACAGCATGGTGTACGGCTATATCAGCATGTGTACTGTATATTATATACAGCATGGTGTACGGATTATACTGTATATTATACAGCATGGTGTACGGATTATACTGTATATTATACAGCATGGTGTACGGATTATACTGTATATTATACAGCATGGTGTACGTACGGATTATACTGTATATTATACAGCATGGTGTACGGATTATACTGTATATACTGCATGTATATACTGTATATACAGCATGGTGTACGGATTATACTGTATATTATACAGCATGGTGTACGGATTATACTGTATATTATACAGCATGGTGTACGGATTATACTGTGTATATTATACTATATACAGCATGGTGTACGGATTATACTGTATATTATACAGCATGGTGTACGGATTATACTGTATATTATACAGCATGGTGTACGGATTATACTGTATATTATACAGCATGGTGTACGGATTATACTGTTATATTATACAGCATGGTGTACGGATTTTATACTGTATATTATACAGCATGGTGTACGGATTATACTGTATATTATTACAGCATGGTGTACGGATGTATACTGTATATTATACAGCATGGTGTACGGATTATACTGTATATTATACAGCATGGTGTACGGATTATACTGTATATTATACAGCATGGATGTACGGATTATACTGTATATTATACAGCATGGTGTACGGATTATACTGTATACTATACAGCATGGTGTACGGATTATACTGTATATTATACAGCATGGTGGTGTACGGATTATACTGTATATTATACAGCATGGTGTACGGATTATATACTGTATATTATACAGGCATGGTGTACGGATTATACTGTATATATTATACAGCATGGTGTACGGATTATACTGTATATTATACAGCATGGTGTACGGATTATACTGTATACTATACAGCATGGTGTACGGATTATACTGTATACTATACAACAAAATGCACGGATTATACTGTATACTATACAGCATGGTGTACGGATTATACTGTATACTATACAGCATGGTGTACGGATTATACTGTATATTATACATCATGGTGTACGGATTATACTGTATATTATACAGAATGGTGTACGGATTATACTGTATATTATACAGCATGGTGTAGGGATTATACTGTATACTATGCAGCATGGTGTACGGATTATACTGTATACTATACAGCATGGTATACGGATTATACTGTATACTATACAGCATGGTATACGGATTATACTGTATATTATACAGCATGGTGTACGGATTATACTGTATATTATACAGCATGGTGTATGAATTATACTGTATACTATACAGCATGATGCACCCCGCTCAGCAGCTGCCAAGTCTTAGAGGGAACACTGTCTATTGCCAATCTGCCCCTGGTCCCATTCCTTATTCCAAACATACCTCACCTGCTTGTGTACAGACCAAAACCAAACATTTGCAGATATCTCTTGTTACTGAGGTTCTGCAGATGCAGCATTAAACCAGCACTGTGGCCCTTCATTCTCAGGATAAGTGGGGGTCCGACAGGTCAGAGCTTCATCGATCATAAAGTGATTAAAGGAGGTGGAATAACTCTTTAAGGAGAACATGACATAATATTGTTTTCATTTAGAGAGGACATGCCCTTTTTGACATAGAAATGTACTGAACTCCCCGTCTTCTTTTGTTGAGCAGCATATTGTCCCTCGGCTGCAGAGCTAACCTTCAGAGAAAGCAGTGTTTTGCAGCAGTTGTGCCCTGCCATTATGGGTTATTATAAGTCTTTTTGTGAAAGGAAAGAGTCCTGACGGCAAAAAAAAAGCCACCAAGGCAAAGTGGTACTAATTACTGTGTTTGACAAACTCTAATTACTGAATGAGGCAGCCAAGGAGGGAGAGAGAGGAGGCACGAATTGGGAGCAAAGATTAGGCAAGAGAAAGAAGATGAGGCTGCAATAAGAAGAATGAAGAAGAGAAAATATTTGCTAAGGAGATGTTATAATAAAAGAAAATGCAGCCTATAATGTTGTGATAAAAAAATTAAATTAATGGAACACATGGAGAAACAAGACACCTTTTCACCTATTAGCAAGTGCACTGGGAGGATAGACATTAGATATTTCTTAGTAAAGCTGCCCATATGTAATAGATTGAGATGGGTAGAAGTAGAAAGTAATGTTGAAAAGTTAGATTTTTTTCTTCAAATTCTTTACATTTATTTTCTAAAATTTTCATAAATAACAGGTTATGGCAGCTTTTTAAACTGGGTTGAGTAAGTGTCTACCAAATATTTTCTAAAGTTACATTGAAATCTGCTTCAGGCGTTCCATCATAGTAGCAGAAAAGCGGAATGCAAGCCCAAAACCTGATCTGTCACGTGCCAATGGCACCTGACGCACCCTATTGACTATTATTAGAGAGGAGCAAATTTTTCAGAAATTCGATTCGGCTGGTTCGCCGAATTTTCTGAAAAGATTAGATCCGAATAAATTTGTTGTGAATCGCGTTAAAAAACTGCTACTTCCGGGCTGCAGAGAGCCTGGATAGTGGTGTAAAACACTGTGCCTTGCAGTAAAACGCATAGGGAGTAGGGTTGAGCGAGCACCTCTGTGCTCGTATGCTCGGGTGCTCTGGTCGAGCACTCGAGCATAATGTTAGTCAATGGGACTAAACTAGGCACCCCCCCGCTCGAAAGAGGGGAGGGTGTCTGGTTAATAGGAAAAGGTCAGAATCGCGACTTCTACTCTTTTACTCCTTTCACTCGTAAAAGTATGCTAATTAACTGAATTTGTACGCATTAGCGCACAATGTGTACACATTAGCGTCCAAATGTGTACGCATTAGCATACAAATTTGTACGCATTAGCATACAATGCGTAGCATTAGCGTACAAATCAACATTACAGTGAATGCCAGCATTGCGCTCGAGTACACTCGGTGTTCAGCCGAACACCGAGCGGCCGAGCGTCGGCATGCTCGGCCGAACAGCGAGTTCAGCCGAGCATGCTAGCTAAACACTAATAGGGAGTCTACTGTGGTAGTGAAAGAATACTGTGAGCCAGTGTGACACGCACATAACAGGCTTCGCTCTTAGAATCTCTGCACACTTTTATATATTTGGGCACAAGGGGCCAAAACTCACCAAACAACTCAAGTCTGAACTCAGCCTTACAGGTCAATGTTAGCGCCAGCTATAAAGAATCGTGCAGAGGCCCAAGATCCTACTAGAGCGCGAAAAGCACACGCCTTTTACACCAATTCACTGATTCCACATACATTTCGACAGAACCTGTTCTATTACACGCTTATAGAATCAGAGCCCCCCCCAGACAGTATGGAGATGGCAGTGCCAGCAGCATCAGCAGACTATAGAGTGGCACGACGACAGTGTGGCCAGGTGGCAGCAGCATGAGTAGGCCACAGAGTGGCAGAATGACAGACCCTGGAAGTGACAGCAGCAGTGGAAGTAGTAGTACAATTTGGAGGCCACAGAGTGGCACAATTACCTAATTTTGACGTAGCGACAGCTAGAAGATGGCGTGTGCAGTCGGCGGCGACAGCAGCATCAGGCCGGAGAGTGTCATGGTGACATACCCTGAAGAGCAGACCGTAAAAAAAGAATTCTCGACCTTTTGGTTAAGATCAACTGTAGCATATGTTCTTATCAGCAGCTGCAAGAGGCAGCAGCAGTCGAAGAAATTTCAAGGCCACAGAGTGGCACCATAACAGCAGCTGCAAGAGGCAGCAACAGTCGAAGAAATTTCAAGGCCACAGAGTGGCACTGTAAAAGAAGTTGCAAGATGCAGCAGCAGTCAAAGAAATTTCAAGGCCACCGAGTGGCACCGTAACAGCAGCTGCAAAAGGCAGCAGTCTAATACATTTCAAGGCCACAGAGTGGGAGAGGCAGCAGGAGTTGTACTAATTTTAATGAGACAGAATGGCACAGTGGCATACCCTGGGAGAGGCAGCAGCAGTATTAAAAATTTAAATGCAATATACCGTAGAGTGGCACAATTACATAATTTGGAGGTAGCGGCAGCTAGGACACAGCGTGTGGAGGCGGTGGCAGCGGCATGAGTAGGCCACAGAGTGGCACAATTACATAATTAGGAGGTAGCGGCAGCTGGACACAGCATGTGGAGGCAGCAGCAGCATACCGTAGAGTGGCACAATTACATAATTTGGAGGTAGCGGCAGCTAGGACACAGCGTGCGAAGGCAGCGGCAGCAGCATGAGTAGGCCACAGAGTGGCACAATTACATAATTTGGACGTAGCGGCAGCTAGGACACAGCGTGTGGAGGCAGCAGCAGCATACTGTAGAGTGGCACAATTACATAATTGGAGGTAGCAGCAGCTAGGACACAGCGTGTGAAGGCAGCGGCAGCAGCATGAGTAGGCCACAGAGTGGCACAATTACGTAATTTGGAGGTAGCAGCAGCTAGGACACAGCGTGTGGAGGCGGTGGCAGCAGCAGCATGAGTAGGCCACAGGCACAATGACATAATTTGGAGGTAGCGGCAGCTAGGACACAGCGTGTGGAGGCAGCAGCAGTAGCATACCGTAGAGTGGCACAATTACATAATTTGGAGGTAGCGGCAGCTAGGACACAGCGTGCGGAGGTGGCGGCAGCAGCATGAGTAGGCCACAGAGTGGCACAATTACATAATTTGGATGTAGCGGCAGCTAGGACACAGCGTGTGGAGGCAGCAGCAGCATACCGTAGAGTGGCACAATTACATAATTGGAGGTAGCGGCAGCTAGGACACAGAGTGTGAAGGCAGCGGCAGCAGCATGAGTAGGCCACAGAGTGGCACAATGACATAATTTGGAGGTAGCGGCAGCAAGGACACAGCATGTGGAGGCAGCATCAGGTGGGTGGCAGCATCATAAGAGTGGCTGAGGCAGGTAGCCTGAAGAATACAGTCTCATTTGTCAAGGTTTGGGTGACGCATCATGGCTGATCTAATCTGATGCATCAGGCGTTGGTGGGTGGAAATCCTGGCTGATCCCGCCTGATTCATCTTGACAAAGGTGAGTCTTTCCACATTTTGGAAGGACAGGCGAGTTCTCTTTGGTGGTGTACGTGAGCGCTGAGGGACCCCCCGGTCAGACCTGCGAGAGGATGGACGACGACGCAGATAGGCAGCAGCCAACTGACTACATAGGATGTCTCTATAGTACTTAAGTTTGTCCTCCCTCTCAGCAGGTGAAAAAAAGGCCCTCATTTTAGACCGGTAGCGAGGGTCCAAGAGGGTGGAGAGCCAGAAGTCATCTCTCTGCCGGATGGTGACTATTCGGCTGTCACTATGTAAGCAAGTGAGCATGAATCGGGCCATTTGACTCGGAGGGACTCCCTGCCTCCAACTTCACTGTATACTGTCATGGTGTCTCTGGGTCATCTGCTTCATCTTCTGCATCTCCCTCTACCTCCTCTGGCTGCTCCTGCTCCTCCTCTTCTGTCACCTGGGTAGAAAAAACACTAAATGCTTGTGCTCTAATGTCCTCCTCCCTCCAGTTCAACCCCCACCGGACTCATGTGGCCGTGAGATGCAGTCTCCACGTCTCCAGTCCCAAGACCAGAAAAATTTTACAGCATCTGTTCCAGGACATGAAGCAGTGGAATGACGTTGTTCATACCGTAGTCCTGGCGACTGACAAATAACGTGGCCTCCTCAAAGGGCCTAAGCAAGCGGCAGGTGTCACGCATGGGCTGCCACTGGCTGACATCAAAATTACACAGGGGAGTACTCCTGTCCGCTTGGATCATTAAGAAATCGTTTATGGCCTTTCTCTGTTCGTACAGTCGGTACAACATACGGAGGGTAGAATTCCAACGGGTGGAAACGTCACATATCAGCCTATGTTGGGGGACGCCATTCTGCCGCTGCAGCTCAAGGAGGGTGTTCTTGGCGGTGTAGGAATGGCTGAAGTGCATGCAAAGTTTCCTGGCCATTTTTAGAATGTTTTGCAGTTGAGTATAAGACTTGAGGAACCGTTTGACAACAAGATTAAATAAGTGTGCCATGCAGGGCCATGGCTCAGCCCTCCTTGGCGCAGCGCGGACACCATGTTCTTTCCGTTATCTGTCACCATGGTTACGATTTTTAGTTGTTGCGGAGAAAGCCAGCAATCGATTTCTTCTTTCATGACGCAGAGCAGTTTCTCCCGTGTGACTTCGTTCGCCCAGGCAAACCAGGCGTAGAACTGCGTGACACCGTCATGCCCTGCACATGTGGTACGCTGGAGGAGCACTATGACTTGGCCCTGCAGTGGAGGCTGAGGTGGTGGAGAAGGAGCCGTATGGGCCGAATGGGTTGCTGAACTGCAGTACTATGGGTTACTGCACAGCACTACACACTATATGACGATTTTCTTTTTCTATGGCGACTGACGCTGCAAATAGTTATTTAAAATGAACAACCCCACAAACACGGATTCACTGTTTTTTTGGCAAGTCAACTTCACTGACTACGTTAGCACAATATCACGCTTTTCTGTTTGGATAGCGAATAACGCAGCAAATAAGAATTTGTTCCCCATACACATTACATAACAGTTGAGCAATTATGACTTTTGCTCGGGTTGGTTGGAAACATTATGATTTGAGATACCTGACCATGATGTACGGTAATTAAAAATGTTCTGTCAAGACCTAAAATGGCTTAAAATAAATAAAAAACATGTTATACTCACCCCTTTCTCCAGGGCCGTGCAGGGATACAGCATGTGACTCCTGCAGCCAATCACTGTCCTCAATGGTAGACCACTAAGGACAGTGATATCCTGACACGTTGCCATTGGAGAACCAGACCAGCGCCACAGAGAACGGCGCTGGAGCCTGTTCAGCCAATCAGCCAATTTAGGTCTCCTCATCAGCAGGGGCGTAGTTAAAGGCTCATGGCTCTGATGCAAGAGTTCAGCTTGGGCCCCCCTTCCCTCAGTGTTTTGTGGCCAGGGGCAGGGAAGCACATAGCCTTCATGATGCCTGAGGCAAACATTGAAATGGCAACCCCCCGCCCAGGCAGAATTCTTGACCTAACTCCTTCCCTCCAGCCAGAGGTGTAACTTGACCAGCATGCACTTTCTATAATACCGGTGTCTTCTTCTGTGGCACAAGGGTCTTTGGGCCCCCTCAGGCTCCTGGGCCCGGTAGCGACTGCCATCTGCACCCCCTATAGCTACACCCCTGCTCATCAGCAAGGTTTTAACTAGAGTTGAGCGAACGTGCTCGTAATGAGCACTGTAGTGCTCGGATCCCCTACGCTCGCATGGCCGCAGGCATCCGGATCCGTTCTCACCTGACTGTAAGTCAATGGGGGCGGATCCGTTTGGTATGACACAGTCGGGTGAGGAGGAGGGATCCGGATGGCTGCGCAGCGGAGTGCAGGGGATACGTTCGCTCAACTCTAGTTTTAACCTAACGAAGAGTGCTGGCTCTTACACAGGGCAGTTATCAGAAATAGGCTTTCCTAGGAACGCTCCTTCCTGATAATTGCCCTGATCATTGCTTGATGTAAAGAGTCTATTTATGCCCATTTCCTCTGTCACCTGTCGGTTTATCTCCTTATCAGAAATGTAGACTCTTAAGTTGACAATAAACACACCTGGAACACACAGGTTGTGCCCGAGGATCAGGATAATCATGGGTTGATAATCAGAAGGAACAACATTGATTCCTTATCACTGCCTCAAGTAGACATGCAGCTGATCCTCCAAGGAACAAGCAGCAAAAATCATCATTTGTCTGCAGCACGTCTGCCTGTGTGGACGTGCTGCAGACAATATGCAAACGGAATTGGGGACGAACAATCGTAGCAACAATCGTTCATCCTCCATTCGGTTTGCATAGGGCCATGTGAAGGATCTTTAAACGAACAGCCGAACAACTTGTGTATGGTTGAGCAGTGCTCATTCGTGGCTAAGATTATCTCGGCGTGACAATCCCCTTTTAAGAGGTAAGCAGCAGTATGGCCTCTAAAAACTGCGGCAATAGGATGGTAGCACAGGAGCACGCTGACGCCAGCCGCACATTGTCCGTTCTGTGCCTACTACCGGGGATTAGTATTATATGACGACAGAGAACAGTAGATTACTCTCACACGTGGCAAAAAATTCTGCCAGAGAATCCGCAGTTGCAGTTTTTTTTTTTTACATGAATTAGGGCTCAAGCACATGCCCATAGGTATTTTGCAGTTCGCAAAACGCTGATCCGGAAAAAAAAAACAGATGACATCTGTGTGACGTCTGTGTTGCATCCATCTTTTTGTGAATCCACTGTAACAATACATAGTTACATAGTTAATAAGGTTGAAAAAAGACATAAGTCCATCAACTTCAGCCAACGCGAATCCCAGAAGGAACGTCCTTATCCAAAAAACAGACAAGAACAGGACATGTTCTATTTTTTTGCTGAACGGACTTGCAGACATACGGAAACGGAGTGCACACTGAGTAATTTTTTTTTTTTGTTTTGTGGACCCATTGAAGTGAATGGTTCCGTATATGGGCTGCAAAAAAAAAAAAAAACCGAACAGACATGGAAAGAAAATACGGTCGTGTGCACGAGCCCTTGTGGTGCAGATTTTGTTGCAGATTTCCTCTTTAAGAATCTGCTCATTCATTTCAATAGAAATTCCGCGTGGATTTTGTTGCAAGTTTTTCCGTGCAGATTTTTCTGCAGCATTTTCCACTGCATTTCCCATTGAATTGAATCTAATACAGAAAATCCGCAACACAACATTATTTACGCTGCGGAATGTATATTAAACGCAGGGAAAGACAGTTTTCAGCCCTGTAGGATGAATAGGGGAAGTCTTCATGTTGTGGATTTTCTGGTGGAATTTTCCGCCAGGTGTGAGTGCACCTTTAGATAGACCTGTATGTGGTGGCGGTGGTTGAACATATGCACTACCACTCCACATAATTTTGGGAGATTCAGCTGATCACATAGAGTTGGTAGGGTGGAGGAATGGGGGCTTTGGATCTTCTCTCCAAGTATGGATCAGTGGTGGTACCAGCAGTGGGGTCTCCAGAAGTGTAACATTTATCACCAAGCCTACGGAAAAGTAATAGATGTTCTTTGTGGGACAACCCTTTTTAGCATTTTCCCTTTTTTAACTAGTTAACTTTACATATTTCTTTTTCATTGCAACCCCAATTTTGGGTTGAGTAGTCATTTTCAACATTTCCATCAAAATCTTAAACCATTTGGGAGAATCAGAATAGAAAAATATCCAGTAGTAGTAAATTCGCTTGGAATAAGGTCTGAAGATTATTTAATAACGGTTTATCGAGGCTTTAAAATTGAATGTCCTATCGTTAGGATCGGCCATCAGATCAGGGTCTGACTGTCAGCACCCATCCCATCAGAGGGTTGAGAAGACCTTGCCTCTTAGGCAAGCATGGCGCCCTCTTCATCCTTTGCATTGACCCAGATGTTGGTTCATGTTATACACCCCCTACTTGTAGTAGCAGCAGAGCAAGGTCATCTGTTCTGCTAAAAGTACAGTGATCAGCAGTATCAACCCATGACTGGATCCATGTAAGCAATAAAGAGTCTTCAGCAATTGCCCTAGGGCCACAGTCCTTAAACCAGTTGATGAGTGTCAGCCTGTCCTATAGGCTATTATTATTATTATTATTAATTATTCGAGAGCGCCATTATTCCAGGAGGGGTTTACACATAATATGTAAAAAATACAAATACAATAAACCTGAAACTATTAACAGATGGGTACAGAGGAGGAGAGGACCCTGCATCCAAGAGCTTACAATCTACAAGGGAAATGGAGAACATAGTAGGTGAGGGTAAAGGCGGCTGCTCATTGCAGGTTGTAGGCTTTCCTGAAAAGGTGGGTTTTCAGATTACTCTTGAAAGTTTGGATGTTGGGGGAGAGTCTGATGTGCTGGGGCAGTGAGTTCTAGAGTAGGGGGGAGAGCGTGAGACATCTTGTAGATGACTGTGTGAAGAACAGCCGAGAGGGGAACAAAGGAGGAGATCCTTTGAGGACCATAATTTTAAAACATCTGGACCACCCCTTTAATAAAACCATAAAAGACTTATCTATAATCTATTCATAGATGGTATAAATTTACATTCCGTCTTTTGACTTTGATTTTACTTTAGTACCCAAATAAAAACTGAAACTCCAGATGCCATAAAGTGACGGAAACCTAAGTGCTGAAAGTCCACAAGCTGCTGCTGGGATGTTCTGCAGGTATTGGGTAACAGGGCAAGTAATGCTCTGCAGGTTACTCTGAGTCTGAGGGAAATGTCCATCCTTCTCCCTCAGGCTGAGATGCTACGGTGGGGGGGGGGAGTAGTGACGTCAGACTTGCATTATAAAAGCCTGGGCTTGGAGCAGGTGCAGGAAACACACTTCTACAAGAGTAGTGATGCCAACGCCAAACATCTCCGGATCTGCTGGGAAAAGCTTCAGAAGGGCAGTTTCTGAGCTTGATCCCAAACAGGCTGAGGCTATTCTGGTAAGAGGAATAATATAGAAGCTTACATTTTTGTAGCTGGTCTTCAGCTTGTTTTAATCTGTTTATAGAACTTGCAGGGGACTTTACTTTTTCTCGTTTTTATGTCTTTTATAATTTTATATAGTTGTAATATTGTATACTTTTTACATAAATGGCTGATGTATCTGAATTCCTTTTTTTCATATAAAATATGTTGATATTTAGCTCCTTGTCATCCCTTATGAGATGCTAGATAATGTGTATATGGAGGTGACATGTACAAGTCTCCATTATCAACTTCAGATCAAATTTTTACATATGTTGTCTCAAAAGACATCTGTCAGCAGATTTGTACCTATGACACTGGCTGACCTGTTACATGTGCACTTGGTAGCTGAAGACATCTGTGTTGGTCCCATGTTCATATGTGAACAAATGATGTTTTAATGTATGCAAACGAGCTGCTAGGAACAACGGGGGCATTGCTCTCTCTGCCACTGCCACGCCCTCTTCACTTTGACAGGACCAGGCAGCGTAAATGTCATCACACCTGGTCCTGTCAAAGTGCAGAGGGTGTAGTATTTGCAGAGAGAGATGAGCCTCTAGGTTTAATGGCAACGCCCCCGTTGCTTCTAGAGGCTCATTTGCATATCTTAAAGCATCATTCTTCTCAGCAATGCAGACACATATGAACATGAATGGGCCCACAATCTGGAAGTGCTTCCGTGGGGTTTCTATCCGTGCCTACTCACCACTGCATGCATCACTTTTTTGTGGTGCGGAAGGATCACCGACCCATTCAAGTTGATTTGGTTTGGATCCGTCTGCGGAATGAGCACTGATGTTGCCCATGCATTGGGGACCGCAATTTCCAATCAACGGCCGTGTGCATGAGCCCATAGGCCCCATTCAGACGGCCGTATTACTGCGGGTCTGCATTATTGCGGACCCGCAATAATACGTGGGCCGCCCGGCGTGTGTTCTGCACGCTCGGAACACACGCCGGGCGGCCCCATTCAAAATTCCTATACTTGTCCGTGCGTGCGAACAAGTATAGGACACGTTCTATCTTTTCTTGCGGAGCTGCAGCACAGAGCCGCGGCTCGGCAAGATAGCGAGCCGGCCATAGAGGTGAACGGGCCCGCCCCTATTCCGAAATTTTGCGGAATAGGGGCGGACCCGTTGACACGGTCGTGTGAACGGGCCCTTAGTCTCATTTTTCTATAAGGGCTCATGCACATGAACGTGTGCAAGCTGTTTTGTGCATTGGGGACCCCAATGCACGGACAACATCTGTGCGGTTTCCGCACATGGACCGCAATTTGTGGTCAAATGAATGGCTCCACATCCGTGATATGGTGTGCGCCTGGCCGGTGCCCGTATATTGAGGACCCGCTGTTTGCGTGCTACAAAATGGGCCTGGCCGGTACATGTTCGTATGCATGAGCCCTAAGACTGGAGCAACAGAAAATCTGGGTAAATCCCAATTGCAGTCTGTTTGTTTGTTTTTTCTATGGAGAAGATGGCAAATGACCTTTCAAAAACAGCAGAAGACCCTACGTTGGAATTTTTGCTATAGTAACAAGGTCTTTAGGTATACAGTATAGCACCTAAACTAGTACCAATTTTGTAGGTAACTAGAGATGAGCAAATTGATTCTAAGCTAATGTTGGTTTCCACCAAACCTCAATTTTTTAGGGATTTGCCCCACGCAAATCGCCAAAATGGTGGCACTATTTTACAGGTGGGAAGACAGAAAAGAAGGCATCTTCCACCAAAATGGGATCATTTTTTGACCATTCTTTTAAATTAAAATCCTGCAGTGCAATGTGTTAATTTAGGGGCCGACTGGGAATTTAAAGTGGCCCTATGTTATAGGTACAGTAGGTCCAAACTGGCGGCAGGGCGGCACTAGTAGATGGAACTAATACAAGTAGACAGGAATTTTAACATTTGCAAGTCGATAAAGCTGTATGATGCATTTGTATCATGGAGGTTTTGTGTTGACCTAGCCTACCCTATTACAGTAGTCTCCGACCTGTGGCTATCCACCTGTAGCAAATCTACAACTCACAACATGACCGCTACGACAGATGCTGGGAGCTATCATTTGGAACAGCTTGTGAACCACAGGTTGGTGACCACTGTTCTGCAGAGGCAATAGCCTTGAATTAACCGCTTGGCACTGTAAAAAAAAAAAAGAAAAAATCATTTTTATTCACATGTTCTTGCTTGTTTTTGTCTTTCCTTTTTTTTTGGGGGGGGGGGCAACATTTTATGTATTAAAAAACTGAAAAATATTGTTTTTGGGATGAAATTGAAAAAACTCTGCCATTGTTTTTTTTTCGGTGGTCTATCTGGCGTGCTACAACTGAAATGTTATCTTTATGGTTATCATGTTACTACGGTTATACTGTTTTTTTTGTGCTTTACTACTTTTAACAAAATAAAAGCCCCTGAAAAAATGTTTGCATTGTGCCGCCATCGTCTGACACCCAACCTTTTTTCTTTATATTTCATTGCTGTGTGAGGGCTTGGTTTTCTTGTGGACGAGCTATAGTTTTTTATTGGTACATTTGACATTTTGATCACCTATAATTGCATATTTTTCAGAGGGCACTTTCATTTTTTTGTTGTTGCAGCTTTCAGCCTGTAAGATAAATACTGTTCTGTTTTGATATGTTTAGCATTTTCAGACGCGGCGATACCAATTCAGTTTGTTTTATTGTTCATTTTTCTGGGAGTTGATTTGAATTTTTCATGAATTCATTAAACGTGAGTCGTAGAGTTTCTTCACCGTTGTGGGTGGATGAAAACCCTGTGGCTGTTACAAGCACAGCTTACAAACCAGTGCCCCTAGTCCTGCTCTCAGCGGAGATGTGAATGCAGTTATAGCCTATCTAGGGAGTCTTCTGTGAGCTGTAGGCATCAATAGCTGGTAGTTTGTTACAATGTATCTGTGGGAGTCCAGGCTGTTTAGCTCACAGAGTATTGCCCCTTTCACACGAGCGGGAGACTCGCATGTCTCCCGCAACGCATCTACAGGGCTGGACTCGGCACTGACAGGGATCGCATAGCATTATATGTGATCCCTGTCCGTGCCCAGTCCAGCCCTGTAGATGCGTTGCGGGAGACATGCGAGTCTCCCGCTCGTGTGAAAGGGGCATATCTGTTAGACTTGATAAAATTGTATCAACTTGTCCACTAAAGGCAGGACTCGGTAGGTAGGGGTTGCTGGCTCTGAATATAAAACAAGAATGTTCTCATTCACTGACAGCAAGCAAAGAACGGAAACCTAGAGGATAATAGAAAGTAAACTTTCTTATTTGCACAAATATATTTGTACAATAAATACCTTTTGGCTACGACTTCGCTCACAACTCCATTTACAGATCCGGCAGGCACAGAGCAGCCTGCCGGATCCATCCTACTGCAGTGCTGGATCCCCATGGAGTCCGGCGGTGATCCGACTGATATGCGGCAGTTTCAGCCAGACAAACACTGTTACGGGGAACAGTTTTTTTTTGTCCAGCCAACAGTCAGTGTTTGCACCAGATCAGGCTGCCAGATCTCTGAAACTGAGATGTGAACGCAGCCTTAGGCCTCGTTCACATTTCCCTGTCAGCGTCACATCCGTTAAAGAAAGTGTATGTGTTTCATCCGTGAAGATGTTCGTGAAGGATCCAATGTTGGTCCATGTGTCCGTTTTTACCATCCATATGTCATCCATAATTCATAGAAGTTGCTCAGCTAAAAATGAATTTTCAAAGAATCTCCTATCAGTCTTCAGTGAAAAACGGACGCAACACAGACGCCATCCATGTTGTGTCAGTGATTTTCACTGACCCATAGACTTAAATGGGCGTGCTTGGTCCGCATCACGGATCAAAATAGTTCATGTCCCTGTGATTTTACTGAGTGATCCTGAATGCACCCCCCTTCCCCCAATGAGTCCTTTGACATGGACCGATGTGTCAGGCAATTATCAGGAATGAACCAAACATTCGCTGTATGAGGACAAGCGATCGTCACAGCATTTGCTCGTTCATCGAGTGGTTGCTGGCATCTTCTAGGCTGGGTCCAAAAGTGACTGAAAATACAGTGGAAAAATCTGCAGCAAAAACCGCATCAAAACTGCATGTGTTACGTGCGGTTTTTACCGCGAAAAAGTCATCATATTTCACCCTGTCCATTGCAAAGGAAAAATCCGCTTCATAAATTGACTTGATGCAGATTTTGATATCGCAACGCCCCACCTATTCTGCTGCATTTTTTTTGTATGCAGCATGTGCCAGGGCTGCCAATTGTCCAGAAATTTCTGGCCAATCCGTGAAAATAGGTGACTTTTTTTCCTGATGCATTTTTTTTAGGCTAGTGGTACTTGATTAGATTATTTTGGCATTAATTATCATTTTACAGCTGACGGTAAATGCTGGTAATGAGATCTTATGAGTACATTGAGCTATAGACGTGTATTACTTATAATCTTTATAATTCATTACAGTTTTCCAATTTGTCCGTAAAAAATGTTGGCTGTCTGTGATTTTGGGATAAGTTGTCCAAAAAAAAAAAAGAAGAAAAATTCTGGTTGCCAACCCTGGCGTATGCATGAGAATTCAAAAGTTCTCTTCCACTTTGCTGGTGCTGTACAACCGTACGGATTTGCCGCACGCATTGCATGTATTTTTCTGCACAGACTTTTCGTGCAGAGAAACTGCAGATTAATAAAGCTCCAGCAAAGTGTACGAGATTAGACAAAGCTCACGTACACTTTGCTTTTTCTTCTGTGCTGAAATTGATCTGCTGTGCTGATTTTGAAATCCGCAGACTGTCAATTGTTGCTGTGTTTTTTGTGTGCAGATTTCACCCTTTTCAATGGAACTGTGAGATCTGCGGCAGAAATAAAATCCGCCCCATAAACCGCAAGGAACACATGTAGTTTGTGGCGGAAACGCACAGAAAACCGTATAGGAATCTGTGCTTATTTTCTGTTAGTAAACCAGTACCCGTGTGCACCTACCCTCATAGGCGGACTGGGAACCTAAAGTGGCCCTTGAAAAAAAAGTGGACCCATTCTGTAGGCCGGTCCAAATTAACAGAAGGTGGGGCAACACAAGTAGACTGGGCAACAATACCATAGTGCAAAATACCATCCCAGCGGAACGAAATAACACAGTGTAGCACAATATACTGCCCCAAAAGCTGGCCCTCTGTGGTGTCCATCAATAGCTGCCATCTTCTGTCCTCCTCCCCCAGTTGTCTATGGAGCAGGAAGCTTAGGAGGTGAGGTATGGCGGTCACTGTAGATGAGCATTAATTACTGTTAAGAGCTTATCATGTACTCAGTAAGCAGCAGAGAGGAGGCTTGGATGGCCCCTGGGGCATCGGCCCACCAGGAATTTTCCCTGTTGGGTCTATGGCCAATCCGCCCCTGCCTACCCTTACGTAGGCCAATTTCTACAAACTATTGGTCCATATAAAAAGGACCTTAAAGAGGTTCTCTGGGCTTTTGATTACTGACGAGTTATCCTCAGGATAGGTCAGCAGTATCAGATCAGCGGGGGTCCGACACCCCCGTCGATCAGCTGTACGGGAAGACGGCGCGTGCAGTGTCCCATAGACATACAGCAGCGGACAGGAAGAGAGAAGGGCGACAGCACGTGCACATATCGCGCACCGTCTCCCCATACAGCTGATCGGCGAGGGTGCTGGGTGTCGGACCCCCACCTATCTGATACTGATGACCTATCCTGAGGATAGGTCATCAATATTAAAAAGCCCAGACAACCCTTTTACCTCAACAGTGCATATTAGGCTAATTTTCCATCCGAGTTTTTTTGTACAGTTTTGAGATACGTCACAGGATCTCAAAACCGCAGCAAAACGCTTCCGTTTTCTCCCCATTCATTTTCAAAGGGGACAAAAGTGAACGAACTTGAACGGAGTGCATCAGAATGCACTCTGTTTCATTGCGTTCCCATGACGCACACAAAGGGTTATGTTTTATTGCATGCTGTATTACTGAGGCATTCTCTTAGGGCACGGCCACACATTTAGGTGTTCTGATGAAGTTCTGGAACCCAAAACTAGGAATTAAATCAAAATAGACGAGACATGGTATCTGCCATTAACACTTTCTCTCCTGTTGTGATCCACTCTGGATTTTGGCGTCCAAAACTGCATCAGGAAACCTGACCATGTGGCCGTACCCAGTGGTGTACATAGAGAAGTAAGCACAGAAGGGTTTCCGCCTAAACCCTTTTCAATGACCCTTGGGCCACTTTTTTCCACTGCATTATTTGCTAAATATGTTCCTTTAGAGGGTAGAGTCCTGACCATGATTTTACCCCTAGTAAAAAAAAGGGTGATTATCCCAACTGGGCCCCCTCTTGCCCTGGACCCCATAGCAGTCGCATGGTCTGCCGCTATTGTATTTACGCCCCTGCCCGTACCCTTATGATGCCTCAAGAAGGCACCATATAGTTGTACAAGGAGTGCAGAATCCTTGGGTCTGTGGCCATGTCGGAACGTTATAGTCACAAATCATCTGAATTTTTTTGTGGTTGGGGGCATGATATTATATTTAAAAAACTCCAACCTGGCTTTCAGGCAGATGAAGACGATCATGTCCATAAATATGGCAAGGGGTGGTTTAAAAATCTTTAAAGTCCGGGAAGACAAAATGATATCTAGTAATATGCAAAAATAGTTGAGGTAAAAATGGCACAAACGATTTAACGTTCATCCAGAAGAAGGAAAATCAATATTCTCATGTTAGGTGAAAGAACGACCTCCCGGAGGTCACCGCTATGTTTTTTTTTTAAATTTCAACAAGCATCATTAATTAGACAGTATTACCAGGATGAATCCTGACACCAACTGTGATCTTTACCTTTACAGTCTCCTCGGTTCTTGGGCAGAAGACAGAGCTTAATAGATGATGCCCGGAAGGAACGCGAGGCAGCGGCGGCAGCTGCAGAGGCTGGAGAATGCACTGACCCCCTGGTATTTGAGGAGAAGGATGGAAAAGCCATTGTCAACCTGCTCTTCTCCCTTAAAGGAAATAAGCCATCTTCCTTGTCCCGCACTCTGAAAGTATTTGAGGTAAGAAATGTAATAATAATTATGAGGTCATGGAGCCTCCAGCCGAACCCTTTATTTTCCTACTTCTGCATTATAATTTGGTGGACCACCTGACATATACCTCATATTGAAGATGTCAATGTATTCTGCTATCTAGGCATACATTGTACATAGGATCCCATGTACAGTGTGATATACTGACATCCAGGACGGATGTCATATATTTTTTGTCATACCGTGCATAAATGGCCATAAGGGCATATACATAGTGATACAGATGTGGCAAACGGCAACTTAACACCTTAAAGGGATTGTCCCATCTCAACATTTATGGCATAACAATAGGATGTATCAGAAATGTCAGAGAGATGTTGGTCCCACCCATATCAGTGAATGGAGAAGATGGTAGGAGAAGATGGTGTGCTCTCCTTCACTTTGGGGGCCCCATCCTTGAGAAAGGAGCAGGTTCCAGAAGTGGGACCAGCACTTATCTGACATGTGTGGCACCGTACGGGATAACTATTTCTATATTTTAATAGTACAGGTGTTTTGGGATGCAACAATACCTAGGATGTGTTTTTTTCTTTTTTTTTTATTGTTTATTTTAAATTTGGCGAAAGGGGGGTCATTTGAATTTTTAGATTTAGATTTTTAGATTTTAGATTTTTGAAATTTTTAACACATTGTGACATTTAAGTCCGCCCCCAGGGGTCTTTACCATGAGGTCATCAGATCTCTTCTCTCATAGACTGCAATGATTTAACTATGGGAGATTCACTGGATTCCTATGGAACCCTGGGAGTGCAGCACTCTCGGAAAAAGACCTCTCAGATGCCGTGGTCACAACTGACCATGGCATCTGAGAGGTTAAATGTCCAGAGCGGGCGCCATCTTTAAAGACCCGACAAGCACCGTACCGATACGGCACATGTCAGGAATGGATTAAAAGGTTGAGCATTGACTTCTAGAATAGCTACCTTACATCTGATGGCATTAGAGACCGCAGGGGGAGTTTTACCATCTCCCTTATGCCACAAAAGGGTCTTTAAAAAGTCGCCAGCTGTGTGTTTGTGACTTTTTAAATGTGACTTTTTGAAAAAAAAAAAAAAAGCCGCAATTGCCTCTTTTTATACCGCTCTTGCCATGCTTCCAAAAGGGGAGTGGCAAGGACAGGAAAGGGGTGTGACCAACAGTTGAGACAAATTTATGTTAATTTACAGCTAGAATTTCGTATTAACCTCTCGTGCTGGGATGGAACTAACAGTACATCATCTGATACAGCAGATCTGGTACATAAAAGCCATAATGTAATGTAAAAAGGATTTAGTACTTGTTATAGGATGGGTTCACATCATGTTTTATACATCCGTTTGACATATATGTTACAAAAAAAAGGATACAAAAACACAATATCCTGCACAGTCCAGTAAAAAAACAACAACTGGATATACTTTTTTTTTACAAGTATGCACCTTTTTTGTATACGTTAACAGGATGAAAAAAACATGATGTGAACCCAATTTAAGGGCTCAAGCACACCACCGTATGTATTTTGTGGTTTGCCAAAAATGGATCTTCAAAAAATACGAATGACGTCCGTCTGTGAAACTGAACAGCCAACCCCTAATAGAACAGTCCTATACTTGTCCGTAATGCAGACAATAATAGGACATGTTCTATTTTTTTGTGGAACGAAAATACGGAAACGGAATGCACACGGAGTAACTTCCATTTTTTTTGCAGACCCATTGAAATGAATGTTTCCGCATACGGTCCACAAAAAAAAATGGAATGGACACGGAAAGAAAATACGTTCCTGTGCATGAGCCCTAAGTGTAGTTAAGTCATTGAAGTCAATTACATGAGAGCAAGAAAAAAAAAAAAAAAATTAAAAAAAAAAAACAGAATAGTGTTCAGTTCAGTAAAAGCTCATAGACATGTTCAAGAGCAATAAAGAGAAATGTATCTACATCCAGATCTCTGTAGACACGGTCTATGTGCATAGCATTTTGTTCGCTGCTGTGCGAGGTAGATGCTTGGAGCATGAGATGTGCCGCTCGGCGTGTAAGATGCTCTGTGATGTGCCCTCTGGCTGGGATTGGGAGACAGACGGCGGTAATGTAATTTCCCGGTGTATGTGCCAGCTATCTGTTGCTGCCCCCGCTGTGGTAATGCGATCAGCACTGTCACATTAGTGGTAATGCATTGATGTGCAGATACCTGCCACACAAATAGGGCAGGAGGAGCCGCGTCTCACTGCCTCGAGCCCAGCACAGTTTAACTGGCTCTATTAACCCTTGCCTCCTGTAATGCTTTTTTTCGGAAAATGTGGAAACTTCTCTCCTTTTGCTAAATGATCTAGATCGGATGGCCGAATATAGGTACACCCTGCTATTCGACATTGCAAAATAAACCCACCAAAATCTAGTAAATCCTTGTGCCACCACTAAAAGAGTGAGAGAGAAGTGTTCTTCCTTACCTTTCGACTATTCCTCAAATATCACAAGATGTGTGGGGCTGTTATAGCAGCCCATGGTTGCCGCCACTCACCTGTTCTGGAATTTACAGGTTCCGATGTTTTTTTATCATTTAATTTTAATATGGCGAAAGGGAGGTGTTTGAATGTTTATATATTTTTTATATCTTTGAAAACTTTTTTTTTTACTTTTTTTTTACACTTACTGTACTAAAGAGGTATTCCCATCTTAGACAATGGGGGCATATCGCTAGGATATGCCCCCATTGTCTGATAGGTTCGGGTCCAACCGCTGGGACCCGCACCTATATCGAGAACGGAGCGGGAGCAGTGCACCTGGAGGACCCCGGGTTTCCACCAGGTGCAGCTCCCCACTGCTCCCTAGAAATGAATGAGGGGGCACCGCGCATGCGCGGCCACCTCTCCCATTCATTTCTATGTAGTTGACGGCAGGGTCGGACTGGAGTACCTAGGGCCCACCAGAGGAAATAATTCTTGGGGCCCACCATAAGGAAATATCTGTGTTTATTATCTCTGTACTGTGACATCACTGTGTTTATTATCCCTGTACTGTGACATCACTGTGTTTATTATCCCTGTACTGTGACATCACTGTGTTTATTATCTCTGTACTGTGACATCACTGTGTTTATTATCCCTGTACTGTGACATCACTGTGTTTATTATCTCCGTACTGTGACATCACTGTGTTTATTATCCCTGTACAGTGACATCTCTGTGTTTATTATCTCTGTACGGTGACATCTCTGTGTTTATTAGCTCTGTACTGTGACATCTCTGTGTTTATTATCCCTGTACAGTGACATCGCTGTGTTTATTATCTCTGTACTGTGACATCACTGTGTTTATTATCCCCGTACAGTGACATCACTGTGTTTATTATCTCTGTACTGTGACATCACTGTGTTTATTATCCATGTACAGTGACATCTCTGTGTTTATTAGCTCTGTACTGTGACATCTCTGTGTTTATTATCCCTGTACAGTGACATCGCTGTGTTTATTATCTCTGTACTGTGACATCACTGTGTTTATTATCCCTGTACAGTGACATCTCTGTGCTTATTAGCTCTGTACTGTGACATCACTGTGTTAATTATCCCTGTACTGTGACATCACTGTGTTTATTATCTCTGTACTGTGACATCACTGTGTTTATTATCCCTGTACAGTGACATCTCTGTGTTTATTATCTCTGTACGGTGACATCTCTGTGTTTATTAGCTCTGTACTGTGACATCTCTGTGTTTATTATCCCTGTACAGTGACATCACTGTGTTTATTATCTCTGTACTGTGACATCACTGTGTTTATTATCCCTGTACAGTGACATCACTGTGTTTATTATCTCTGTACAGTGACATCGCTGTGTGTATTATCCCTGTACAGTGACATCGCTGTGTGTATTATCCTTGCCGGTATGGCAGGCCAGCACTAACCCCAACATCTATTACCTCGGCACCCACCGCCACCAGGGGTGCCAGGAAGAGCCGGGTACCCTCAGGACCGGACCTTCTAAATTGAGGGTCTGGCTCTAGGGCGGCTGCAGGCTGATACCATTAGGCTGGGAAGGGCCAATAACCGTGTCCCTTCCCACCCTGGTAGTGCCAGGCTGCTGCTGCTGCTGCTGGTTGTATCTGGCTGGCGAAGGAAAAAAGGGGGGGACCCCACGCCATTTTTTTACAAAAATAATTAAATAATTTTTAAAAAAATGGCGTGGGGTCCCCCCCCTTTTTCCTTTGCCAGCCAGATGCAACCAGCTGCGGCAGCCTGGCACTACCAGGGTGGGAAGGGACACGGTTATTGGCCCTTCCCAGCCTAATGGTACCAGCCTGCAGCCGCCCCAGAGCCAGACCCTCAATTTAGAAGGTCCGGTCCTGCGGGTACCCGGCTCTTCCCGGCACCCCTGGTGGCGGTGGGTGCCGAGGTAATAGATGTTGGGGTTAGTGCTGGCCTGCCATACCGGCAAGCACTAAGCCCAGTATTAGTAATCAGGGCCGTCTGTAGATAGCCGTAATTACTAAAACTGTAGTATTGTAAAAAAAATACACACACACAAGTATAAAACATTTTATTGAAATAAACACTCCCCCAGACCCCTGTTTGACCATTTTATTAAAAAAAAAAAAAAAAAAAAGCTGGTCCGACGTAGTCCACCGAATCCGACGTAGTCCTCTGCATTCACAACCCTGAAAAATAGAAAACAAACACACAAACACAGACCACTTACCTCTTCCTGCACTGGGATAATACACACAGCGATGTCACTGTACAGGGATAATAAACACAGTGATGTCACAGTACAGGGATAATAAACACAGTGATGTCACAGTTCAGGGATAATACACACAGCGATGTCACTGTACAGGTATAATACACACAGCGATGTCACTGTACAGGGATAATAAACACAGTGATGTCACTGTACAGGGATAATAAACACAGTGATGTCACCGTACAGAGATAATAAACACAGTGATGTCACCGTACAGGGATAATAAACACAGTGATGTCACAGTACAGAGATAATAAACACAGTGATGTCACCGTACAGAGATAATAAACACAGTGATGTCACAGTACAGGGATAATAAACACAGCGATGTCACAGTACGGGGATAATAAACACAGTGATGTCACAGTACAGGGATCGGCGTCTCGTGCCCCCACCAGACCTCAGGTCGGCGTCTCGTGCCCCCATCAGACCACAGGTCGGTGTCTTGTGCCCCCATCAGACCTCAGATCAGGGTCTCCCCCCCCCACCCCTCAGACCTCAGATCAGCCCACCCAGCCACTTAAAAAAAGCATACTTACCTGTCCTGCCGCGCTGCCATCAGGTTCCGCGCTCCACTGTCTTCCCTGCCGGCGCGCACTATGACCTGACTCTGCGTCACGTCATAGTGCGCGCCGGAAGGGAAGACAGTGGAGCGTGGGAGCCAAGGACAGCGGCAGTGCGGCAGGACAGGTAAGTATGCTTTTTTAAGTAGCTGGGTGGGCTGATCTGTACAGGAGCCGGGCCATTAAGGGGGCGCTCTGGCAGGGCCCCCCTGAAATCATTGGAGCCGGGGCCTGGAGTAGTAGCTCCAAATGCTCCAATGATAATCCGGCCCTGTTTGTGGGTCCGCAATAATTCAGGCCCGCAAATATATGGTCCTGTGAATGAAGCTTAACTGGTATGAGTGCTGCAGCAGGCACTGTTCACTTTATTAAAATTGTGCCTCAGGCTCAGCTCAATCTCTCTGCCTCAGGCTAAATTCACACTTTTGTGGAGCACAGTCCGGGAAGATCCATGAAATCCCGGACCGTGCTCCTTCTGAAGATGGGCGCGCACAGCGTCATTGGTTGCTATGATGCCATGCGCTTCCTGAGGGCTCCGCTGTACAGCGATACACTCTATAGGAGCGTGTACAGTGTATCGCTGTACAGCGGCGGCCTCAGGAAGCGCAAAACGTCATAGCAACCAATAACGCTGTGCGCTCCTGTCCTCAGAAAGAGCACGGTTCCACAGAAGTGTGAATTTAGCCTCAGGCTGAGGTTTAGGGTCCTGGGGTGGGAACTTGGTCAGAAGGCTCAGACCAGGGGCAGGGAGGGGGACTTGAACTTGGTTAGTAAGTTCAAGCTAGGTTGGGGGGGTGTCAGTGGGTGACTGTCACTCAAGTTAGTCACTCACTGACACTTCTACAATAAGCACACCTTTTTCTGGATATAATTCAGGGTCAAGCTGCTGAGCGCTGGGAGCCTGATAACGGCAGCCATCTTCTTGACCTGGCTTGGCACGGTGTCTTTCCTGTCGGGAAGTGGGCGGGGGCCTATCGGGAAGTGGGTGGGGTCTATCGGAAGTGGGCGGGGCCTATCAGGAAGTGGGCGGGGTCTATCGGTAATTGACAGGGCTATGCACTCCCTGGTTATTCAGGTGGTGCAGGCAGCTGGCGCTCCTCCTCCCAGCGCAGCAGACAGAGGGAGTGTGCCTCAGAGGCTCAGGCAGAGCACATACGGAGGTAACACTGTGAGTTTACTTTAGATTGTCGGCAACTAGCGCCGGGGCAACAGCACTATAGGTTTCTGGCTTGGGCCCTACCGGAGGATCCTCCGGTCCTCTGGTGGGCCAGTCCGACACTGGTCAACAGAAATAGCCGAGCCAGCGCTCAGCTATTTTCGGCGGCCCCATAGAAATGAATGGAGGGAGGCTGCACATGCACAGTGCGCCCTTCCTTCACTTTTGGGGCCCCGTTCTCGATATGTCCCCATTGTCCAAGATGAGAATAACCCCCCAGGGGTCTTTAACATGCGATCATCAGATCTCTTCTCCTATTTAGTGCAATGATTCAATATTGCAGTCTATGGAAGATTCACTGAGTTCCTATGGAACCCTTCCCTGGGAGTGCAACATTCTCGGGAAATCATCTCTGAGATGCCGTGGTCACAACTGACCACGGCATCTTAGCGGTTAAATGTCCGGAGCGGGCATCTATGAAGATCCAATATATACCGTACATATACAGCACATGTTAGGAAAGGATTAAAATGTCGAGCATTGACTTCTAGAACCTACCTTACATCTGGTGGGATTAGAGACTCAGGGGGAGATTTATGTTCTTACACCAGAAAACTTTTTGCTAAATTATCTAGATAGGATGGCCTTCTATAGGTTTACCCTGCTACTCAACATCCTATCCTGGGGTACTTAAAAGGTCACTGAGTTTTCAAAAAACTTTTGATATGTCATAGAGATGTATCAAAAGTTTTAATAGCTAAGGTCTGAGTTCTAAAACCCCCAAGATCGCAAAAACAAGGAAAGAAAAGCACTTATCGCTCGCTTTCACCTCACTGCAGGAGACAGACTCAGTAGAAGTATATGAACCCTTCTCTATATAGGAGTGCTTCTCTCTCCTCATTCTAAGGACTGGTGGAGGTCTCGGCCCGCAGACTCCCTGTTGATCAAAACTTTTGATATGACTTTTGAAAACTCAGTGACCTTTGGGGCACCTTTCCCTGTGGGGAGGTACCTGAGCAATAGGTTCTATTTCGCTAGTGTCCTGCAAAGGTGTGTGGTTCTGCAATCATCTGCTTGTGTACCAATTTCTGCATGTTTTCTGGACTTGACCCTTTGATGTCTGATCTGACCTCTGCTTGATCTCCATTCCGACCATGAGATGCCTGCCTTAACCTTGGCCAGTCCTTTGGTTGTCCACAATGGTGTTTCTTGACCCTCATAGGCCAACTATCACTTGAATAGACACTATTCCAAGAGGTGGCAGTCGGGTGGTTCCCCTGCAGTGAAGTACAGAACCCTGTACATCAGGCATGCTCAACCTTCGCCCCTCCAGCTGTTGCAAAACTATAACTCCCAGCATGCCTTAATAGCTGTAGGCTGTCCAGGCATGCTGGGAGTTTTGCAACATCTGGAGGGCTACAGGTTGGGCTTCCCTGCTGTACATGATTTAAAGGGTGAACACATAGGGCGATGAGGGCTCTTAGCATTAGCCCCAAGCCAAATCTTTTCAAGTGACACAGTGCATCCACATCAGCTTTGAAACAGGAGCTAAATGGTCAGCTTACTAAACCAGAACCTGGTGATATTGTGGCCCACTGTCTATATATCTACATGTGGCCATTCAGTGGTTGTGTTGGTGATACAGCTATGGCCTGTCAAGAATTTTGCTATCATGTCGCGATATACTGTTGACTTTGGAGACCTTTCCCAAATTCGAACTAAGGTAAGGGTGGACACATCTGTAAAACAGCCAATAGCTGCCAGATAGACTATCCTATGTTATGCTCTTATGAATGTTGATAAATGACCTCTGTTGTAGAGTATTTGGTACTCACTTGACCCATATTGTATAGCTCTTAACTAGATGTCAAGGCAATGGTGCTGGTGTGCTTCATCACATTGTCAGAAGATAGCAACACCATACAGATAGGTCTTTGTACAAAAGATCCTGGAGGAAGTAATGTACAGTGTACTGTAACCAATGAAAAAAGTAGACTTGTCTCATGAAATATAGTAAAACTTCTTTACTTGATTACTGTAACCTTACAATGCTACTGGTTTGCCAGGATTCAAGTAGCAAGGTTTCACTAAACCTAATATGTTGATCATCATCTCAGACATTTGAAGCCAAAATCCAGCATCTGGAGACACGACCTGGAAAGAAAGAAACAGGAGAAAGCTCAGATTTGGAGTATTTCATACGCTGTGAAGTTCATCGTTCAGACCTTAGCACACTTATGAGCTCCATTAGAAGAGTATCAGAAGATGTAAGAACCACAAAAGAAGTCAAAGGTATGTATTGACCATGCCTTGGTCCATAATATGGACCATGTCTTTTGAGAAAGCTAGAGTCAAGTCTAAGCTTCTTGCTGTTGATTGAGATGGTAAATCAAGGTGTAATGGTTCTGTTGTCTCCTTTCCCATCTGGTGTACTGTCATATAGTGTAGGCAAATGTAGTCATCTCATCATTCCACATAGTAAGGAAGTCTACCCATGCTCATAAAATGGAGGGAAGTTTCAAAGGGTAACAGTGGATTGAAGCGAGATCTAGCACTAGAGGAATTCCTGCCAAATCTGTCTGATGCTGATCTTTCCAATGTGCGTGAACCCAATGGTCTACCTTTACTGCTTTACAAGGGTCCAAGTAGACTCACTTGTAACTTTCTACTGCCTATTAGATTGCATGTAATGGACTAAACTAATGAATGTCATGGCTCAGTTACTGGTGGATTGCTATGGGCGCATATACTGTTCTTGCATAAGGGCCCACCGGTCTGCCCATTAACTACACCTTTGTGAATATATACCAACATACAACGGGGTCACCAACCTCTAGCACCCCAACTGTGGTGAAACTGCAATTCAAAGGATGCACACTTTTTTTTATTGTTTTTGAAAATCCCATAGACGTTTGCTTGCAGTTTCTACGTATCACAATACATAGCGGGCTGCAAAATTCCATTCCCATTGAAATCCGCCAAACAGCTCGTCTGATGGCCCTGTCTCCATTCCCTCTCTTTCCTCTCCTGAATGACCTAATCAAAGTTGAAAACTTATGTACACTTCTCTCACCTTGTGTTACTCTACTGAAAACATTCTCTCTTTTGTCAGATACAGTTCACTGGTTTCCTAATAAAATTTCCGACCTGGACAAGTGTCACCACTTGGTTACCAAGTTCGATCCAGATCTAGACTTGGATCATCCGGTAAGTTACATAACCGTTTTGTAAAAATGATCAGTGATTGCTGTGGAAGGTTTTGGCTAGTCCAGATTCCACTGGGAAAATGTAGCACTATATTGAAGCTGGTGGCTATATAATGGAGGACATGACCCTAATGACACCCTAATGCCCCAAGAGGTCCATGTGTATGCAGATTATACAATCCATGTCATAGTGTACAGCTAAATACAAATGACCAGACATCTTATAGCTACTCCCATTCCACTCATAAATCAGTGACTTGGAGCGGCAACAGAATTGACAGACAATTAAAGGGGTTGTCCAACAAAGAATATATTTTACAGTTTTCAAACCAGCCCCTGTATCTGAATACTTTTGTAATTGCATGTAATTACAAATTTAGCATAGCCACTGGATTATTCAATGAAATGTATCTGTATCGCACCACCTGCTGTTTGTTCTTTTTCTTATTTCTTTGTCCTGCTCACTGAGGCCGCACATGCTCAGTTTTATCCTTCAACTGCCTCGTGAGCTGTGATAGCGAGAACATGAACACGCCCCCTGAGCTGCAGCAGAAAAGACACTCTCCTTTAGCTGCCAGCTTGATATAAATCTAGTGGAGCAATGTATGGGGAGATCTCTGGATCCATGTGAGGTGCAGGGCTGGTTCTAGCTTTGTTAGAAAAAGGTTGTCATGTACTATATGATGTCTGATTTTAATTTTTTACATTAATTGTGTGATAACCCCTTTAAAGAGGAATGGTCAGCTCTCTAGACATGGCTTAATAAATACTTGTATTCCTCATACAATGTAAATATTGGAGCATCTTTTCTTTTCATTCTGCCATTCCACTGTTATTCCTCCTGGAAGTGTAAGCATGACTTGGGAACTGGGCATTACTGTTCACAATCTGATGCTGTCAGCATTGATCAGACAGTGTCAACGCAAGTAAGGACGTGCTTAATTGACAAGGGCAAGGTAACAGCCAGGTGTCCGTTTATTCATAAATTTCCAGGAACAATAACAGAGGAACAACGCAACACATCGTTCGGAGAATTTACTAAAACAGACATATCAGTAGAGCTGTTGGGTCCTTGTCATTAGCAGACACTACATATTCTACTTCTATGTCCTCATAATTTTTTTCTTTTGTACTGATGCTGTTTATGAAGACGTTGTCTCCTGTTTTTTCAGGGATTCTCTGACCAGGAGTATCGCAAAAGGCGGAAAATGATTGCTGATATAGCCTTCTCATACAGACAGTAAGATGGTTACACTGAACTGAGAACTGTATGCAGAACATATATGCATATTTGAGGGCGATATTTTTTTTTTAGTATTACTGCATTTTATTGCATTTACTCATTTTGGGCTAAAAATAATTTTTTTTTTAATTTTAATAAAAAAATGTTTCCAATAGTTTTTCTTCTATATAGCTAGCAGTTTCAGTGGACTTGCAGACTAGCAGGCTCTCTACTTCATACTGAATCTATCACTAGCAGCTCATAAATATTTATTATGGCCAAACTCTTATCAGTTTAATAAAAATTTAGCTTAAAGGGTTTTCAGGATTTTTTAACTGATGGTGATGACCTGTCCTCCAAATAGGTCATCAGTGTCTAATCGATGGGGGTCCAACACCCCTCACCTGCTCCCACTCCCCCCCCTCAATCAGCAATAGTGCCGTACATTGTACAGTGGCAGTCTTGGTATTGCAGCTCAGCCCCATTGAAGTCTATGGGTCTGTAAAAATTCGGAATATAATACTTTTTTTGCGGACATGCTGAGTATGAAAAAACAGGTGCTCTAACCGATTGACTGCCATATATTAATTATAGTGTAAATATTCTCTATAGAGTACAGCTGGCACTATCATTCATTTGGCAAAATGTATGATGGATAATATAGGGTGGCACAAAAAACAGTAGCCCGCCTTCAATATCTCCAAATCAAACTGCCTAATAGTAAATCTGTCTGAGTTGTCCATAGCAACCAATAAGAGCTCTGCTTACATTTTTTCAGAGCCCTGTAGGAACTGAAAGCTGAGCTCTGATTGGTTGCTATGGACAACTAAGACTGATTAACTATTCAGTTTGATAAAAGACATGAAGAAACTGAGGCCTCCATCGATAAGGACGGCTAAAGTTGTGCATGAAATTTAGCAGCGGATTGCAAGCAGCCCCCAAAAATCAACTTGAATACTGTCTCAGCAAGGACATGTCAGCGAGCGATGAAATCTCTGACCCTGAAACCGCACTGAATAACGTATGCAGGAACTGAAGAGTCTGACAAAGCTAAATGTGGAAATTACCGGACTCGGTTGTTGACTATGATTGCTGACAGACATCTGGATCCATTGCTGTACTTCATGACAGATAAAGCTTGGTTTTATTTACTGTATCAAGTCACAAATTCCCAGAATACAGAGTACTGATCCGCTGAAATCCCCATCTGACTCTCAAAACACCACTTCACGACCAGAAAATTGGCGTTTTGTGTGCAGTGTCAGGAACACAAATAGTAGGCCCAATTTTCTTCAGATCTATTGTGAATACAGCAATTTACCTGGATATCTTTACAACTAACACACCAGAAGAAAAAATGTCCTGCTTTTTCCAACAAGATAGGGTGACATGGCGCACCTCACGGAACTCACTAGCACGGGTTCATGAACAGTTTACCGAGGAGTGAACTGTGAGCGAGGCAGGGGCGTAGCTAAAGGCTCATGGGCCCTGGTGCAAGAGTTCAGCTTGGGCCCCCCCCGCCTAATATAGTGCCCCATACCTCTTACATCCGGTATAATACAGCGCCCCATACCTCTTACATCCGGTATAATACAGCGCCCCATACCTCTTACATCCAGTATAATACAGCGCCCCATACCTCTTACATCCAGTATAAGGCCCATACCTAATCCGTAATACAGCGCCCCATACCTCTTACATCCAGTATAATACAGCGCCCCATACCTCATACATCCAGTATAATACAGCGCCCCATACCTCTTACATCCAGTATAATACAAGCGCCCCATACTACATACATCCAGTATAATACAGCGCCCCATACCTCTTACATCCAGTATAATACAGCGCCCCATACCTCCTCTTACATCCAGTATAATACAGCGCCCCATACCTCTTACATCCAGTATAATACAGCGCCCCATACCTCTTACATCCAGTATAAATACAGCGCCCCATACCTCTTACATCCAGTATACAGCGCCCCATACCTCTACATCCAGTATAATACAGCGCCCATACCTCTTACCAGTATAATACAGCGCCCATACCTCTTACATCCAGTATAATACAGCGCCCCATACCTTACATCATCCAGTACAATACAGGCCCCATACCTCTTACATCCAGTATATATAATACAGCGCCCCATACCTCTTACATCCAGTATACCAGTATAATACAGCGCCCCATACCTCTTACATCCAGTATAATACAGCGCCCCATACCTCTTACATCCAGTATAATACAGCGCCCCATACCTCTTACATCCAGTATAATACAGCGCCCATCAGTACCTTATACCTCTTACATCCAGTATAAATACAGCGCCCCATACCTCTTACATCCAGTATAATACAGCGCCCCATACCTCTTACATCCAGTATAATACAGCGCCCCATACCTCTTACATCCAGTATAATACAGCGCCCCATACCTCTTACATCCAGTGACGTCTCCTCGGATGTAGATCTTTTCTTTCCTCATATTCTCCTTTCAGACCAGACGCCATTTCTCATCTCTGCAGTTTGACAGAAAAAAATCTTAGTTTACTACTTTTCCATCATCCTCCCGTCTTCTGGACAAATCATCCTACCACCCCCAGTACTGTGCCACTAGTACCACACAGATAGTGCCCTTCAATAATTATTGGCACAGTGTCCTAAAATAACTGCGCCCAGCAAATAGTGTCCCGTAATAGTGTGAACATAACGTCCCCCAGAAATAACTGAGCTGATACTGTGCCAGGGTGCCCCCCACAGTAATAGTGCCCCCCACAGTACTAATGTCCCCACTGTGCCCCAGAAGTAATAATGCTTCCAATGTGCCAGTAAGAAGTGCTCCCCACCCATAGATGCCCCCCAAATTATGTGCCAGTAAGAAATGCCCCAATAATGCGCCAGAAGTTCCCCCCATTGATTCCCCCCCAAAATCATGTGCCAGTAAGAAATGCCCCCAGTGCCCCCATGTGCCAGTAAGAAATGCCCCAGTGCCCCCATGTGCCAGAAAAATGCCCCTAGTGCTCCCATGCCATAAAGAAATGCCCCCAGTGCCCCCATGTGCCAGTAAGAAATGCCCCCAGTGCCAGTAAAAATGCCCCAGTGCCCCCTTGTGCCAGTAAAAATGCCCCCAGTGCCCCCATGTGCCAGTAAAAGTGCCCCCATGTGCCAGTAAAAATGCCCCGTGCCAGTAAAATGCCCCCAGTGCCCCCCATGTGCCAGTAAAAATGCCCCCATGTGCCAGTAAAAATGCCCCCAGTGCCCCCATGTGCCAGTAAAAATGCCCCAGTGCCCCATGTGCCAGTAAAAATGCCCCCAGTACCAGTAAAATGCCCCCAGTGCCCCCATGTGCCAGTAAAAATGCCCCCAGTGCCCCCCATGTGCCAGTAAAAATGCCCACAGTGCCCCCATGTGCCAGTAAAATGCCCACAGTGCCCCCATGTGCCAGTAAAATGCCCACAGTGCCCCCATGTGCCAGTAAAATGCCCACAGTGCCCCCATGTGCCAGTAAAAATGCCCCCAGTGCCCCCCATGTGCCAGTAAAAATGCCCACAGTGCCCCCATGTGCCAGTAAAATGCCCACAGTGCCCCCATGTGCCAGTAAAATGCCCACAGTGCCCCCATGTGCCAGTAAAATGCCCCCAGTGCCCCATGTGCCAGTAAAAATGCCCCCATGTGCCAGTAAAGTGCCCCCAGTGCCCCCATGTGCCAGTAAAAATGCCCCCAGTGCCCCCAATTGAGCTTCGGTCGGTGAATGCTACAATAAAAAAAAAAAAAAAAATTAAAAAAATTAACACTTATACTTACCTCCATGGTGCTGGCAGCGATGCGATGCAGGCCTCTTCTGGCCTGTGTCCCGCGCTGTACGGCTCAGGCGGCGCGATGACGTCATCGCGCCACCTGAGTCGGCCTCTGAAAATGCCAGCAGCCTATCAGAGGAACGGGCAGGGGAGACGCCTCTCCCTCCCCTGCCCCAGTACAATACAGGCATCCTGAGGACGGCGATACAGATGACTATTGAGATGAGCGCTTCCACAATGGAAGCGCTCATCTCCCTCTGCCCCTATCTGTGCGCAGGGCCGCGCCGCACCTGGCTAATTGGCGGTGCGGCCCTGCAAGTGGCAAGGGGGGCCCTCGGGGCCCCCCTGGCTTAGGGGCCCGGTCGCAACTGCGACCGCTGCGACCCCTATAGCTACGCCACTGGAGCGAGGGGTTATGGCCACTACCTTCCATTGATGAACTCAAGGTGAACATCACAAACACCATCCGCAGCATCACAAGCAGTATCAGCCAGCATAATCCGACCTGCCCAAAAATGCAGAGACCTGAACGGGGACCACTTACAGCATCTTTTATGTAAAACAAAAAACAATCCACTTGCTCGCTCTTCTTGTCATACTACTGCTGGAGGTGGGCCACTTTTTCGTGGGCCACCATGTATTTGGGATATGTAAATCATATATTATAGAAGATAAAACATAATACAGTTAATCCATCCTCTAATTGATAACTGAATAAATACATGATAATACACAATTCACTTATGTTATTTGTGGGGCGCTTTGTACGAAGTATGTCAGTCAGTCCATTGCATTACATTGCAGTGCACTATATAAAAATAAAAAATGTAGAGAGAGAGAGAGAGAGAATAAACTGCATATTCTCTATATGGTGCAAATATTCACCACACAGAGAATATGGTGAATATTTACATGCCCAATTCTTCATTTTCAAGGGGGATAATCCCTTGATAGTCTGATAGTCCCTCTGAGAACATATGCTAACGCCTCATCAGGCGTGCACCTAGCCTTTTGGCTACCTGAGGCAAACACTGAAATGGCGCCCCTCCCTCCCCATGCCAATTTCTTAACCTAACCCCTTCCCTTCAGCTCATCGCCCTTCCGCTGCCCCCTCTTGCCCCTACCTGGTGCTGCCTGAGGCGATCGCCTCACCTGGCCTCATTGGTGGTGCACCCCTGCACCTCTGGTCACTGATTTCCATCAGGTTTGGCTCTAAACACAGAACAGGTGCAGATCTTTCCCTTATACCTTATGTCTGTGGAGGCTCCAATCCTGGTTTTGGCTCACAATCACTGATGGAAATAACTGACCAAAACACTGACGTGTGAATGAGGCTTTACTCAGCAATTACATCTCTGTGTGGATATTTCATCTATGCTTCATCTCATCCTTACAGTGGTGATCCAATACCGCGGGTGGAGTACCTGCCGGAGGAGATTGCAACCTGGTAAGCTTCAAACATCTCTATATAAATGTGGGAGATATATTTCCAATCTCGTGGACTAAGTAATTGGGTTTATATTTTTGCTGATATTCGCAGGAAGGCGGTCTACTCTACCCTAAAGAGTCTGTACCCAAGTCATGCGTGTAAGGAGCACCTAGAAGCTTTTCATCTGCTCGAGACCCATTGTGGGTACAGTGAGGACAACATCCCCCAGCTACAGGACGTTTCCTGTTTTCTGAAAGGTGATGGGAAACTCTAGTGACCGAGGAGCGGATTTCAGAGGTTTGTCATCCACGAGCTAAAAGTACATGGTTGCTGAGAACCAGCTTTATTATCATTGGAATCCAAGACTGGAAAAAGAGTCATGGCTGTCTTAGAAGAGTCATGGTTATTCATAAGTTTCTGCTGATGATTGACAGTCATCTCCTTAGTCTTGTCCTTTCCCTAGCAGAACATACTTCCTAATATTTCAGTTGGTAAAAATCAGTGCATATAAGCCCTGCCACCCAGAAACACCCAATTATAGGCGAGGCTTGTGATAGCCTCACCCATTTTTGGCCCAGGACAGCGCAAATATGCCAGGGCGGTCTCTGAAAATCAGGGACAGTCCCAGCAAATTCGGGACAGTTGTGAACTATGGGAGAGGACTGCTAGTCAGCTAGTGAGCGGAGGAAGAGGAGGACATGAATAACCATGACTCTTCTCTGGCAGCCATGACTCTTCTCTAGGCCTGGGGCATCAATAATTATGATGCTGGTTTTAAACAACCACTTAGTTTTAGCTCTTGAATAACACACCGATGACATAATTTCTGTTGCACCGTAATTCTACCCTCAGTAAAGTCAACATGCAGCCACCCAGAAAATGGTGCTGTGTGTACTAACATCATACAAAATTAAATAAAAAATAATAACAGTATATATTTACCATATACATGTATGATTTTAGTACACACAGGATCATTTCATAATAAATATTATTAAAGGGGTTATGCCATGAAAATCAGACATCATATAGTACATGGCAACCTCTTTCTAACAAAGCTAGAACCAGCCCTGTACCTTACATGGATCCAGAGATCTCCACATTCATTGCTCTGCTAGATTTATATCAAGCTGACAGCTCAGGGAAGTGTCTTTTCTGCTGCAGCTAAGGGGGCGTGTCTCAGCTCTCCCTATCACAGCTCAGGAGGCAGTTGAAGGATGAAACTGAGCATGTGCGGCCTTCTCAGTGAGCAGGTCAAAGAAATACGAAAAAGAACAAACAGCAGGTGGCGCTATACAGATACATTTTATTAAATAGCTCAGTGGTTATACTAAATTTTTAATTACATGCAATTACAAATGTATTCAGATCCAGGTTCTGGTTTGAAAACTAGAATATTTTTTGTGGGACAACCCCTTTAAGACTACACTCACTTGAGCCAGTCTTTTCAGTTTATGGCCAGGTTCAATTTTAGCTATAGGATAGACAGCTGATTGTGCTTTTAACTGTAGCCATGGTGTGGTGGCTGGGTGAGCATTTCTTTTTGCACATATGATATGTCCACCCCTGCTGCTCATGTCTCTGTCAAAATAAGTGCACCCTACAGAGCATGGAGCTGGTTCAGAATGTGTCTCCCCTTCTTAGAGATCTAACTCCAGGTAGACTGGTAACTGGTTAGTGAGTCTTCTGTAATGCTTTATTTTAATAATTATACCTCCACATCATCTGCTTCCCCGGGTGATAAAGCCGACCACAGAGGGTGCCAGCAGTTTATGGACAGGAGACCTGTCATGTGGGAAGGGGTTGTGGAAATTGCACAATGCTAGCTGTTACATTATATAACTTGTTTTATTGCATAATACTGTATGTACTGTAGGTGTTCCTATAGATGTGTTCATAGACAGATTATACACACACACAGACAGACATGTGACGGATAGATAGATGCAGATAGATGTTGATAGATGCAGATAGATACCATAGGTAGATAGATACCATAGATAGATAGTCTAAATTTGCTTTCCAAAATGTATCTTTCCTGGAGTCCAAAGGCAGCACAACACAAAGGGTTAATGTCTTGCTCCTCCCGTCTAGGACAGAAGAAAATGATTAGTAAATCAGACTAATTAACTCCCCTATAAAGGATTGCACACCCACTGAAAGGCTGAATTGTAAGCTCCAGATACATCAACTTATATTGTTTTGAAAGATGCATGGAGAAGACCATGTAGAGGCTCTTCATATTTGATCCAATGCTTTTTTTTTATCTCTCTGCCCAAGCGACTATGTGGACAGAATTGAGCGTGTTGTGACTCCACCTGGTAACTGGAGTACTTTAAATCCAGAAGCAGTATTCCTAATCCAAGCAGTGTAGGCTTGATGACTTTTATACTTCTCTATAAACAGCTGGTCAGCCAACTTGAAGGACCTTGGTTCTCCAATGACCAGTAGATGAAGCTTGTCTTGTTCAACTGATTGAGGATTCTGGTAGATGAATTTCTTGACTTACATTCATGTCAGATGAGAGCTTTGGTAGGGTATAGGGCAAGTCTTCTTGATGCACTTTCAGATATGGCCCTTGCAAAAGTCTGACTCTTTCTTGGCTGAAGCAATTGCCAACAGAAATAAACCTTCCAAGATACAAACCTTAGTGGTGCTTCTGTAAGTCTTGAGGAGAACAACCTGATCCCAGGCTGGAATAGGAGGCTGAACGATTAATTTAAAGGGAACCTGTCATCTCCGAAACACCCCCTGAACTAGAGTAAGCGGTGTATAGTGTAAGTGATGCTGAATCCGAACATGTAATTTTTATCTTCGTACTCACTTGCATTCTGACGCTGTGCTCTGACAAACCAGCAGTAAAATGCACTCACTGGACTCCGATGCTCACTCACATAATGGAGAGGACTCAAAGAAGAGTCCAGTGAGTGCATTTTACTGCAGGTTTGTGGGAACATAGCGTCGGAATGGAAGGGAGTATGAAGATAAAACTTACATATTCGGATTCAGCATCACTTACACTATACAACACTTACTCTAGTTCAGGGGGTGTTTCGGTGATGACAGGTTCCCTTTAAATTAAATAAAGTTAAAAAATAAAAAAATGCATGAATGCACGAAGGCTCCATCTATGCAAGCAGTGGCAGCCATGAAATGCACTCTAACAGTATTAGGTTTTAACAAACTGGAAAACCTTCCTGAATTCCTGAATAAAAAAAAACTTCCGACTGGTCAGGATTCTGCAAGTTTCAAGCACCACATCTTACAAGCCCCTTTTCAGTCCTGGACCGTTAGATTCCAGGCTGTGACTGAAACATCTCTGGTGTGGATGCTGTAGGCCTGCTTGAACGAGAAGATCTGGCTGGACTTTATGTTCAATAATTTCCTCTGGAAAGTTGTAGCCAGTGAGGGATCATGCCCTCCTGGCCAGATGAGAACTATGGCTGAGACTCTCATCTCATTTTCCTGCACACTCAGGAAATGAAGGAAAATTTGGATGAAAAATTCCTTCCGAACTGAAAGACAGGCCATCTATTCTCTCTGGGGGATCCACTTGATTCAGGGAGCAGAACTTCTTGAGCTTTGTATTGGAAACTCTCCCTATAGCATCTAATGGGGTACCCCATCTGCACACAATTGGTTAAATATACAGTCGCTGAGACTTCCACTGTGACCTACTTACCAGATCCGCCTGAACATTCATGAATTCCTTGAATGTGGATGGCTGTCTACGGTTTGACATTCCACTGCCCAAGTCATAATTTGACTGCATTGACCGTACCATGGATCAGAGAGAGTCCTGTGCCAATTGTTGATATAGCACATGGTGGAGATATTACCCGTTTGCTCCACCACTGACTGATTCTTTAGCCAACCCTAATGAGAGCTAGATAAATTGCTCCCAGGTCTCTGATATTGGATCACAGATACAACTCATGAGGAGACCACCTCCCCTGAACTCAAAGAATGTGGAAGTGGACTTCCTGACCTGAGTTATTGGAACGGCCAGAAAATCTACTTTGTTCAGTATTTTTCGGACGAAGCCATCAAGGCAGTAGTTTCTGGCTTGATCACCACAAGACGAACTAGACTTTATAACATTGGTTTCTTCCTGAAACAAAGCTGGTTTGCAATGTAGACTAATACCCACGTTATAGCTTCTATTGAAGAGGTTAGGAAAGTATATATTTGTAGACAGAGCGGATACCTGGCCTGATCTGATAGCAATCTTGACTAGCATCAGGAGTGGTGATTACACAGGAGTAGGGGCGGGGCTTGCACAGAGGATGCTGGGGGAGCCCTATTCAAATATTGCTGTGGGGCCAAGTTATTCCTAGTTACTCCACTGGCACTTGGTGATGGGACCTTAGATCTCACATTCACCTTGATTGCTGGATCCAGTCCTGTGAGAGCTTAATGGGAACCTGTCATCAACTTTATGCTGACTGTACTGAGGGCAGCATAAATTCGTGACAGAAATGCTGATTTCAGTGGTGTGTCTCTCTTGAGCTAAAATTGAGTGGTTGCTGAGAACCAACATTACAAACATTGCAGCCCAGGCCTTGAAAAGAGTCAAATCTACCCGACAAGAGTCATGGTTATTCCTAATCTCCTGCTCTCCCCACCATCTGCTGATGATTGGCAGTTCTCTCCTAGAGAGAAAGGGAGAAAACTAGGTAGAAGACTGTCAGTCATCTGCAGGTGGGCAGCTAGAGCAGGAATTCATGAATAACCATGACTCTTCTCATGAAGATTTGACTCTTTTCCAGGCCTAATCTGCAATGTTTGTGATGTTGGTTCTCGGCAGCCACTTACTTTTAACTTATAAATGACAGACCGCTGAAATCAACTCACCTGTCTCTACTTTATTTTGCTGTTAGTATGGGTAGCATAAAGGTGATGACAGGTTCTCTTTAAGCAACCAGTTTCTAGAGTCTGCCTGGAAGCTAAGGGCTGAGTTAGCGCCACAACTTAGTAAGAACACCAGGCGATGGTGATGATAAACCAAAGGCCAGTGAATTGAAGACGAGAAATCCTGGTGAGTGATGGCCCTGAGAACCTGCGATGGGTTGGCAGTAACGTGCATATAAGTGTATATGAGATCTTGGCATAAAAACGTCCTGTTTGTGCATATTGATAACAAAACAGCAATTCACATCATTAATTTCTTCCAAGAAGGTATTTGAATAGACACGTCAGATCTAACCTCCATCTTACCTGTGGCTTTGGCAGAGCATACACTCCTGAAAAGACCCAGAAATTTGAAAAATGACTTATTTGCCTTGGGGGTAATTTTTTAACCTGAGGGCGAAACCTGGGTACAAGATTCTATCCAGGAGTCTGACTTAATCCTTGCACAGTTTAAGAAAAGATTTTGTAAACTTGCTCCCACTGGAGGCCTGGAGTACTAAATTTGATGTTTCCCTGTTCCAATTCTACTTTCCAGTGCTTGGAGAGCCTGAACTTAGAAATACTCTCAATCTGTCCCTTCAGGGCCCCTCCTAGGTGATCTTATGGAATGAAATCACAAGAATGAAACTAAACCTAGAGGAGTATAGTGGAAAGGAGACCCTTCTGTAACAAAGATTGATTCTAAATAGAATTAATTTGGTGAGGAACAAATGGCGCTAACAGAATGTCCGTCTGCACAGAGTGTCTATGGGGACCACATGAAGTAGGAGGCACATTCAGGCCCATTCACAAAAAAGGATTTTTTTTTAAATTTTTTCGACACGTCCCTCAATTTGCAGATCTAATGCGGACCCATTTATAAATGGGACTGAGAGACACAGACAGCACACCTGTGCCGTCCGCCTCCGCACATCATTCCACGGGAAAAGGGAATTGTCCCACTCTTTCCCATATTGGGGACAAAATTGGGCATTATCATCATAGGGCAGGATGTTCTGAACTGCAACGCAGAATGCACACAGGGACCTCCGTGTCCCTACGGATCCACAACTTGAGGTCCACAAAAATCAGACATGGTTCTGTGAATGGACCCCCAATCTTAGTGACTAAGTGAGACTTATTGGGGAAGCAATCCCCATGTCACTAGGAAACTGAAGCCAAAGATGCTTTGCACTCCACCATTGACAAGGAATTACTATGTTTCAGCAGGACACAATCTTCCGAACTATACGTTTCCAGAAAGGGAATAACCGACTGCCAGAAAAAGTCTTCCCAGCCAGACGGGCCCCTGGGGTATTAGCTTAGGGGGGGTTATCCCACTGAGCTGACTGCAGGATCTGTAACATGGCTGACATCTAGCTCCCACATAATGTACCTGCCTGGCTGGGGCACCACTCCTGCCATACATCCCTTTAATATAGGATCATCAGGAAATATCCTAGAGTTTTTTTTTTTTGGGTGGGGGGGGCTTATCTCCTCTAGGTGCAAACATCTCAAGGTGAGCTAGCACAGCTTTAAATGATAAAGCATAATGAATGTGCGCCATAATGAAAAAGATCCTCAGAATCCTCCTGGTCACAGAGACAGAGTCCACATCCAGATGAGAAAAAGTGAGTTGTAGATAAGCCAGAACTAGATATATGAGCAGAAAGCATCTGAGTGAAAGCTTCTGACCGCTAAGTAAACCATTCCACAACCTGACATGTCAGCAGTTAGTTCAGGAGACACCTCCATCTCTAAAACCTGCATATATGCTGGAGACTACTTCCAGATCAGACATGTTACCAGCACTTCATAAGATATTCTGGAGACCACTTCCAGTTATATAATATCAGGCTTAGGCTTTTTTCACAGGAGCGAGTCTTCCACGCGGGCGCAACGCGTGACGTGAATGCATAGCAACCACACTGAATCCTGACCCATTCATTTCAATGGGTCTGTGTACATGAGCGTTTTTTTCACGCATCTGTTCTGCGTTGCGTGAAAAACGCAGCATGTTCTATATTCTGCGTTTTTCAGCTCCGGTCCCATAGAAGTGAATGGGGCTTCAGTGAAAAACGCATTGCATCCTGAAGCAAGTGCGCATCAAAAAGCATTGCACCCACGTGGAAAAAACTGAACGCAAATGCAGACAAAACTGACTGAACTTGCTTGCAAAATGGTGCAAGTTTTCCTGAACGCATCCAGACCTAATCCGTCACGCTCGTGTGAAAGGGGCCTTAACAACCATACTGGCCATCACAGCAGCAGGAGCCTCTGTATGTGTGAGATTCATAGTCCTAGACAGAAGAAAAAAAACACATGTACCTAGTGGGTGTGCACTCCTTTATAGGGGGGTTAATTAGTCTGATTTACTAATCATTTTCTTCTGTCCTAGACAGGAGGAGCAAGACATTAACCCTTTGTGTTGTGCTGCCTGAAGGACGATAAGGAAAGATAGATAGATAGATAGATAGATAGATAGATAGATAGATAGATAGATAGATAGATAGATGATAGATTTCTCAAAACCCCAGCGCTCTCCTGTCCCACGGGTGGGAGCCCTTCTTCTGTCATCTGCTTTTCCTCCTTTTCCACATCATCTAATATCAATGAGAATAAGGCTACTTTCACACTTGCGTAGTAAGGATCCGTTTGTGAGATCTGTCACAGGCTCTCATAAACGGTCCTGAACTGATCAGTTTTGTCCTAATGCATTCTGAATAGAAAATGATCCGTTCAGAATGCATCAGTTTTGCTTCCGTTTTGGAGGCGGACACTAAAACGCTGCTTTCTGCGTTTGGTGTCCGCATGAAGAAACTGATCCAAACTGATCCGTCATGACTCACAATGTAAGTCAATGGGGACAGATCCATTTTGTCTTTCTTATAGGGGGGTTAATTAGTCTTATTTACTAATCATTTTCTTCTGTCCTAGACAAGAGGAGCAAGACATTAACCCTTTGTGTTGTGCTGCCTGAAGGACGATAAGGAAAGATAGATAGATACCGTAGATAGATAGACAAATACGATAGATAGATAGATAGATAGATAGATAGATAGATAGATAGATAGATAGATAGATACTGTAGGTAGATTTACAGACTACAGTAAACTCCATAATCCATCAATTTTCTAAATTTTCTAAGTGCCTTGTTGTATTGCAGCACGGTGACTCGGGGGTTAGCCCTTGTATCTTGCAGCCCCCGGGGTTCTAGACTCAAATTCGACCAAGGACAACCTCTGCATTCATTTTTTATGTTCTTCTTTTGTTTCCTCCCAAGACCTATTGATAAGGAATTATTTAGATTGTGATCTCCATTGTGAGATAATGTCTGTAAAGGGCCACAGAATATGTCCGCTCTATATAAGCAAATAACATGAATAAAACTAGTTGTGAACAAGTTTGCACTGGACTCTGGCACCACCTGCTGGCAATAGAATAAACTGCGATGGCTTATTAAGTTCTATGACTAATTTTGCAACCAATATTATAAAGCACAAATAGTTGACATACATATGGTATGGCGACATTTTTTCTATAGGTTGAAATACACGCATCACACAGTGGCATTATGAGATGCAGCATTTAATTTTTTTTTGCAACTTTCCAGATATTATATGCTTCGTAAGACACATGCAAACAATTATTGCTATACTTTAAACTGCTCCATACTGTGTCCTGTTTTTGCATTTCAGCCATGGTAGTGTTTACCTGCCCCTTATTTCATATTGTTTGGAGGTTCTAGTCTACTTTTATTTTATTTTTGCATTGTAAGTTTACGATGTAGCGTTTGCATGTCTTTTATTGAACGTGCCCTCTCCTACGTATGATTATTTTACACAATATTGAGGAATGAGCTGGCAGTGAAGATTTTAATTGATTCCATGCTCAGAGGCCAAGGATTTTTCTTTTCAAATGTGTTTTGCATTCCATAGACCATTGTAAATGATCTGATTCTACCAGTATCAGACCTAATCAGTGATCTGCTGGTCTATTTATCACAGAAAGGACTGGGTTCCAGTTACGCCCTGTGGCCGGCCTTTTATCTGCTCGTGACTTCCTCTCTAGCTTGGCTTTTCGCGTTTTCCAGTGCACCCAGTATATTCGACATGCATCATCACCCATGCACTCTCCAGAACCGTACGTAATAAAACCTAGTTTGTACCATGTATGTAGGCTGCTGTCCCTGACAGTTAATGGGGTTTTGCGAAGTGTTCTATATTGATGACCTATACCCAGGATAGGCTATAAGTATATGATCGTTGTGGCACCCCACCGATCAGCTGCTTGAAGAGGCCATGGCGCTCCAGTGAGCACCACAGCTTCTTCGCAGCTTATCCTAGGCCAGTGATGTCACGTTCATCGTTCTGGTGGCCTAGGTGCAGCTCAGTCCCATTTTAGTGAATGGAGCTGAGCTGCGATACCAAGTACAGCTGTTATACAGTGGAAAGCACTGTGCTTGGTAAGCACTGCGGCCTCCTTTAAAACCCCTTTAAAGGGCATCTGTCAGCAGTTTTGTACCTATGACACTGGCTGACCTGTTACATGTGCACTTGGCAGCTGAAGGCATCTGTGTTGGTCCCATGTTCATATGTGCCCGCATTGCTGAGTAAAATTATGTTTTATTATATGCAAATGAGCCTCTAGGAGCAACAGGGGCGTTGTCATTACACCTAGAGGCTCAGCTCTATCTGCAACTGCAACACACTCTGCACTTTGACAGGACCAGGCAGTGTAAACATGATCACAACTGACCCGGTCAGAGTGCAGATGGCACTGCAGTTGCAGAGAGAGCAGAGCCTCTAGGTGTAACGGCAACACCCCCGTTGCTCCTAGCGGCTCATTTGCATATAATAAAACATCATTTTACTCAGCAATTCAGGCACTTATTAACATGGGACCAACACAGATGTCTTCAGCTGTCAAGTGCACATGTAACAGGTCAGCCAGTGTCATAGGGACAAATCTGCTGACAGATGTCCTTTAAGTTGGCAACACTCGTGAAAAACTGCTGACAGCACTAAGTAAGGGCTGGAGAGAGTAGTGCAAACATATCTTTTTGCAATACTTTTATCAGTAGGAGTAGTGTGAATATGAACATTTATATGCTTGGTTCTGCTCCTGCAAGTGTGCTGGAGGTGGAGCTGCACTGTGAAATGCTCTCTGCACTGAGCTGCTTCACAGCCTCTCCCCTCTGCTCTGAGTGACAGCTGTAGTGGTCTTCAGGTTGGAAGCTAAAGCTGTGAAGCAGCTCAATGCAGATAGCATTTTACAGTGAAGTACCACCTCTAGTGCAGGCGCAGAACCAAGCAGAATAAAAGTCCTTATTTACATAACTCCTGCAAATAAACGCTCAGCAAAAAAAAAAAGAAGCTTCTACTGCTTTGCACAGTCCCTGCTTAGTTCCGTCAGCAGTTTTGCATGGTGAAAACTGCTGACAGCCCCCCCTTTAAATACAGAGTGTCTTTAAATTTTAAAGGGGTTCTCCAAGATTTTTATACTGATGACCTATCCTCAGAATAGGTCATCAGTATCTGATCAGTGGGGGTCTAACACCCAGAACCCCGCCGATCAGCTGTTTGAGAATGGGGCTGAGAGCGATACCAAGGATAGCGATACCAAGGACAGCCGCTATACTATGCTATACTATCAGTGGCGGTCCGACATCCAGGACCCCCACTGATCAGATACTGATGACCAGAGGATAGGCCATCAGTATAAAAACCTTGGAAAACCTTTTTAAATTGACACTTTACATAACATCATTTTGCATGGTCAAAACTGCTGACAGCCTCCCTTTAAATACATAGTGGCTTTAAACTTTCAATCAACACTACACAACAAAAGTCGTTAAAAAGGCAATTTTCTGCAATTTTATACTTAACATGTTAAGTGCCAAGTTTCGCTATATCTGTGTGTGAGTCATTCTCCATTAAAGCCATTAGAAGATACAGAAATGACTATCAGTGATTGGAAAACTTGTTGAACAATGATGTGAAGGTCATTACTATCCATACGATCCCCGCTGCTGGGCATGGAGCATCAATGTCTGCTTTTACATTACAGATCATGCAACTGATAATGATGATATTTATGGTGGTACAATCAATGAAGATCTAATAAATGACTGTGGTAATTACGTTAAGATGGTCTGTTTAGTGAGTGGGAAACAGGGTGATTCAGCCTTTTGTCCATATATTTGTAGAAGCATAACCACAACATGATATCCAAGGTCATTGTCTTGTGTTGCTCCTCAGTGACTGCTGCCATGAGCTGCTCGGACATGTTCCTATGTTGGCAGATAAAACATTTGCTCAGTTTTCACAGGTAAGTGTAGAAAGTTTTGTTAAGGTCTGACCACCAAAAGGGAGACCTGATCAAAACATCTTGTATGTTTATTGTATGTGTATATTGATCACATTGGTGGAGTCTCTGGTCTTCAACCACAGCTAATTCCATAATTCAAGGCCTGTTTAGTGGACCTTTCGCACCACTCAGACAACTCATTCAGACGGCCATATGCTGTCTGCAAAATTCCGTTGTTTTGTGGACAGTTCAGCATGCCCACAAAAAAACAGATTGCATTCCGTATTTTTGTGGACCCATAGACTTCAATGGGGCCACGTCCTGATTTTCACTGACAAGTATAGGACATGTTTTATAAGAAAAAGGCCCCATAGACGTGAATAGGTCCGCATCTAATCCGCAAAAAAGCATACAGCCATCTGAATGAGCCCTTAGTGTTGAACGAAGTATTCAAAAATTTGATTCAGCTACTTCTCCAAATTTTACAAAAAAAATTCACTTTGTAACAAATTACTTTGTCACAAAGCGCATCTCTTTGTAAGTAGTAGGCGCAATCGCAGGAAGCGGCGATTTCCCCGCTCCCCGTCATTGTAACACTCAGATGCTGCATTCGTAGCTGATAGCGGCATCTGGTAGCAATACTACAGTGTAAAATTAAAAAAATAAATAAATGACATCATACTAACCTCACCCATTTGCTCGTGATGGGCCAGCCAGCGCCATCTTGATTGAAGATCTGATGTCAAATCTCGCGAGGCCTGTGATGTCATCATCATGGGCCGGCGTGGTGACGTCATACGTCACTGCGCACAGGATTTCGTGTGAGATCTTCAATCAAGATGGTGGTGGCCGACTCGTCACCAGCAATTGCATGAGATAAGTATGATTCTTTTTGCTTTTTTCATCATTTCTGGGAAAATCGATTCGCTACCACGAAGCATAAGGAAATTTGTCTACGCGGTGAAATTTGGATCGAAATACATTTTGTGGACTTTGATTTGCTCAACACTAATTTCACTCAAAATCCAACAAGACATTAGAATTCTCATTTGACTGACAGCTCTCGCTCCTAACCCCACTTTACACATGTTCCCTTGGATCAGAACTGGTAGAGGGGAGAAAATCGCTGCCAGAATCCTCTAGTGGAATCTGATCTCCTCAAGAACTAAAGGACTGAGCAGTTGAAATTCACCTGCCTGATCCTTATCTCCCTGACATCTACCGTCAGGAGAGAGTTGCGATGCCCCCAAACTCGTTAGATGGTCAGTTGGTTCCGTCATAATCAATGGGTTCAGATGACATTTATTTAATGTTGGTGGGATTGGCCTGCTGTCTTACACGTATGTTGCCCCTCAACAGAAAATGTTCTTCACATAAATAATAAGCCACCAGCAGAGTAACTGATTGTAAATGTTTTATGCAGGACATTGGCTTGGCATCACTAGGAGTGACAGATGAAGAAATAGAGAAACTGGCAACGGTAAGAACCATTGAAGGATGCTAGGTATGATCTGTTATTAGTTATAACTATTGGCATGTCATTAAGCAGATGCAGCAAAAATCAAAAGTGGATACACAGCAGGTATATGTGTGTGTATATAAATATGTAGTATAGTATATCCAATCCAAAGTGTTTTATTGTGATTGACATACAGTCTTGGACTTTATTTTGGAAACAAAAGGTTTCATGAAAGGGAAACAACCAAAATGATCAAAAGGCATTACAAATTCCTAAGAGAAAATATATTTAAGAAATATGAAGCCATGGTCAGCTATGAGTTGGTGTAGACTTGCAGTCTAATGCACTGTATGCCCAAAACTCCATTATGGCCAGTGTCATCATCATGATCAGCCTCGCCCTCTCCACCACCGAGTCCTACCCCTCTTCCAGTGGTAGCTCCTCATCTTCATCCTCCTCCTCCACTTTGTCCTCCATGGGACTTTGTCCATGTGGACCCATTCATGCGGTCGAGTGAATGAGCCCTTACTTCCGTTTTCATGTTACAGTTATCTTGGAGGTGTTTGGACAGATGATAATTTTTCCTCCTGTCCAGTACGGCAGGGGCATGTGTGAGTGTGGCAACTAGTGTGAATGTGAACCGAGGAATGCAACAGTCTCTGCTAAAGTGGCCTGGAGTGATGTAAAGAAAATCCTAAAGAAGTTAAAAATATAGTCATGAGGGCAATCAGAAAGAATGCAAGGACCATGCTCTCTTGTGCGCTACCCAAACTTATAAAAAAATATTGTATGGTTCTTGCTTAGAAAAAGATATTCATCTCTCACACAGTTTCCTACAATGAGTTAACACTTTATTGTCACCTGTATGTTTTTGCAGCTCTATTGGTTTACTGTTGAATTTGGTCTGTGCAAGCAGGATGGAGAAGTGAAAGCCTACGGTGCCGGCTTACTATCATCATACGGTGAACTTCTGGTATGTAATCTCCTGCCATTATAATAGACAATAGTTTAAATATAGGAAAATATTCAACGTTTCTTAACACCAAGGTCATCCGACAGGAGTAAAGAAGCTAATTTTTGTTGTCAGCATGGACAACATTTGGCAAGGAGTAAGATGGGCAGCATGGTGGTGCTTGGCACTGCTACTTTTCATAACTGGGGTCCAGGGTTTAACTCTGACTAAGGGCAACATCAACATAGAGCATGTATGTTCTGACCAACATAGGTTTCCTCGCACAAGACATAAGACAAGGATAGGGAATTTAGATAGTGGGCCCAATTAGGTACACAAGGGATGCACACAGAAACTTCAATATGCCAAATAGGTATATTTGGTTTATTCTGACCGAAAGTTGTCCAGCAAGTTAGTATTGTATTTTAGACTTATTTTGCTACCTACACTAGGTGTGCTGTATTTGTATGTCTGCCTATGTACTGACTTCTGCCTGTTTCCTGGATTTTAACCCTCTGCCTGGCCTGTGTCTGATGTCCATATTGACCCTTCACTACCTGCTCAGACCACGGACTTTTTATCAGATTGCACATATTGTGTCTGCTCTGACTTTGGCCTGTCCCCGACCTGGTTTAAGCCTAATCCCTCAGTGCCCTCCACCACTGTCTCTGACCCCTGCGAGTCAGCTGCCAATCATACAGAGACTACTCCAGGAGTTAGGGCCCTGGTGATTTCCCTGCAGCAAAGTACAAATCCCTGTCTAGGGGTTAAAGGGTGAACCAGGGGTATCCTAAAATCAAATCTGTCGGTTGACATAGTGGTTCCACACCCACCGCTGTGAAAAACTTCTTTGGTGAACATTAGGTATTCACAGGAGTCGAGCTTCTCCTGGTCAGTCAACAATAGCTATGAATAGATCCATAATCAGCAGCTTCCCTGTCAGTCCATGGTTTGCTTTTACAAGAAAAAATTAACATAAAGATAATGAAGATAAACTATAACACAAAGGACCTACTTTTGCATATTATATAGACAATGGTTTTCAAAGGTGGAGTTGCTTTTTCTTGATGCAGATACAGTATGCATTAATTAAAGGAGTTGCATGCGTCTTATGTTCTCAGAGACAGATTTAAAGGGGTATTCCGGTTACCACAAATATGACTTATGTATTAGACTAATTCATCATCAGTAATTACCTATTATAATGTCAATTTCACATATTTACTGTTCAGTAGTTATAAAGCAGTTTTCTTCATCTGCTACCCACTGTGTTTCCTCATAAGTTACCATGGCATCGACCTGTAGTTCTGAGCCTTAGTTAGGTCGAGCATGCTCAGTGTGTAGAGTACAGGGGGCATGACTGGACTGTATATCAAGCAGCCAATCAGTAAACATCAACACTCATGAACAAGCACAAACTCACAGCAGGAAATCTAGGCATTGTGGGGATTGTAGTTTTGTGAGGGAAAATCAGGAGCCATGATACTCTACACTGTTGCAGGCTCACACAGAAGCTAGACAAATGGATTGCAAGGTAAAATGAAGCTCTGGTTATATGTATAGGTAAGGGTTCTGGTTGGGTCACAGCCTGCAGCATTAATGCAGACTTCTCAAATATTAAGTTACTTTACCGGAATACCCCTTTAACCCAATGTCGGACACTTCTGGTTTATCTTCTTTGAGAACAAAGTATCAGGCATGTTGAACGCCAACATTCCTGATCCCAATTACCCCGATGGAAGATGTCCCGCTTTCCCTCAGAACATCTCAATACACATAAGATGGTTGGTCAGTCCCACTGAAATTGGTGGGTTTGGCCAATAGTCATCTAACATATGTAATCACATTTAATCCTGTAAAGATATTGGTCTTTTATGCATTATGCTTTTTTTTAAAGCATTCTTTGTCTGATGAACCAGAGGTTCGACCCTTTGACCCGGATGATGCTGCCATTCAGCCGTATCAGGACCAGAACTACCAATCTGTCTATTTTGTATCAGAAAGTTTCACAGATGCTAAGGAAAAACTAAGGTAAGATAACAAAATGGGGAGCAGGGAAATACATCTACTAGTAATCTAATGCATAGAAATTCTCCCCATGTCATGTGTTTTCCAGTACAAGTACTACTTTTAAAGGGTATTGGACTGGAGTTTCCTTGTTTTTCATGGATTTTGGCGCCAGATGACACTTTAAATAAAAGAGTTGTTTGAAAATTTTGTAAAAGATAATTACTTTTATTTAGGTTTTTAACAGGGGTTTCCAGGACTTAGGATAAGTCATCAATATAAGATTGCAAGTGGTCTGATGGGAAGCAGCACTGCAGTAAAAGGCTTTACCAGTGTGCTCTGGACAATGCTATGTAGTCCGGTGACTGGTTCTGGAGTCAGAGCTTGTGAAAACTGCTGACCCGAGGGGATGTCCGGTATCAGACCCCTGCCGGTCTGCTACTAATGAACTATCCTATGTGAGTCCTGGAAAACCCCTTTAAGGCCCCTTTCACACGGGCGAGATTTCCACGCATCAGTTCGCCGTTGCGTGAACATCGCAGCATGTTCTATATTCTGAGTTTTTCACGCAGCCCTGGCCCTATTGAAGTGAATGGGGCTGCGAGAATAACGCATTGTATCCGCACACAAGTGCAGATGCAATGCGTGATTCACTGATGGTTGCTAAGAGATGTTGTTTGTAAACCTTCAGTTTTTTATCACGTGCGTGAAAAACGCATGAAAACGCTTCGCACCCGTGCGGAAAAAACTGAACGAACGTACGCAATCGCAGTCAAAACTGACTGTGATTGCGTGCGGATTGGTGCGGATGCGTGTGGATTTTCCGGAACACATCCGGACTGAATCCGTGACGCCCGTGTGAAAGAGGCCTAAAGGAGTTGGCCCATCTCATACATTGGGGGCATATCGCTAGGATATGCCCCAATGTCTGATAGGTGCGGGTCCCACCTCTGGGATCTGCACCTATCTCTAAAATGGGACTGCCAAAAATAAGTGAGCATTCCCATAAAAGTGAATGGGAAGTACACTGCGCAAGCACAGCCACCGCTCCATTCACTTCAATGGGACTGACGGAAATAGCCAAGTCAGCGCTTAGCAATTTTCGGCACTTCCATAGAAATGAATGTCGGGCGGCTGCACATGCACAGTCCACTCTCCTCTTTGCAGGCTCCATTTTAGAGATAGATGTGGGTCCCAAGGTGTGACCCGCACCTATCAGACATTGGGGTCATATTCTAGCGATATGCCTCCAATGTTTGAGATGACAAAAACCCCTTTAAGTATTGTATCCAGATTATATCAATACAAGATCAGAAAAAGATAAAGAGTTGACTTTGTCTTATTTATTTTGTGTAAATCCTTCCCATATTCAATTTCCCATCTTACAGGAATTATGCATCTCGTATAAAGAGGCCATTTGCAGTTCGATATGACCCCTACACGGTGAGCATCGAGGTTCTGGACTCACCTGGCCAGATTCAAAGCTCACTGGAAGAGCTCAAAGATGAACTACAGACCTTGACTACTGCACTCAACATCCTCTCCTAACGCAGAACCGCCCACAACCCTTACCCAACATAGACTTCCTAGGGGCACTGCATGATTTCCGGTCTCCACCATCTCAATATCATTGAGCTCATCTTTTCATACCGAATCGTCCTGTTCACCATTATGTACAAACCAGAATCAATCTGCATTTTTAATACATTGATACATAATATAAATGTTATTACTGGATATGTGACGGGTTATACCTGTGCTTCATGCTCTAAGATGGTCTGGAAATGTTCTTGTGCATGACATCCTGCTCACGCTCGCGCCTCAGTTTCAGCTATTATTATATATCTATTGTGTTTCTCAACTGTTTTGAAAAATGCAATAAAGAGAAATATACAACTAATCAGAGAATTATAGAAAATGTGAGACTGGATGTGTGTTTTATTGAAAGAGCATCTTCCACCTTGATCAACCCTATTACGCCAGGCATACTTCATGGTAGGATTGATCACAGTGAGTAAATTGCAGCATAATTATTTCTTTTTGTTTTATGCAGATCAGGTGCTCGGAGCACTGAGAGCCTGGAGCACCTCTTCACTTCCTTCTCTCCTCCATTGTCCCTCCGTCTCATAACCTGATTGATAGGGCCAGGCATCCTCACTGTCAGGGCTGCACCACCAATGAGGCCAGGTGAGGCGATTACCTCAGGCAGCACCAGGTAGGGGCAAGAGGGGGGCAGCTGAAGGGCCATGGGCAATGAATGCTCATTGTTCATTGTTGCAAAGGGGTTAGGTTAAGATAGAATGGCCACTGGCTTCACCCCAGAAAGCCGGACCTCACTGACCACACCCCCAAACAGATAAACCACGCCCCTGGCTTTGTGAAACCACGCCCCCTTCACTGGGCAAAAAAAAAAAAAAACAGGGGAGGAGAGGGAAGAACTTTCTGAAGTGAAGTTGAGCTGGAGGCAGACGCAGTGCTTCTCTTCCCCTCAGTCAGCTACAGGGAGCCATGTCTGTGGGCTCTAGTGACTGACTGGGGTGAGAGGAGCCTCAATCAGTTGCTGCAGTGTGAGCTACTGAAAAGGATGACATCCCTGCATTTGTCCAGGCCCTGTGCTGGACAGAGGCCAGGGAGCCTGAAAGCCAGACTGTCTGTCCTAAAACCGGACGTCTGGCCGCTCTAGGTTAAGAAATTGGCATCGGAGGGGTTGCCGTTTCAGTTTTCGCCTCAGGCAGCAGAAAGGCTAGGTGTACCCCTGCTCACTGTTCGGATGCCTGGCCCTGAAATCTCATGCTTGCATCAGCTAGATTTCATTTGCGCATGCACAGTTAATCTCAGGAGGCATCCCTGTTTCTGCCCCAAGAAGAGAAGATGCTCTGCTTCGCTGATTAGGCCATGAGGGGGAGTGGCAAATGGGGAAAGAAGGTGATGCCATCCTCTGAGGGGCTAGGCTCACCTCATTTGCATAAGAATAAAAGTAATTATGTTGCAACCGTAAATCCATTTGCAACAAGAGGGCTCATTTTAAATACCATGATCCACCCTACCATGCCTGATTTAATAGGGCTGATCAGGGTGACAGATGCTTCTTAAACTATAGGTATTTCATTAAAGGCTATGGATACTTTCTGAGTTATTGTTTAATTATTGATTTACATGTATTTGGGGCTAATAAATCAGTTTTGTATTAGGTTTTTATTACGCATTTTGCACACTTTGGCTACTACAGCCCCTAAATTCCCTACAAAAGGGCACACAAAACCAACACACATAATAACAGATATTTTATTAAAACATTATAGTAATAAAATCCTAAAAAAATCTAAACAATTGGGTAGTTGACATGCACCATAGAAAGGGGGCAATAAACATCAGCGGTGGGAAAAAATAGAATCAATATATACGATAAAGTGTAAGTAAATGATTCCACATATGATATCTGGAGTAAATAATAATGTGGCAATAAGTACACCATAGCAAAATACATCCAAGTGGTTGGTGTCGGCTCAACACGTTCCACCACTGGCTTCCTCAGAGGAATAAGAGCCACCTCACATATCTCCAGTATATACTATATATATGCTGAACATCCAATCGAAATGTATACATACAGCATGCGTCTGTTCCCAGAGTCCAACTGCTGGGACTCCCATCAATCATACGTTCCTCCGTTTCAGTGGAACATGTGCAGTGACCCAGTGCCTGATGGTGGCCGGGTGCCCTTCATGTTGGTTGTGTGGAGTGCAAGGCAGGAGAACAGGATGACAACTGGGGGCTGGGAGATGGATGTTAATTACCAGGCCCATTTGGTTGCAATAAATGAAGTCCCTCTTTACTGAAAAAAAAAATGGGTGTAGTAGTTCATATAGCAGTAAAAGGCACAGTTCTGAGATGCATTACAGAGTAGAATCTTTCCAACAACTGTGTATGGGCAAAAGTAATGATGGTAGTAATCATCCCTGAGTCACAGGGTTCAAACAGCTGAATGGGTCCGCAATCCGGAAGGAGTGGTGCGGAATGGAACCTCACGGAAGCACTACGGAGTACTTCTGTGGGGTTTCTCTCCGTGCCTCCACACCACAAAAAATAGAACATGTTCTTTTTTTTGGCGTGGATGGATCACGGACCCATTCAAGTTGAATGTGTCTGCGTCCGACCAGCGGCAGCTGCACGGATCATGCCTGTGCATTGGGGACAGCAAATTGCGGTCAGTTGAAGTTTCAATCTTCCAAAATAACCACAAACATACAATTTTGTTCACATTAACTCTTCCTGCAATTCCCAGGCTACCAGGTGCAGATCCTAGATTCGAATGGCCAGTCTCTCTCAAAGTGTGGTGGGTGCCAAAGCAATATATACAGTGTTAACTAATTGTTGCCCATAGATAACCCTTATGGATATACATATTGCACAAAAAAGAGTACTTTAACAATTAATCACATTGAACTCCTTAGCATAAGGTTAATTCTTTAGTAATAAATTAACCCTTTGCAGTGATCCACTGGTTCTCTGCACATGCGCACTGACACTCCAATCCTTTGTGAACCCCAGAGATAGCTGAGAAGAAGTGCCCAGCTATCTGCAGCAGTCCCATAGAGTTCACTTTAATGGCACCATGCCTACCAGTCTACCAACTCTCCATTTAAACCAGGGAACATAGGGCCCCCGTTCTCGTGATCAGTGGAGGCTGCTGTGAATAGAGGATAGAAGTTGTCGTGGGACAACCCAATTTTACATTCTACAGTATTTTCAAAATGTCTTCTTGCTATCAATCAAGTTAAATATTTTTTTACATTCAGAAACTATAAACCTAACCTGACTAAATACTGCTCACAGTAACTTTTGGGTCCTTTTGGGCCTCAGGACAAATTTTGAACCTGGGCCCCCATTCTTCATTAAAACTTAGCACTATTGCTAGGGTTTATAAAGATATACCGTATGTCCCAACACAAAATAAATAAATAAATAAATACAATTTACTATATATGACACTTTTCTAAATAATGCAGTCACACAGTTAACAAATAGTCTCGCTATAGAAGTAACACTTTATCACCATACTGTTACTGAACAAAACCTAGTACAGAAAGAACAATATTGACAATGATTGCCAAATAGAGATGAGCGAGCAGTGCTCGTTACGAGCACTGTAGCGCTCGGCTCCTCTGCGCAATGCCCCCAGGCATTCCGGATCCGTCCTCAGCTGCATGTAAGTCAATGAGGACGGATCCATTTAGTATGACACTCATACCAAACGGATCCGTCCTCCTCACCCGACTGAAAGTCAGTGGGGACGGATCCGTTTGGTATGAGTGTCATACTAAACGGATCCATCCCCATTGACTTACATGCAGCTGAGGACGGATCCGGAATGCCTGCGGGCATTCTTTCGCAGACGAGCCGAGCACTACAGTGCTCGTAACGAGCACGCTCGCTCATCTCTATTGTCAAATAATAGTGCCAGATCATGAAAACAAATTACCACCACATAACTAAATACCACCATACTGATACTGAATAGAATTCACCATAGGACCAACATTACCACCATACTGTGACTGCATAGTGGTGGATACAAGTTGAACACATAAATGAATGCAGTACAGTTATATCCAGTGACTTACAAGAGGCACGCTCTCTGACTGGAATTGTTTACTTTCCCTTTTTTTCTTCATTCAGCCCAGACCACCATAAAGACTTCTGGCAGCCATGACTTGTGTCTGCAGAGTGCAATGCAAACCTGGGTCCTCCCTTTCCCAGCACCCTCAGTGGTTGTGTCCTTGCCCCCCTTGGTGTCCCTTAGTACAGTAGCATCCCTCTTGTTGTCTGTTAGTACAGTAATATCCCCTTTGGGGCCTTTTAGTACAGTAATATTACCTTCCTTGTGTCCCTTAGTCCAGTAATGTCCCTCTTGGTGCTCCTTAGTACAGTAATGTCACCTTCTTGATGCCCCTTCGTCCAGTAATATCCCCGTTCTTGATGTTCCTTAGTCCAGTAATTAATATCCTCCTTGTTGCCTCTTAGTCCAGTAATGTCTGCGTCTTGGTACCCCTCAGTCCAGTAATTTCCCTCTTGGTGCTGCTTAGTACAGCGATTTCCCCTTCTCACTGCCCCAAATGCACCTGGCAAGGGCAAATCAGACAGGCTGTTCCTGGCCAGAAAAGCCTGCCAGATCTGTTTCACACGTGTGAAACAAACCTTAGACCAGTAATGTCCTCTTTGGTACCTCTTAGTCCAGTAATTTTGTCTTGGTGCCCCTCAGTCCAATAATGTCCCTCTTGGTGCTCCTTAGTACAGTAATGGCCCCTTCTTGGTGCCCCTCAGTCTAGTAATGGTCCTCTTGATTCCCCTAAGTGCAGTATTGTCCCCTTTCTTGGTGTCCCTTAGTCCAGTAATGTTGTCCTCTTAATCCAGTAATTTCCCACTTTGGAGAGGAAATCTCGTCAACTAGGACTTCCTTTCGTTAAACCACATGACCTCGTTCTATGGTGGGTACACCTTTGCTTTTATTCACTGACAGTAAGCAGAGCTTATGAAAAATGGTGAGAAATTTAGAAACACAAAAAGTACTCTGAAATAAGCTTTATTTACATAAAACAGTAATGTGCATGTTACTGGAAGCTGTAAGTGCCAGGAGTAAATGCTTTCAATTACTAGTTATGTAATAGAGCTTAAAGGGAGGCTTTCACATCTGTTAGGTGCATTAGGCGTTTCCTGTGTCATAACTATCAGCTCTGAAATCTCAGGGAAAGTCAATTAAACAAGATGAAAAAGAGCTCGGTGGCATTACTAGTGGTGCGGTGGTGCATCAGAGAGGCCCTGCCCACAGTGCACCAAAAACCTACCCTATTTCTCACACCATCAGACACATTTTTTCCCTTAAACATGGGGGACAAAATGGCAATGTTATGAACTTTGGACTTGAGAGTTGGGAGCTGTGAATACAGCATCTGTACTCGCCACTCCCTGGTCTTCTGCCGGCACCACGCGATGTGCTGTGACCTGACATTGTGTAAGCACGCACTGTGACCTAACACTGTAAAGTTACAGTGCAGCAAGGTACTGGCAAAAGACCAGGGAGCGGTAAGTGCAGGAAGAGCACACTGGATCTGCAAGTGGAGGCACCGTCTGGAGCAGGAGAGGTAAGTTCTTTTATTTATATTATGTCTGATCTAAGGTCTGATGGAGGTCTAATCTGACATATGATGAGGAGTGGGGGTCTGATCTGAGGTCTGATAAAGAATAGAGGTCTGATTTGGGGGTCTGACTGAGGTCTGGTGAGGTATGGGGGTCTGATCTGACATCTGATGAAGAATGGGGGGTCTGATCTGAGGTCAGATGAGGAATGGAGGTCTGATTTGGGGGTCTGATCTGAGGTCTGGTGAGGTATGGGGGTCTGATTTAAGGTCTAATGAGGATTGGGGGGTCTGAGATCTGATGAAGATTGTGGGCCTGATTTGGGGTTGTGATCTGAGGTCTGGTGAGGAATGGGGGCCTGATCTGAGATCTGATTAGGATTGAGGGTCTGATCTGAGGTCTGATGAAGATTGGAGGTCTGATCTGAGGTCTGATGAAGATTGGGTCTGATTTGGAGGTCTGCTCTGAGGTCTGATGAGGATTAAGGGTCTGATTTGGGGGTCTGATAAAGATTGGAAGTCTGATCTGAAGTCTGATGAAAAACACGTTTTTCTTATTTTCCTCCTCTAAAACTTAGGTGCACATGTGTGGGAACTACAGTAATTTGCATAAAAATAAAAAGAGCCTATCTCAGGATTCGGGTGTGGCCATATGGTGGGGATGTTCTGCATTTAGAACATGGGTGTTGTGCGTTAAAGTACTGTGCTGTCATACAAGCTGCAGAGTGATCATATTCACTGGTTTCTGGTGCAGTTTTGGAATCCAAAATCAGGAGTGAATTTAAAAAAGAAAGAAAGAAAATTTTGGCTTCCGAAACTGTATACGGAAACCCGACTGTGTGACCGTAACCTTAGAGGACCATATTTTCACAAGAAAGGTATAGTTATGTTTCAGGGCACCTAAGCTATATTGCGGTATACTTACTTTGAAACTGATTTTGGAGTTGACAGACTCCTTTTACAACATATTTGTCTGTTCCACTGATAACAGGTCCAATGTAAAAAGGAAATGCCATGAGAAATAGACCAAATCATTGGGATTCATGATTTCATAATAATTTCAATGATTGGTTTTCTGGAAATTATATATCCACACACTTAGGGGAAAGTATTACAGAATAAAAGCAAGTGCATCGACATGTATCTTTTACCTCACTAACCCCGTTATCAAAAAAATCCACTTTTTTGCTATGTCTATCTATGCCACTAGAGGGCGCAGTACAGCAAGTTTAGGATTCCTCTTCTGTGATTAACTACTGAACATGTGTTCTCATGATGATGCGTGATTTCTCTCTCTTTTTTTTTTTCTGCTTAAAATTCGCAAACAGGTTTTGTCTGGTAAACATGCACGGATTTCCCATTTGGCAAATGGCTTTATACGGGGATCTGAATGCTCGCTGCCTTGGCTGAATTTTAAACCAAACAAACATTTAGGGTTACCTAAGTGCCGAAGGTTTACGTAGGTTAGCAGCTGTAAACTCGACATTTTAACATTGACAAATTCTACTTAAGTCCAAATGAGGCCACGCTATTACTTCATTTCAGGCCCACCCCATCCTTATGCCAAGTGACACACTAGCGAGGAAGTTAGGCCTGTTTGTACATAAGATCATGATTCATGATCATTGATTAAGGTTTTGTATAGCACGACGCTAGACGAGATTTGTGGTATTCATGGTCTAGCCAGTTTATTGATTTCTATCTGATTGCTGGTATGTCTCAGACAGAACATGCTGTTACAAAAACAGAAACCATATGATCCCCCGAAGGGGTTGATAACTATTTTCTTTATAGTGTGTGATAAGATGAATGGGATGTTCTTCTGTAGTTGAATAAAAAGCACTATAATCAGTGGCGTACATAGAGAAGTAAGGGCCCCATAGCAAGGATCAAACCAGGCCCCCCACACAGGACAGAAGCGTTTCCACCTAAACCCTTTTCAATAATCCTTGGACCATTTATCCACTGCCTCATTTGCTAAAGGTTGTTCCTTTAGAGCAGGGGTGGGCAATTAATTCTCCCATGGGGCCGCATGAGAAATTGGGATGGTTTTAGAGGGCCGGACTAATATAATTAACTCAGTTCTACCCAATACTGTATATAGTATATATACTGTCACCAGGTGTATTTTCAGGTGCTGCTCTGCCTGTCACCGGTGTATCTGGACGTGCTGCGGTCACCAGTGTATCTGGACGTGCTGCTCTGCCTGTCACCAGTGTATCTGGACGTGCTGCTCTGCCTGTCACCGGTGTATCTGGACGTGCTGCCTGTCACTGGTGTATCTGGACGTGCTGCTCTGCCTGTCACTGGTGTATCTGGACGTGCTGCGGTCACCAGTGTATCTGGACGTGCTGCTCTGCCTGTCACTGGTGTATCTGGACGTGCTGCGGTCACCAGTGTATCTGGACGTGCTGCTCTGCCTGTCACTGGTGTATCTGGACATGCTTGCTCTGCCTGTCACCAGTGTATCTGGACGTGCTGCGGTCACCAGTGTATCTGGACGTGCTGCGGTCACCAGTGTATCTGGACGTGCTGCTCTGCCTGTCACTGGTGTATCTGGACGTGCTGCGGTCACTGGTTTATCTAGATGTGCTGCTCTGCCTGTCACTGGTGTATCTGGACATGCTTGCTCTGCCTGTCACCAGTGTATCTGTACGTGCTGCCTGTCACCAGTGTATCTGGATGTGTTGCCTGTCACCAGTGTATCTGTACGTGCTGCCTGTCACCAGTGTATCTGGACGTGCTGCCTGTCACCAGTGTATCTGGATGTGTTGCCTGTCACCAGTGTATCTGGACGTGCTGCCTGTCACCAGTGTATCTGGATGTGTTGCCTGTCACCAGTGTATCTGGATGTGCTGCCTGTCACCAGTGTATCTGGATGTGCTGCCTGTCACCAGTGTATCTGTACGTGCTGCCTGTCACCAGTGTATCTGGATGTGCTGCCTGTCACCAGTGTATCTGGATGTGCTGCCTGTCACCAATGTACCTGGATTAGGGTGACCAGAAGTCCTCTTTTCCCTGGACATGTCCTACTTTTGGGACCTAAAAAAATGTCCGGGGGGAATTTCAAAATTGTCTGGGATTTTGTTCGACTGCCTCAAACTGTAAAAATCATTTTAACTGTTAAAATGACCCGAACTTCCCTTTATTATTTTCCGTTATAACATGGTTATAACAGAAAATAATAGTTAAAGTGGCCTTTAGGGGTTAAAAATAATTTAAAAAACTCACCTTTTCCGCTTGTTCGCGCAGTCGGTGTCTTCTTTCTTCTTTCCCCTGCAAAAGGACCTTCGGTGACGTCAGCTCGCTCACCACGTGGTCCTGGACCTGACAGTGGACATCTATACTTGAAAGTGCTTAACGGCAGCTATCCAACCTGCCTCTATATTCCTTACTGGTGGCAGAAAATTGCACTTGGAATCAGCTGCTATTGAATGTACCTAAAGTTACACTTTGCATTCAGTAAAAGAGACCTTTATTGGTTTACTTCTGGCCTTATTCTTCAAAACTACATTTCAATTGCACCAATCCTCAAGGAGAGCATACCAAGACACAACACTTCATCACGGCCACTACAACTTCCATCTCCTGCACTGGCTCCTCCCGGGCACGCTGCAAATGTTGTATCTTCTAAAGCATGCACAACCATTTATGGCCCAAAAGCCACTTTGACATCACCCAAGGGCTCCAATAAAACTTTGGAAGGTATTACTGTCTAAGACATTTATGGCATCTCCTCATCTACGTCTTTCTAGAATGTCGCACACGGATCAGGAAACCCCCATCCCGTCAATATATGTTCTGTAACATTCTTCTTCTCTCTGACCTGGAAACTATATGTGAGCAGCCATCAAAGACAAATATGCCTGTGACCAAGTGGTTGGGAGCCTCACAGAGTAGCACTGCAAGCCAACCCCAGATGGCAGGTGGCAGACCCCTGTTCTAATGAATATGTTCAAAAGCAAATATGCTGCACATGGAGAAAAGAGAAGCGTACATATAGGTAGGATCATTTGAGGTTTCTCAGGAGACTGTGAGATGGGATGCTCACCTTATACAGTTGTGCAAGCAGCACAACACTTTCTGGCTCATCAGATGTGTCCAGAGAACTACAAGCACAGAACAATGCTTTTCTGGGCTGGACAGGTCAATACATCAGGTCCAATACCTATTGATCCTCTTGAAGTGACCCGTCTAGCCCCAAAAAGCGTTGTTCTGTGAAGTGCTGTGAAGAATAAAGATTCTCTTATTCTTATTCCTTATTCTTATTTTCTTTTTTCTTACCCTTCACATTCTGGATTTGAGCAGCTCCACCGACATATTACTTTCCATATCGAAAAGTAAATATGCGGCATCCTAGTTTAGTAAAATGTATGCCTTGATCTTCTGGGCTTTCATTGTCGACATGATGGTTCCATTGTCCATATCTGTAGAAATCCATTGATCTACACAAGTTGGTCATTATGAAGTTACCCTGCAATTATAGAGATTCTAGTATATCCTCAGCAGCCTCATACAGTTCCCAATTAGGCAAAACATCAAGGGTTTTGCCTCAACTTGTTTAGCCCCAGCCTTAAAGAGGACGTTTCACTTGTCCTGATGTTACAATATTATAACCTGGCAGTGTAGGGCTTTATTAGTAGATGTCAGGGCGTTTTTTTTCTTTTTTTTTTAGATGCGCTGCTCCTTTCCCCCCGCTGTGCCCCCCATTCACTTTTGCCACACTGTATGCTAATTAGTAGCATCAGTACAGGGATGAGGAAATGGCAGTGTTTCTCAAGGGGCATCTCCTCCTCCTTGGCTGTGAGCTGGCCAATCGCAGCCGAGAGCATCACAGCCAGGGAGAAGGTTAGCTTTTGAGAAACATGGCCATCTCTTCCTCCTTGTACCGAATTACTAATTACTACTAATTCTAATTAGTACTAATTACTACTAGTACTAATTAGCATACAGAAGGCAAAAGTGAACTACTACTACACAGCATCTACTAATAAAGTTCTACACTGCCAGGTAATAATATTGTAACACCAGGACCAGTGAAGTGTCCTCATTAAGCCTCATACACACCAACAGTGCCAGACTGAGATTAAAAAAACATTGCTTAATATTGTCTGTACATTTCATAGAAAAACAGTTTTGTCTCTCAATAGCAGTAAATTGTCAAGTGGCCAAATGAGAGATGGCTAGTATAAAAAAATCAGTGGAGGAGTCATGGAAGATACGGCTGTAAATGTATCCAGCCAGTTGTATTCTAGTGAGAACATGACAGGTCCTCTTTAAATAGGATAAATGACTGTATCACGTCCTGAAAATGAAACTAATTTTAAACAGTGAGGAAAAAACAAGGTTGTGACACCAAGTAGCTTTAACGTCATACTGAATGTAAGGTTCACCATTGGATTTAGAGGATTGTGTGAATGGTTCCCTTGTAACTCTTGCTGTGAAGTTCAAAGACCTACAAGTCCAAAGGTTTAGCCCAAAGTTGATATATTCCATATGGAATAATCTATCTTCTAACCTCATACATAAATATCCTTTTGCATACAAAGTAGTTGCAAATGCGCTGATATACAGTACATTGCTTCCACATAGACCACTCTTATTTAAAGGGAATATGTCATCAGAAAATAACCTATTTTTTAAATGATTAAATCATGTTTTTATGTTAAACATATTTTTTCTCGGCCTGTGTAGAGGCCTGGACGGAGTAGATAGGCTGTGATACCACCTATTGTGAATGGTGAATATATACACAGTATATGGCACTATCTGGCCACTGCAAACAGTTTCGCCCAGGCAGTATATGCATCTATTAAATGTACTTTATGGAAGTAAACTGTGTGTATCTTTATATAAAGCTCTCTTCTTTAATTTCATATTATCTTAGGGACTTTCCCCTAGGTATTTATCCGTTGTCCATTTTTCTCACACTGGAAGCAGTATTGTCCTTCTTCCTACCCCAGCCCAATGACCATCCTATCTACCAAGAATCTGCAGCTGTATCTTCCATAACTTCTCTTTTTTTTTCTCCAAGCTTCCCCTTTTGGTGTTTGATTACACACTTGACAATTCATTGTTTTTGGTCACCAAAACTGGGGGCACTGAAAGTGGCCAAATGAGAGATGGCTAGTATAAAAAAAATCAGTGGAGGAGTCATGGAAGATACGGCTATAAATGTATCCAGCCAGTTGTATTCTAGTGAGAACATGACAGGTCCTCTTTAAATGGGATAAATGATTGTATCATGTCCTGAAAATGAAACTAATTTTAAACAGTGAGGAAAAAACAAGGTTGTGACACCAAGTAGCTTTAACGTCATACTGAATGTAAGGTTCACCATTGGATTTAGAGGATTGTGTGAATGGTTCCCTTGTAACCCTTGCCATGAAGTTCATAGACCTAAAAGTCTAAAGGTTTAGCCCAAAGTTGATATATTCCATATGGAATCATTTATCCGCTAACCTCATACATAAAGATACTTTTGTGTACAAAGTAGTTGCAAATGCACTGATATACAGTACATTGGTTCCACTCTTGTGTAAAGAGAATGTGTCATTAGAAAAAACCTTTTGTTTAAATCAGATTTTTATGTTAAATATATATATATATATATATATATTTAGAATTTTTGGCCTGTGTAGAGGCCTGAACGGAGCAGATAAGCTGTCATATCACCTATTGTGAATGGTGGATATTTATACAGTATATGGCACTATTTTGGCCCTGTGAACAGTTTCACCTAGGCAGTATATGTCACTATTATATGTACTTTATGGCAGTAAACCTTGTGTATCTCTATATAAAGCTCTTTCCTTTAATTTCATATTATTTGAGGGACATTCCCCTAGGTATTTATCTGTTGTTTTACTTGACATATTGATACGGTGAAGAAACTGTAACATTGAACGTGCAGTCCTATTTATGCAGCATGGTATAAAGTGGAATAGTGTGAGCAGATTGATATATTTTGTGGGGGAGGATATAAGTTAGGATATTTTATTCAAAGAGCCTAGGTCCACATCTGCATTGTAGGCCCCAGCAGGAGCTGCAGTACCCTGGAGCAAGGGAGTATCTGCAAATTGTTTATTTCTTTATGGTATTTAATGTAATGTTATGTCATGCTATGTATTGCATGCAGTATAACCAGGTATGGATGGCACAGCCAGGGTTAACAATCCTGGCGTAGCCCTTTTATAGTTTAGTAGTGGACTGGCTCCACCCCTGGTTCTAGTCAGTGATAGGGAGAGTTTGGAAGGGAGAGAAAGTTGTGAATTGTGCTGCTACTAAAAGCTGTTAAGACTTTACTGCAGCGAGGAACTGTTAAGACACCCTTCACACCTGGACACGACCTGGCCAGTCGTATTTATAAAAACCTATATCCCTCAGTGGACATTACGGTCACCATTGCAAGAGTATGCTTGCCTGCCATAGATTCTGCAGTAAAAGACTTGATACAGAAAAGGGCCAAAACTCACATCCTTGCCTAAATTTACACATCATTATCTGGGAAGACTTGCACTGTGTACAGTTGGAACTGTGTTTTGCTATGGTTGGATGTACTACAACTGCTTTTTTACACTTCAGTAGAAGAGACATTTGTTTTGCTATATTTGGCCTGGTTACTGACTTCTTCACCATAAGCTGGCCATTGCACTCTACACTCACTGCCTTGTACCCATACTAACACTCAGGGGTACCCTGACTACCATCGGGAAGTAGCCTCAACACTAGGGTGTATCCTGGTGGAAGAAAGGGTGCATCCTCCTTTCACTGCACGGCCCTAGGGAGCAATGGTGTGAGGAAAGCCACTGAGATTGACTGTAACAACCAGAGCCACTACCACTCCCATCCTCCGTTTCCACTTTTCTTCATAGAACCTGGCCTTATTTTCTTCGGCGAAATGCCAGAATCATACCAGAAAAACCTGACGGACCGAGTTACACCCAATGAAATCCATCAGCCGCTCTTGATGTTTGACATATACAGGATATGACTACTTCAGTTTTGGAATTTTATCGCTGATGTGAACCTAGCCCCCAATCTCTGCTCTTCCTATACCTAGATGTACAGTGGACAATCCTATTCACCTCTATAACATGCTGCTGAGATATCACTACATGAGACAGGTTCTCTATTCAATTTTGAATTTTATGGTAATTACCATCACTATTCACTATCCATTAAATAAGTGCTTGGGATTGTAGCCTTGAAGCCGAAACATCAAGTTCTAAAGAACTCTATCAGTTCCCCCTAACACTGACAATCACTGATAGCCTATGTGTTACTTAACGCATAGTTATTAAGTACAGAGGGCATGTAGAAAGTTGAGAGTGGCACCATAGCCTTTTTATACACATCTTTATGATTCCTTCTTAAATTTAAAGTAAACCCACCAGATCGTTTCTTCCCTGTCCGAGAGGAAGAGAAGCTGAGCTCTGAGATATATAGGTTTATAAAATTTGGAGCAGGATTTCTGAGTAAAAAGAGTAAATCTTGACAGGACTCCTAGTAGAGACAGTAAGAGTCCTGATTACTCCACCCACGCTGGATGATTGACAGTTCTACCTGTGTCAGTGTGTGTGCACTGAAGGTTGTCAATCATTTAGTGTGGGCAGGGTTATCAGGACTCACGCTGCTTTGCCTAGGAGTCCTGTCAAGATTCAAAAGATACTGCTTCAAATTTTATAGACCTATACAGTACCCAGAGCTCAGCTATCCCTCTAGTATATGCTGCTTTCAGATACGGCAGAATAAATGGCCTGACAGCTATGCTTGAATGACATTGTGTGCTAAGTGTAGAAATGGCTAATTATGAATTTTTGATCCAAAAATTATTTCTGTTTCACTCTACACTCCAACCCTTCTTGTCAAAGCCAGTTGTCACTTTTAATTTTTGCATCCCCATTTTCTAAGAGTTATAACCTTTTATTTTATTTTTTTCTTCTACATAGCTGTGCATAATTTAATGTGCTTTGTAAATTATTTAAACATTTTTGTGGGGATAAATGGAAAAAACAAGAACACATTTCTGCCAAATTTATATATATATTTTTTAATGTTTTGTTTAAAAAAAATGCATTGTCTCACCATATCCAGCTGTGATGGAGTTGTGCGAGGGCTTGTTTTTTGCTGGTGAGCCTTTGGTATCATTATGGGGTACATGGTACATGATCACTTTCTATTCTCATTTTTAGAGAGCCAAGTGTCACGAGCAGTGCGCGTGGAACCACTGTACCAGCCAGCACTAGTTCTAAGGATTTAGCAGTCTCCTGGTTTCACCCTTTACCCCCTATGCAGGGATCTGGACTTTGCTGCACGGGAGCCACCTTTCTGTCAGTTATAGTTCACTGCAAAAGAGCTATCCTCATCAGTCTCATAAACTCTGAATGTAGAGGCAGCACATAGCCTTTTTCCTATACCTTTACATTAATTCAGTCCAAAAACCGTACCCCAAAGTTAGACCTCAAAACGGAAAATAAATTCAGACCACAGGGAAGACCCCGAAATTAGACCCAAGGGCCCAAAATAAATTCAGACCTCAACATTAATGAGACCTCAGACCTGATCTTAAAATTAATTCAGACTAGGAATTCAAAAAAGTGGCACCTCAAATCGGACAGAATCAAAATGTAATATGTGCTGTTAGATTTATGTCTTTTCTGGCGGTGTGTATTGAGGAGGTCCCATCAGCATTCAGGATTTCTCAAGTACAGGTGGCCTCTTGCCCATAGCACTGGAGAGATGAATTAAAGGGTAACTCCAGGTAAAACGTATACACTGTTTTTAGGTTCATGATGTGCATGATGCAAGTAATCAAAAAGCAGCAAGGACCCTTGCTATGCACAGGATTGCTAAACAAAACCACTAAGCTGGCCATACTCTTGTTTTTTCTCTTGATTTCACCATAAAAATGTACACCAGAAGAGTAAGTCGCCTCCAGAGCATTCTAGTAGCAGGTTCTCTCCCACCAGAATAATAGATCCGCCCTATTGAAATCCACATATATTTTGTGCACTGTGATATTTTTTATTATTTCTCTATTGTGACATCATTGTGTTCATTACCTCTATATGATGACATCACTGCGTTCATTAACTCTGTATGGTGATATCACTGTGTTCATTACCTGTATGGAGACATCACTGTGTTCCTTTGCTCTGTAAGGTGACATCTGTATGATGACATCACTGTGTTTATTGCCTCTATATAAGGACTTTACTGTGTTCATTAACTCTATGGTAACATCACTGTGTTCATTAACTCTGCATGGTGACTTCTGTATGGTGACATCACTGTATTCATTACTTCCATATCATGACATATGTATGGTGACATCAGTGTGTTAATTACCTCTATATGGTGACATCTGTATAGTGTCATCACTGTGTTCATTATCTCTGTATGGTGACATCACTGTGTTTGTTACCTCTTGTATGGTGACATCTGTATGATGACATCACTGTGTTAATTACTGCTGTATGATGACATCACTGTGTTCATTATCTCTGTATTAAGACAAAACAGCATAAAGCATGTTTACCTCTCACTAGGTAACGCTTGTGATGTCACTTCCTGTCTTTTAATACTCATGTATTTCACCTTAGCTCATTTTAATAATTTATTTTTAGCACAGACGTCCTAATGCTGTTTTTTTTTTCAATTTCCTTTATATACTTTTATTGTATCATGTATTTATCAGTGTTTTACATATTACAACCAATCATGTACCATTCACTTCCAGGTCATCATTGTGTATATATATCTTGCACCTACCTTGATGAAGCAGCCTGATGAAGATGGTGGGCAACCGTTGAAAGCCGTAGCTGTTGTTTTTTATTTGTTTTTTTTATGTGTTTTTATACACTAAAACACCTACCTCAAATTATCTGTTGCAGCGTGCTGTTTTTATTTGCTACCTTTGGGAGCTTTTTTGTCTTCATTTCTCTTACGGCCTCCTCCATGCAGTGTCCGGTGAATGAGCGCAGCATCCTGGACTCTTCTCTTGGTGTGGAGAAACTTGTCTCTGGTGTGGGGGGGAATATACCACACCAAGCGCAGGAGGAAGGGGGGGGGGAAAGGAAATGGGATTAGGCCTGGAAGAGTAAAGGCAGATGGTCACCTCCTATACAAACCCTGACTCCAGTCCTGCCCTTCTAACAGTATGAACAGGCCTAGAAGGTAGGCGAGTTCATATGCTGGAAACCTGGGACCCTAACTGTCCCTGAAGGACCCTGAAGCCAGTGACAGTAATGAGACAAATCGTTCCTCCACCAACTTGGATGGACAGTAGTGTCCCCACAGGTCCAAACACCAAAACACTGGGAAGATATACACAAATAAACGAAAGGGAAGGAAGACACTTAGCTTTCCTGAAGATTGTGGCAGCAATGGGATCTCCACCGAGAAACACACACCAAACGACCACAGACACCACAGAAAATATAAACCGCACAGCATGGTGAGAGAATCAACACTAAATAGATAAAGATAATTACAAAGATACCTACACCTGAAGGGGCAAGGTGTGGTGAATGTCAGCAACAACAAAACAATCAAAGGAGAACTTGTCAGCTTAACCCATGGGTTGCCAATCTGACAGACCTCCTGATACCTGTCACAGGAATGTCCGTGACAGAACTTCTCCCTTTACCATTGTTCTGCCTGGTCTACCCAACATGAATCTGTAAGGTGTATTGACCCACAGGGATTAATACAGTGACCTAGGAGCAGGGGCGGATTGGCCATAGACCTTACATGGAAATTTCCCAGTCGGTCAATGCCTAGGGGGCTGACTGGGACCTCCTAACAGCCTCCCAGTGGAAGTTTTTGGGGATGTATTCTGTGCTGCTGTCAGTATTTTGTGATGGACTGTGGTATTTGGCTCTGTTGGGGGGTGGTATAATGTGCCACAATATAGTATTGCTGGCCATGCCTTCCATCAATTTGGACCTGACTACAAAACTTGGCCACTTTTAGTATTTTTTCCAGTGCCACTTTAAGTTTTCAGTCCGCCCCTGCCTAGGAGGTATCACCCCCCCCCCATCTCTGTATGGTGACATCACTGTGTTCATTAGCTCTGTATGGTAACATCTGTATGGTGACCTCACTGTGTTCATTACCTCTGTATGGTGGTGATATCACTTTGTGCATTATCTACAAGTTTTATCTCCACTGTTTAGACCACCACACGTTACATACTCAGCCGATCACACCAATATTGGCAAGTTGGGCTGATTTTAATCAAATCCGTATGGTCAGCTTTAGTCTTGCTGCTACAAATTTTTTTTTATGAAAGAAGCTAAAAAAAAACAACAAACCTGGATACTTCTTTAAAATGTGTTAATTCTCCATCTGCCTTCGTAACATTTCCAAGGTTACAGAATATAATATTTATACCCAATATGGGGTCTTTTTGTTGCCACTGATACAGATGCCTATGGTTTATGTTGAGTTTTACTGTAGACTCGTTATACATTATTTATTATGTCAGAGTTTTTTCCAGTTTGGCTTTTCATGTTGCGTTTAGATTTATTGATTAAGGAGAGCACTCTTCACAAAAAGAGGGTGAAGAACCCTGGTGCTTTCATAACAGAACAATGTTTGCCTCTGGATGAAGTTATTGCAGCTTTGTTGTACTTAGAAACAGATTGTTCTAATCGGCACTAGATAAAGGAAATGACTGTGGAGGTCATCTTTCATTATGCGTTAGGTTATAATGCCCTCGGTCATCTACGAAATATCTAACTGGCTTAAAATGCTACGAAAACCTCTCATTTTCCCAGGATGGTAAATCACGCCTACTCATGGCTGAGCTAATACATGACAATGTACCTCCCTGCTTACATTATGACAGATTTACCACTTGCTCGGATAAGATCAATGACTCCAATTAAAATTTAATTTAATTGAATTCCATAAATAAAGGACATTTCAGCTTCCCATTCCATTCCTTAACCCTTTGTTGACAGCTAATCAATCATCTTTAATGTGAGGATGTGGGTCATATGTAATTGTCAATGAGATAGTTACACATTATAAATATATTATATACAGTTGAAATGAGCGAATCGATTCTAAACAATTCAGATTAGTTATGAATTTCCCCAAAAGCTCTGATTCTAGTGAATTTGTAACATTAGCGATTTGTTTCGAACAAGGCTATTAAAATGGCAGCCACTATTTTACAGATCAGAAGGCGGCATTAGCCACTAAAATGAGATAATTTTTGTACAATGTTTTAATTTAAAATTAAATAATACAGTGCAGTGTGCTATTAAACAGGATGCTTGTTACCACCCACAACCTCAATTTACCCATAGTTACATATGTCACTGTAACATTACTAATGCTGCCTATCTAATTTACTAATGCTGTGTTAAAGGGGTTGTCTCACCTCAACATTGGTGGCATATGCAACGTACGCCTCCCTATACTGCGTCCCAGGTATAGGAAATGCCCAGTGGTCTAGTGCGGCCTAAATGTCTCTTTATGTGTCACGGTGCTCATACCTGGATACTGCTAGATCCCAGGCTTTGGCTCCGAAGCAATAAATAGGGGGAATAATTGAGGTATTTGAAAGAATAACTTGAGTCCAGACCTTGAGATGAAGTTCAGTGGCAGCTTTACTTAAATAAACGTTTCTTCAAACAGATTTCAGGCTTTGTCTTGGTTCCAGCAGGCTTTAGCATTGACTGGCAGGCAAACTCAACTCTGCTTTATCTCTTTCTCACTGCATTACTGACAGACTGCATTACTGACAGACTTGCTTTACTTCTTTATGCTGCATTCCACTCTATAGTCTGACTTAGCTTTAGCCAAGGAATAGGTTACTGTCCTGTCAGCTCCAACATGGAGTCTAAACTGGAATAATCTAGAACTGTCACACCTCCTTCTGGTAGCAAGCAGGACTGGCTCACTTGTTCCCAAAGGGGGGAGAATGGAATGGTGAGTTCCATTCTATCTAAGTATAGCTCTGCCATTTACACTGCCACCTGCTGGTGAACCTTGTATATTACATGTAATAAACAGTTACATACTGTAACAAGATTATTAATGCACAATATGGAGAGGACCTGGAATAAAATATATAAGATGACATTGTGTTAGACCATTAGAGATAGTAGCAGGGTGTAGGAGTGGTAACACCACTCTGGGGTTTTACACATATAGCTAGGATATGACACCAATATCAGATGGATGTAGGTCCCACCTCTTGGAGCCACACCTATCTCTAGAACAGACATCCCAAAGTGAATGAAAGAGCACCATGCATGAGTGTCTCCATTCATTTATATTGGACATCCCAAAAATTCCTGCTATTTGTCAAATAACACTGGCGTCTTCTTATGTGGCACTAGAAATTTGGGCTCCTAAAGCTCCAGGGTCCAGGTGCTATTACTACAGTCAGGTGCGGATTGGGAACTTAAAGTGGCCCTGGAAAAAAAACCTAAAAGTAGACAGGGACAAGAGAAGTGAGCAGAGCCTGCAGTACCGTAATGCAGCATAGAATACTGCCCCAGCAGAACCAAATAGCACAGGACAGCACAAAATACTGCCGCCCCAACCACAGTATTCAACTATATCATCGTCATGAGCAAGGTAATACAGTTGAGTTCAGGAGGGCACCTTTGACCATTGAGCATCAGATCAATATGTACTTGGCCTGCGATCATCAAGAGGGCTTGAGTGGCCCCATGGGCATCGGCCCACTGGAAAATTTTCCTGTAGGGTCTATGGCCAATCTGCCCCTCAGTACAGTAAGGCATCTTTGGACCCCTTTGCCGTGTATTGCTGCAGACACCCTTATTTAAGGAAAGCCATCCTTGGCGCCTCCTGACTCTTGACTCTTAGGATTATCTACAAGGCAAAAGGTTAGGCATAACGTCTCAGAGGAGTTAAGTGTATGAAAGTTGTTTGCTCTAGTCATAAATAGTTAAATGTTGCATAATGACAAAAGAAGTCTCTTTATTTGTGGGCACAAGTTCTTAAACTTTGAACAACTCAGGTTTGGGCTTAACCTGAGAAGGGGAAGATGGTGCAACAGGCACAACTTGGATGCAAATCGGGAAACACACTAACTGGAGTCCATATGTCTTATGGACTCTTATGATAAAAGAGTCCAAGTGGGGTAGGCTCCTGGGTGGCTTGGGTGACTACTATCCCCAACATTTACTAAAGGATTCCTTGCCCAACTTTTCTCCTTAGCTCCATATTCCTCCTAGTAATAGTGGCCTGAATAGTAACATAGTTTATAAGGCCGAAAAAACACATCTGTCCATCCAGTTCGGCCTGTTTTCCTACAAGTTGATCCAGAGGAAGCCAAAAAAACCCTGTGAGGTAGAAGCCAATTTTCCCCACTTTAGGGAAAAAAATTTCCTCCCGACTGCAATCAGGCAATCAGAATTACTCCCTGGATCAACGACCCATCTCTAGTAACTATAACCTGTAATATTATTACCTCCAGAAATACATCCAGGCCCCTCTTGAACTCTTTTAGTGAACTTACCATCACCACCTCCTCAGGCAGAGAGTTCCATAGTCTTACTCAGGGATCTCAAACTCGTGGCCCTCCAGCTGTTACAGAACTACAATTCCCATCATGCCTGGACATTCTTCGGCTACCAGGGCATGCTGGGAGTTGTAGTTTTGCAACATCTGGAGGGCCACGAGTGTGAGATCCCTGGTCTTACTGCTCTTACTGTAAAGAATCCTCTTCTATGTTTGTGTACAAACATTCTTTCCTCCAGATGCAGAGGATGTCCCCTCGTCACAGTCACAGTCCTGGGGATAAATAGATCATGGGAGAGATCTCTGTACTGACCTCTGATATATTTATACATAGTTATTAGATCTCCCCTAAGTCGTCTTTTTTCTAAAGTGAATAAGCCTAATTTTGATCGTCTTTCTGGGTACTGTAGTCCACCCATTCCAGTTATTACTTTAGTTGCTCTCCTCTGAACCCTCTCCAGCTCTGCTATGTCTGCCTTGTTCACAGGAGCCCAGAACTGTACACAGTACTCCATGTGTGGTCTGACTAGTGATTTGTAAAGTGGCAGGACTATGTTCTCATCACGGGCATCTATGCCTCTTTTGATGCAACCCATTATCTTATTGGCCTTGGCAGCAGCTGTCTGACACTGGTTTCTACAGCTTAGTTTGCTTTTCACTAAAATTCCTAGGTCCTTTTCCATGTCAGAGTTACCCAATATTTTACCATTTAGTATGTACTGGTGACTTGCATTATTCCTTCCCATATGCATAACCTTACATTTGTCAGTGTTAAACCTCATCTGCCACTTCTCTGCCCAAGCCTCCAGTCTATCCAGATCCATCTGTAGCAGTGTACTGTCCTCTTCTGTGTTAATTACTTTACACAGTTTAGTGTCATCTGCAAAAATTGATATTTTACTGTGCAAGCCTTCTACAAGATCATTAATAAATATATTGAAGAGAATAGGGCCCAATACTGACCCCTGTGGTACCCCACTAGTGACAGTGACCCAATCTGAATATGTGCCGTTAATAATCACCCTCTGTTTTCTATCACTGAGCCAGTTGCTTACCCACATACAGACATTTTCTCCCAGGCCAAGCATTCTCATTTTATATACTAACCTTTTATGTGTTACCGTGTCAAATGCTTTGGAGAAGTCCAGATATACGACATCCATTGATTCACCGCGGTCCAGTTTAGAACTTATCTCCTCATAGAAACTGATTAAATTAGTTTGACATGACCGATCCCTCATGAAGCCATACTGATATGGAGTTATTTGCTTATTTTCATTGAGGTACTCCAAGATAGCATCTCCTAGAAAACCCTCAAACAGTTTACCCACGACAGATGTTAAACTTACTGGCCTATAGTTTCCAGGCTCTGTTTTTGGACCCTTTTAAAATATTGACACCACATTTGCTATGCGCCAATCCTGTGGAACACTCCCTGTCAGTATAGAGTCCTTAAATATCAGAAATAAGGGTCTGGCGATAACATTACTTAATTCTCTTGGCCGACCAAGAGTGGCCGACCTCACTAACGCTGCCACAGCACTTATATGCCTGATGAAGGGCTTTGTTAGCCCAAAACGTTGCTTGTGCTTATGGTGTACATAATGTTTGGCTTAAATGGAATAAACTCACATTATAATTAATCTGTCTAGTGCTGTCTACTTATACATATTTGAAGATTGTACCCTTGGGGTGAAGCAAGGGTCTAAACAAGACGAGCACCCAACTTTGGCCAAAACCGGATGTGTGATGTAACCTCAAAGAGAATACTTAATTCTCTTAGGATACGGGGGTGTATGCCATCCGGTCCTGGCGATTTGTCTATTTTAATCTTTTTAAGACGCAGACTACTTCTTCCTGGGTCATAGCTTATTATTATTATTATGTATTTGAAAACAACATTAATTTTATGGGGCTGTACATTAAGAAGGGTTACACGTACATAATATAAAAAAATATAAATACGATAAAAATAGTATGGACAGCAGTATTAGTCCTGAAAATGGCCATAGGCTCTGCAGGTGGTTTAGTTGGTGTCTTAGGTTTAGGGCTGGGCTCATCGCAGAGGTAATCCTCTTCCTAGTTTTCTGGTGGTACCTAATGGGTGCTTCAGGCTAGGTATACCATACGAATGGCACACGGATGCCTCGAACCATCCATCCACTTCATCATCCTGGTGGAGATTGTTGTACCGCTCGGCCAAGTACCTTTTTATTACAGAATATCTATTTATAAAAAATTCTCCATAACTGTGATCCACAGAAAAGCTCATTTCCACTCTGTGGCATCATTCTAGGATGGGGTCTCAGGCCCAGGTCCTTCTTGCTGAACCTTCTGGTGTTGGATGTTCTTTAGCCACCAGCCTTGCAGCTCCTCCAAGTAAGTGCCCTTTGCTACTGTATGTATCATTCCAGCTAAAGTTTTACAGTATGTTCATCAGCAGCCGTGCTTTCAGGCATATTGAAGACTGGTTGGCTCTACACTGCTTGCTATTAATTTATGAAAAGTAGTTTGTAATTGATCATACATTTTAAGGATTTTGGCTATCCTTTTAATTAGTAGTTGACCTCCAATAAAAAGGTAGATGTCAGATATGTCAGAATAGCTTTTAAAAATGACCTTCGGCAAAAACACAATTTTCCATCATATCACTACCCACCTCATTGTCTGTCGCACTCTTGAAGTCTTATATGTATTGTGCATTCACTTTCCTGCAATCCAGTTTTCTGCTTTTTCTGATTAGATACCATCTTCATTTCGCCCTTCTTTCTCTTCCAAAGTACTAAGGGTAAGTTCATACCGTATCTGCCTTAGGTAAATCCGATAGTCTGTTCAAGCAGAGAGAAGACTGCTGGAGTTACCATTTCTGGCATAGCTGGACACCACTGGATCCCCATTCACTATACTACGATCTGATGGAGATCTGTTGGGTTTCTGCCAGAAGAACACAACTACACAGTAGTGTCCAGCCATTCAGGATACTGTTATTTTTGATAGTCTGCTCCTGTACTGCATCAGACTGTTGGATTTACCTACCACAGATGTGAACTTACCCTAAGCTTTCAAACCCAAGGCACATCATCACATACGATAAAGCCAGCACCATCTCTGCCTGCTTGGAGGACAATGTAATTATAATCTCCTCTATGTTTAGACAAAATAGGCTAAGAGACCATAAGGATACAGTCAGGATAGCTTAACAGTCATTGTCTTTATTATAGCTGTTAGAGCTTTCTAATCATCATCAACATCTGTGAAATTGTCCCTTAGGCCTTTTGCAAACAGCCGTGTTTTGCGGTCCCCAAATTGTGAATCCTCAAAATTCGGATCCCAGCCATGTACGTGCTGACATTTCCTTTTTCAATTCAATAGGGATGTCCTATCCTTGTCCACAAAATGGACAAGAATAGGACATATTCTATCTTTTTTGAGGGGCTTCAGAATAGATGTGTCACACAGAGTGCTGCCCACATCTTTTGCGGACCCTTTTTAATGAATGGGTCCGCCCTTCGCATCCGATCTGCAAAAAATGTGGATTGGATGTGGGCCAGATATATGGTTGTGTGCATGGGCCATTAGTCCTATAAATGAGCAGCGAAAGTCCAGTTCTCGGGTGGGACATAAACAGCCAATCAAGCACGGATCCCAATGGTGTGTTCACACCTTGCAGTACAATCCAAAAAAAGCAGGTTGGATCCACCGAATAAAATATGTATAAATTAATTGAAAAATAAGTAAAACAACACACAGAAAAAGAATCTAACACGTTTTCACCAGTATGGTCTTAATCTTAGACTCTATGATTAAGATCATACTGGTCGAAACGCGTCAGATTCTTTTTCTGTGTGTTGTTTTACTTATTTTGCAATAAATTTATACATATTTTATTCGCTGGATCCAACCTGCTTTTTTGATTAGTACTATAAAACCTGCAGGATAAGCAGAAGTATTGTGTCCTGGAACCTTCTCCTTTCACACCCTACATGTGTTTCCCAGTCTGATACTACAGGTATAGTAATTAGTTGACAGTAGGGAAAAACAACATATCAGTAATTATTAATTACAGTATGTCTGTGTGATATACATAATAAATTAATCATCACCTCAGTAAGAAGTCAGTTACATGACCCAAGTGCCACTGAGGTGGTCATTCCACCATTGTGTTTATTGGCCATGGGAATGTGTTCTCTGATCTTTGTCAATCGACCGTTAATTTCAGGGGGATCCACCTATAGGCAATCTGTCCTGTACTGGGAAAATGAATGTTCCATGAAATGGGTCCACAAGAGTGCTAGCCATTCTCATAGGGTGTATCTTTAGAGATCCTAAATGGGGAAACCCCATCTATAAAGTTCATATACATGTGGACAAGGGTTGTTATAATAAGACAACCCCTTTTAAGATATTCTCCTGTTTTCTCGGGTTTGCATCAACATCCTTTGATATAATCCTTTATGAAGGTAGCTGTAATTTTTTAATTTCTTTTACCTTTATTGCTCCTATCTTCTGTTCTGGTCTGTGATCATATGATCATGTCCCTGTAGCTCTTTCTTATTTCCTGTGATGTTATGTCCATGGGCGTGTCCAAGCAGCAACAGCTATAAACTAGCTGGGTGTTTTAGGGGCAGTGATACGGGAGTGTTTATGGAAATAGTTGGGTAGGAGGAGCTATAAACTAGCTGGACATTGTTAGGGGCAGTGATAGGGGAGTGTCTATGTAACTAGCTGGGTGGGAGGAGCTATAAACTAGCTGGGAGTTGTTAGGGGCAGTCATAGGGAAGTGTCTATGTAACTAGCTGGGTGGGAGGAGCTATAAACTAGCTGGACGTTGTTGGGGCAATGATAAGGGAGTGTCTATGTAACTAGCTGGTGGGAGGAGCTATAAACTAACTGGGAGTTGTTAGGGGCAGTGCTGGAGCAAGAGAAAGAAAAAGTGCATCATGGGTTTGGTTGGATACAGCAACAGGAAGTGCTACATAAAGGATGTAAATAAATCAGAGTAATTTGTTTCCATGATGAAAACAGTTTATTTGGCAAACCCCACTCCTGACCAAACCTGCAAAAGAGAAGCTTACTTACCTGTGTCTCACTGCTGGATCTCAACTTTGCTTCCCCAGCCTCTGCATCCTTGCTAAGGTTCCCCAACTGTCAACATCTGCTTTAACAACGCTACATCCAATGAGTGGCCACAGCAGTAACCTGCTCCCCTTACGTTGTGTCTATCGGTTATGTGATGCAAGGGGGGCAGGTCACCTCTGTGGACAGTCATTGGCTGTAGCGGCATCAAAGTACGTGTTAACAACGGGGGACTCGAAGACGGAAGAGGGAAGAAGCTAGGACCCAGTGCGCAGGTAGTATGCTTCCCTTTTGCAGGTCTGGCTAAAAGGAGTTTTATCAAAAAAATGCCAATTGATGGCCAACCCCTTGAAGGAGTCTTTCTCTTCTCTTCTGTAATATGATTTCATTTTTGATGTGTCATTACAAAGGAAAAAAAATGTCTGTCTTTCCTGATCACTACTTTATCTCATGTGTCCCCATTTCTGAGGACCTCCACAAACCTCCGTTTATGGGAGTGGTAACAGTGGCTTGTTTTATAAGAAGAACATTTACACAGTATGCATTGTTCTCAGATTTATTGCTCCTTTAAATCAGATTTTTCCAACATGTGTTGTGCGGCCTGCATATTGCCAATTGCAAAGGCAGTTATGTCATCTCCATCCCAATTATTTTGTCTGTGCATGAATGTTTACAAGGTTTCTTTCCTTTTTCTCTCCATTTGTTTTTGTTTTGTTCCTTCTTTTCTGTAGAACTAAGCTTCTACATGAGCGTCTTTACTGGTAAATATTTACAGAAAACAAAGAAATTCATCCCTTGCTGTGTCACAAAAGAAAACAGATGGCATCTGACGAAAGAAGTCAAAATCTCAACATGGGCTTGAAAGTCACCCATGCTGCATACTGATGGGTAGCTTAACACAAATCCCTTTAGTTACGTAAGTTACATTAATTTATATTCTTCCACATCTTTCTTGCATAATTCAAGTTAGGCTCTATTCACATCTGCATTTCTGCCTTTTGAGTCTATCGTATGGTGGCAGTGACAGATATGTCACATGATGGGTACAGACAGTGCTCCAGGTGAATCTCATTGACTATAATGGAGTGTGTCAGGTTTCGATCATGGTGTCTGTAATTTTAGTCCTGTGTAGGGATGAGCGAACTGAACCGTAACGAACCAGATTCGTTCCGAACTTTCCCAAAAGTTCGGTTCGTCACCGAACCGAATTTTGATAAAGTTCGTAACGAATCTGGTTAAAATAACGGCGACGCCAAATATACGCATATTTATTGAGAATGTACGCTAATGCGTACGTATTCCATTAAGTAGCGTATTTTTAACAACGCTACACTGTATGTTCGTTACTTGAGTAGGAATGTTCGCATTAGCGTACGCATTAGTTTAAATTCTCAAATATGCGTATATTTTGCGTCGCCGTTGTTGAAGTCACTTTGATTTTTTCTACTTTTTTCATTGTAATAGCAACTGCAAGTAAACGAAACTATACCCTATCAGACTCCCATTATTGTTGCAGCAATTATTCAGCCATTATAGCAAGGTTCGTTTTAGGTTCGGTTCGTACGAATCCGAACTTCAAGAAAATTCGCCGAACCGAACCAAACTTTTCAAAAGTTCGCTCATCCCTACTCCTGTGCTATGTTTACCAGTATTTTTGAAGGAGTCTGCCATAGAGGCTGTTAATTAAAAATGAGGGAAATATTGGAACATTAGATTAGGCTGCTTCGCCAAATATTACAAAGAAATCACAAAGTCACGAAGCGCATTTCTTTGTAAGTAGTGGGTGCAAAGCGGCAATTGCGCTGCCCCCTGTTATTGTACCCCTCAGATGCCACGTTCATTCAATCGTGGCATCTGATGTACATAGCACGGTGTAAAATAAAAAAAATAAAAATAAAAATAATACTTACCTGATCTATTTGCTTGTGAAGGGCCTGCCGCCGCCATCTTGCTTGATGATCTGGCATGGCCCGAGATGATGTCATAAAGCCGGCCGACGTGGTGACGCCATACGTCACTGCGCACAGGATTTCAGTTGAGATCTTTAATCAAGATTGTGGGGAACAGCCCACCGTGAGCAAATGGAGCTGGCAAGTATGTTTTTTTGCACTATTTCAGATTAAATTTATTCACTACCACGAAGCACAAGGAAATTTGGCTTTGCGGCAAATCAAACTTATCCTGAAATTCAGCCCACTTTGTGGACTTTGATTCACTGAACACTACTACTAATAAAGCCTCCAGTGCACATATGCCCATAATATCATTTTATTTCACAGTGGTAATACCACCCAGCAATATTTTACAAACAGCACATTAGTGTGTTAGAATGCTATTAAACATACCTAAAATGTTACACAGTGGATGTGGACTCATTGTGTCACTTGAACAAATTTGGTTTGAGGCTACTCCCAAGGACATTATCTAAATGCCCCCTTGGTGTTCACACTTTAACCCCTATACAGGGATCTGGACTTTGTTGCAGGGGAACCACCAGGCTGCTACCTCTAGGAGTAGTCGGTATTCAGTGACTGCTGATCCACAGGGGTGAAGAGATGCTGGTGCAGAACACCAAGGGATCAGGCAAAACCATAGTCAGGGAAAGGCCAATTTCAGGTCAGGCAGAGTACATGAATTCCAGTAAAAAGTCTGAGGTCATAGCAGACAGCACAGGGTCAGTACAGAGATTAGGCAGAAGTCAGGACAGGCAGCAAAGGGTCAAAATCCAGGAAATAGGCCGGAGTCAGTACACAGACAAACAAACGTAAACAGCACACCTTTGCAGGAAGTAGCAAACTGGAACTTATTGCTAAGACACCTTCCCAAAGGTGCTTGTAACCTACTGGCAGAGAGAAATAAAACTGGAGAGAAGCAGGCCACAGCCTGCATAGAGCAACAGATCTACTCTGGCAGCTGGGCCCATTGGGAAGGAGGGGAGGGAAGTAGGCGAGTCCATACCACCGGGCTCACAGTGGGTGAGCAGAACAGAGGCAGCCATGGGATGCCATTGTAACCAAAGGGTGAGAAAAATATAGGTTTACACATTTTGGAATCGCTATGCCTGGTCCTTCACATAAAATATACCGGGGGAGATTTATTAAGACTGAGTTTCATATGCTGATGCTAGATAGAAAGAATGTGCTAAATGTATTAATTTGCGTATCAAGCTACCCTTAAAAACAGAAAATGAAATCTACGTCTCTTATGATAAGTTGTAGTTTCGCACTATAATTTGCACCATTTTCAGTCTCTACTAATAATACATCTGTCAGATCCATGCTGGACCTATCCCTTTTGATTAACCCCAATCACTTTTCAAAAGTAGATTGCACAAGACCTTTATGGTGTAAAAAGCATACGAAAGTCAAAACCAAGCTACCCCTCTCTCTACATCTTCTCTTGATGCCTCTCTCAAAGCCTGCCATATTTTGTGTGCTTTGTAAGCTATTTTAGATTTTTTCTGCATTTGAGCAAATTGTCTTTCGTTCATTTCAGAAACCAAAGGTATTTCACTATTTCAAGTAGCTGTCCTTACTGTGATTATCTGATATCACAGAGCCATGAAAAATATCCTGGAGGGACATTGGCAAATACTTAAAAAATATCCTTCTTTAGAAAGTTAACTGCCTAGAAGATAGCAAGTCACAGAGTTAGAGAAGCCAAAACCCCTGAGAGCAGACAACTATAAAGCAAATTAAGGACAAACCCCAGCGAAAATAAAACAAGGAAACAAAAACCCAGAGCCATGTTCCAAGAAGTTACCATCAGATATAACTTGTTAAGAAGATTGCTCTCAATGAAGCAAAACTGATGCTGTTACACAGAGCACAGTTAATAAAATTGATGCTCACCTACCGGCATAATTCTAGATTATAGTTACTATTGATCTCACCGTGGCTAAAGGTCATGAAAGGTGTATCCTGATAACCAAATAATGTGGGCAAAAAGAGCTCTGAAAAACGGAACTCTTCATTCATATGTTTCAACCTCATACCAAGGTCTTCATGCTTGATGAAGACCTTGGTATTTGGTTGAAAAGTTTTGCATCTTAGCATAGCATCAGAATGAATGAAGAGTCCAGTTCTTCAGAGCTCTTGTAGTCCAAGTCCACATTTCTTCAGTACACATACGGCAGTTCTTCAAGTAGGAGGTTTTTCATATTGGCTTTGTTAAACAGGATGATTGCCCTTACATCCCAAACATCGTAAAGTAACTTAGAGCCTCAAGAGGAACAGAGATAAGACAATGGGTAAATATCAGAAAATGAATTCTAATCAGTATACTACAGTAGATATTACAGTTTCACAATAAGGTATGCTCCAACAGCCCCACAAGGAATGAATGGAACATCAGGGTATATACTTGACCTAGTTTTCCATCTGAACTGGGAAACAGGACCTCCTTTGTTGGGTTTGTTGGCAGATCCCCATGATCAGTTAGTTATCCACTATGCTGTGGATAGGGGATAACTTTAAAGAAGTTCTCCTGGGAATCCTGGGAGGTTCTCCTGGGAATCCATGATCAGGTGGCCAAGTGGTGCCAAAGTTAATAAAAATGACTTAGCTGTCCAGCGTTGAGCACCAATCCCCACCGCTTCTGGCCCTGACTGGATCAGATGTATGATATACTGCTTACATGCACATCACAACAAATCTCAATCAATGGCCTCCGTGGTGACCAGTGCAGAATCAGCATGTGACTGTGGTAGCCACTGAGCTCATATATTTGCTGGCAATAGTCATTTACATGTAGATGACACATCACACTTCCAGTTTGGCCTGGCTGAGACCAGAGCTTGGCACTGGACCTGGAGCACTTTAGATAGATGAGTTTTTTAGTTCTTATTTTGGCACCATCCTGGATCATGAGTTCCTGGTCTCAGAGATCCTCTTTAAAACTTTGCACAATCCATTTAATTTAAAATGTCTAGTTATATGAATTATTCATTGAATACACTATTACACTGCATCTTTTGATGCTGAAATGCTTCCCAGAAAAAGGAACAAGAGAAAACTTTTCTAATTTCCATCTTTCTTTGCCATCTATCTCTTCTGTAATGTGAAGACAAGAGCAGATTTTTCAAATATCAGCTTGAATGGAGCCCAACTGAAGTACCATAATTAAGAAAATCATGAGTGAACTATACTTGGTATTATGTTGTCAACTTGTCATAACCAACTATAGTTAAGCATTTAATATCCTTGTATACTTATCATTAATTATGCAGAATGGTGGTTACTTTACGCCTGGCTGATTTGTAATACCAAACGGTAGCTCGGGGCAGAATTGTATTTTCTTCTAGAAAGCATTGGACCCAGGGTTAGACTGTTACATTAAAACACTAGACAACTGTCTGGTAGACCAAGATCTAACCAAACACAGCTCCATTTGAGTTGACTGAAGCCAAACACCTACTAGAGCCTATATCTTATGGATTGATTGACAAATAACCTATTGAACTTTTTTTGATGATACATCATGAGTATATAAAGAAATTAAGAATATAATCCAATTTAAAGTGGGCTTGTCTTAAACCATCACAGAGGAAGGCGCCATTGAAAAGACTATAATAGGACCGTCTTAATACTAGTGTTGTCTTATGTGGAAAATGGGCCTTTGGACCAGGTCCTGGATGCAACTGGTATCACAGCATTGCCTATAGACCACTGGTCCATCCCTAGTACAAATCTATGCAAATATACCTTCTTTAATGAACAGCAGTGTGCAATTCATCTTCAACACATTTTGATTTTGAGTGGGAATTGTGTGCAAGATGGATTTGTACAACAATGGACTATCTTGAGACTTCCACAAGACAAAGGAAATGTCAGAATGATAATTTCTTTAGATTTTTTACAATTAGCCAGAAGGATGCCATTTAGCAGAGGCCATACTGAGTTTGCATAGGGCTCACAGTGACAGTTGTGTGGTGTCTACCTACATGATAAGGAGAATGGACACGTGCACAATAGACCGTGTGGAAACCATCTGCAAAGCTTCATTAAGAAGTTTCCTTTCTTCTGTACCTCCCAAGTTCTTCTGTTTTATGCTGATTCATGTGGTTTTCTGTCACACTACCCCCAAAGGCTTTACTCAGCACCCTCAAGCCACTGACAAGCTCATCAAATCGAGCAGGGCTGGAAAATCTTCATGCGCAGATTTATTTACTTTATGTGTTTCCAGCTGTCAGACAATTTAGACTATGGAGGAAACAAGCTCGTTAACGGTTTAATAGCCCTGTTATCTCCACTAACACTGGATGCTTTAGTGAATGAGCTGCCTCATCTATTTCAGGGTGTCAGTTTAACAAGATGAATTTGTTACATTATTCCCTTTCAAAGGTGAAGCCTCAAATATGAGAAATGGAGGGATATCACAAATGTTAAAGACATTCTCCAGTAATTTTTCTTTTTCTTTGTCTGCCATCTTCATTCCTTCTTCCCCTCTAATGCAGCCTACATTTCTCATGATGTTTCTAACTCTGAGTCCTATTTAAGGACAAGTGATGGATATAAGACATAGAATGTCCTTTAACTCAATCATGCCTATGTTATGCAGCTTCAGTCTGTCTCTCCTGCTTCCTGCTTGTGATAGGTTTCTTGCTGTCAGCTCTTACAACCAGGAAACAGGAGACAACTAGGTCAACTTGAGGCTCATAGAAATACACCAACAATTCTGCACACATGTGATCTGTGCTAAATGACACTTTATGAGAGGAACTAGTTCCCTGAGGAAGACATTTATGAAGTGGGCAGAGTCTTAGGTAACGTACTATCCTGTGTGCAGTGTGACTCAAGAAGGGAGAAGAGCAGAGCAGAGCAGAGTAGAATGTGGTGCAAACTAGTGGAACTTGCTCATGGGTGGCTTATCCCCCAGCTCAGTCAGATCACTAAAGCAGACTACAGAGCCAAAGGCTTCAAGCAGTTGCCAGTTAGTGTGAGAAGCAGCAAAGCTACCAGTGACATGTGACTTCAGAGGAGTTCAGCAAAAGGCAGAAGGCACCTGGTGTATTAACTGCATGATTAATAAAGACATCAGAGACTGTGTTGCTATAATACAATACTTTTTTGTGTGAAGAACTTCAGAGACTGTTAAAGGAGCCACGTGCCTGAGCACCCTAGTTCTTTTCTAAAAGTGATATGTGTACTAAACTTGCTGCAGATCAGTTTTTTTTTTACTGTTGTTCATTGTGTCCCCATCCTATGATGCCAATTACAACCCTCCTTAATTATCTAACTAAATTTGACAGAAGGACTTGGCGAGAAAAATTTAAGACGGCAGCATATAGCCCCACATTCATAATCAGAATTAGTCCTCAGCACTTTAGAAAGGGTAGGCAAAAAGAACAGTATTAATAGTTTAAGGAGAGAGGGCTTTGGTCACATCTCTCAGTTCCTAGAAAATATGTACACAATATGAGACACCGCCTCTCTTTGCAAGCTACAAGAAAGAGGGAAAAACACCACACCAGTTGGTAGATGGCCTCCAAAAACTGAGGTCCATATTGAAATGCAAGGAAAGAGTTCTCTGTGATTTAGATATCGTGCTCGGGGACCAATTTATACTGTGAAACTTATCCTATGACTGTTCATTCCTAACAAGTAGAAATTAAGTCCTGAGAAAAAAACATTGAGCTTTATTTGAGTTTACATGCCTTGTAGACACTGGTCACAAATCACCTCTGTGGATAAATCCATCTTGAAGAAGCATTTATCAGTTCTTCTGTATGAAGGCAATGCCACCTCACTCTTTGTGCAGCAAATAGCCTGCCAATACCAACAGTAGGGGTTGTACAGTTAGAAATTTCAGTTTGAGGCGAGTGTGGTGGAGAAGACCATGAACTCTGACATTACAGTAATTTTGGGGACGAACATATTGAGAGATCTTAATGGCTAGTGAACATAGGCTGAAGTATCGACTTCATGTCCTGAACGAATGGCTGCTGCAGTTAGGCTACTTTCACACTAGCGTTAGTACGGATCCGGCGGGTGAAGGGACCCGCCGGATCCGTACTGAGTAATACAACCTTGTCTGGTTGATATGAGTGGCAGAGAGCAATCACTGTTTAAAAAATATTAAAACTTCACTTCAGATAAGCCAAACATAGTAAATCCATCAAGATCACATCTTTCAGTAGAGAACCCTCTCACTATTGTGCTGCTTTGTGGAGATGAAGTGGTGAAGGATTGAAGTGTACACCTATGAAAAGGCTCTCAGTGAAGGGTGCCACTTAAGGTGAAGTTCTCAACTTGCCTCGTGGTTAGTGCCATCCATAAAGCACACTAATTGAACCATCATTTTAGGATGCTTTGTGCAGCAGTTCTGTAAAAAGCAATGTTCTTCTATTACAGAAAACTGGCATATATTAGAAAATGATAAATGTGGCGGGCCATCAGTCCCTTCCCTGTCTTCCCCATGGCCTCATTCTCAGGAAAGTGGCAAGGCTGGCGGAGAGAGATGGCACTTTCAAAAAGATGTTTGTGCAAGTGCCGTAGAAAAAGTCGCACACCCAGTCTGCAACTTTTTCAAGCCAGAAAACTAGTGTAAACAAATTAGAAATCTGCAAAGAAAAAAAGGGGATTTCATTCAGCACATCCCAGTGCGCAGGTGCACGTTGCTATGGCTGATTGCACAAGGAAAGGAAAATACATACAATGCAACGGCACACTGCTATACAGAGATCACCTTGACGATTTGGTGGACGGGCCCAGATAATTTTGTACAAAATATATTTGCCAAGAATCTCTAATTTACTAAACAAGCATAGCATTAGCTCCAGAATACTTCATATCTCTATGGCATTTTGTGCTTTATCTGGTTAGCAGTGTGCCTTTGCATTGTTTGTATTTTCCTTTCACTGTGTCTCAGTCTGCTAAACTATGACTGGAAGGTGGTGATTCATTATGTATTTAATTGTAACCACTACGAAGAAAGCAGATGCCACTGTCAATTACAAGCAGAAACTCATAGCAGCAGGCATTAGTTCTGATTCTCCTGAGGAAGATGAGAAGAATTGCCTTGCATCCCAGGAGGATCCTGCCACCAACTCCACAGACAGGGCAATTGTAAGTGCACCAACATTACCGTGGCAACACTTCTGCAACCCGGGACCCAATGTTCAGACTCGGTAAGGCTACTTTCACACTTGCGTTTGCAGGATCCGTTTGTGAGATCCGTCCAGGTTCTCACAAACGGATCCGTCATGACAATACAACCGTCTGCATTTGTTCTGAACAGATCTGTTTGTATTATCTTTTACATAGCAAAGATGGATCCGTCTTGAACTCCATTGAAAGTCAATGGAGGACGGATCCGTTTTCTATTGTGTCAGACAAAACGGATCCGTTTGCATCAGTTTCTTCCTGCGGACACCAAAACGCAGCAAGCAGCGTTTTAGTGTCCGCCTCCAAAACGGAATGGAGACTGAACTGAAGCAAACTGAAGCAAAACTGATGCATTCTGAACGGATCCTTTTCCATTCAGAATGCATTAGGACAAAACTGATCAGTTCAGGACCGTTTGTGAGAGCCTGTGACGGATCTCACAAACGGATCCTGCAAACGCAAGTGTGAAAGTAGCCTTAATTGTTAGGAGTTAATAGCAAACAGATTGCTAGGAGTAGATAGCTGGGAAGTTATACTGTGTTTGTCTGTTAAAGGAGAGAGTGTGTGTGATCATCATCACTGCTTACTGTTAAAGATAGCTCACCCCCTTCACCTGGGGTTTCCCTTAGGCTACTTTCACACTAGTGTTTTAAAATTCCGGTATTGAGTTCCGTCATAGGGGCTCAAAACCGGAATAAAACGCTTCAGTTTTGTCCCCATTCATTGTCAATGGGGACAAAACTGAACTGAAGACAACAGAATGCTCCTGAAAGCATTCTGTTCCGTCTTCAGACCGGAGAACAAACCGCAGCATGCTGCGGTTTGCTCTCCGGTCCAGGCATCCGCACCAAGACGGATCCGGAATGACCCCCAATGCAAGTCAATGGGGGCGGATCCGTCTGGTGTGACCACAATGGTAACCGGATCCGCCCTCCATTGACTTTCAATGGAGTTCATGACGGATCCGGCTACACATACACACATACAGACATAGACATACACATAAACATAAACATGCACACACATATAGACATACAAATACACATACATACTTACATGCTCCCCGGCAGGTCTTCAGAGCGGCGTAGGGACAGGTCGGCGTGCACAGATGACGATTCCACCAGGCGCCCAGCAGAGGGCGCTTTGGGGAATTGTCACCTGTGCGAGCCGTCCTGCTCCTCCGGCGCTTCGAAGACCTGCCAGGAGCATGTAAGTATGTATGTGTGTTTGTTTGTCTATATGTGTGTGTGTCTGTGTGTATGTATGTACTGTGTGACATGTGTGGGGCCGGAGCACGGTTCCGGCTCCACACATGTCGCTGCGGCAGTCCTGATCCGGCAGCACCCTTCACCTGCCGGATTAGGCCTGCCGCTAATGTGAAAGTAGCCTTAGACAGAATTGTAATCTGTGCTCTGATCTTTTTATTACACCTTTATGTTCTTCACCATTATCCACTTTTTCCAAAATAACCCTGTTAATCAGTTAACTCCTTCCTGGGGTGAGTGTGTACTGAGCTGGGCAGGGGTTTCCCAAGTCAACCCCTAGCAGAAGAGGAAGACGCTCCTGCTATCCTATAGAGCTCCAAGAAAGATTTGGGTAGAGGAACTGTGCCATAGTGAAGTGAGAACTGCCATACACCCTGCCTACCGCGGGCTGTCTAATGGGGTGTTACACGGTTGCTCCTGTGAAATTTATCCTAGCCATAGTCATATGGTGCTCTAAAGATCTTTGAAATCCCAGTGATGGAACCCCCATCAATCTCATATTTATCACACGTCCAATGGATAGGTAATAAATAGAGAAGAGCAAATTTTCTAAAATTGATTTCAGGTCTGATTTAGTCCGCATCGAAAGTGCCTCAGTTGCCCTTATAAGTCGTGTATGATACTGTGAGGTCTCCTAGGACTGTATCCAACCCCTTTCAAGCTCTTTAATGCCAAGACAGCATTAGTAATGACCAAGAGACAACAACCTATATGCATATGGGTAAACCGATTATAGACAGTGGTAACAGTCTGTATGAAAACACACTGCACTGTTGAATTCTTTTTTTTTTTATTAAAAAATGATCCACTTTTGGTAACATTTACTCTGTCTTATGATCTTTAAAATGGTGGTCACCATTTTGAGTGATTCTTGTTGGATGAATCACAATAATTTCAGATTTGCCACAATTAAAATCTTTTGGAAAATTTGTAACAACTTCAGTTTGTGTAGAATTGATTCACTCATCTCTATACATATTTTTGGCTGGAAAACACCTTCAGGCTTCACATACTCATTGTTAAAGGAATTATCAAATTAATCATTGAATAAGAGTAGGCACCATCTATCCAACAGCCATGATTCTTGTCAACTACTTGTAAATGGACAGACAGTGTCGGACTGGAGATCCTCGGGCCCACCAGAGCAAATGATTCTGAGGGTCCACCATCTGTTTTTATAGAACTTCAAGGATCCTGTTTCATTAGAGGTCCATTATTGTCAGAGCTTGGGCCCACCAGAATCTAAAAATACTGCTTTCTTCAAGAGCCATATGTCATGTCTGTTTACTTTATTTAGGACATAAAGAGTCCTCCAGGAAGACCCTATGAAGATACTCCCCTTGTCCATCCAAGAAGCATCTGTTGAAGGAGGGATTTATTCAAGAAGATAACAGGTCTTAATCTTGTTTAAAATCCATATCCCACCTGCCTTGGTATCTTATTCTTCTTTTTAGCCAAGAAGGTTATGAAGCTGTATCCACCCAACAAAATTAATTAAAGGAGTTGTATGGCCTATCATGCCCGCTGTACATTTAGCAGTTTCTTTGAAGGATATTGCTGCTTTGTCATATTCAAGTGTATGTGAAAAAACTGCAATAACCTGCACTACTGCTAAATAGATGACATGCAGATCGATAGACAAAAGTAAACATTGAAGAGAATGAACTGCTCATACGAGTACAGTGGCCCCTTCAAATAGCTGATGTGGGTAGCCTAAGGATAGGCCATCAATATGCCCTATTACTTCTTTAGCAATTGGTGCCATAGTACCTTTTTGTGGGATCCTTCCAAAAGGGCTAGCCTCCACTTCCCGTAGACATCAATAAACCCTATCTCTGGATCACCAGCAGGAACTAACTAATGAATACTAGGAACCCCACACAAGAGTTACCATTTTTACCCTGGCAGCCCCCTAATATAAGCATCAGAGCATTTCATGCTCTGATGCTCTCCTTTGCCCTGAGCTAAATCGTGCAGGGCAAAGGCTTTTTTTAGGAGATCCAGTAACTTACTGGGGTGTCCATGGGGAAAGCTAGGTGGAGCCTGGTGACATCACCAGCACTAATGGGCGGGCTTTAGTGCTGCCTTAGCCTGTAAAACATCAGATCCAGTGATGTCACTGGCAACACTGCTAGGCGGAAGCCTCCGTCTAGTAGTGTTCAAAACATAAACAAAAAAAAAACTTGCCCTGCGTGATCTGGTGCAGGGCAAGGGAGAGCATTGGAGCATGAAATGCTCAGATGCGCATATCAGGGGGGCCAGAGGAGTGAAAATGGGGGTATGTCTGGGTTCAGCTCTGAACCTGGGCAACCCCTTTAAACATATCACTTGTCATTAGGATATATACAGTGGTACCTCAAGATGCAATGGCCTCTAGAGACAATATTTTCAACATAGTGTACAATGGTCTTTTCTGGGCCATCGTAGGTTGAAACTAGACTCAACATACAATACCTCAGACTCAGATCCAGCCAATCAACATGGCCATTTCACTGGTAAAGTACCTTTATTGGTTATCTGGTAGCTCCTTTTTAGTACTAAATATTCTGTTGTGCCCCCTGTGTCAGGATTAGAGATGAGCGAATCTATTCGGCACTTCGTGTATTCGTTACGAACCTTCATTATTTCCTACGCCAAAGCGAATCCAAATCTTTGTACGCTAATGCTACGTATGCCTCTGATAATTTGTACGCTAATGCTATGCATCTGATAATTTGTACGCTAATGCGTACGTATTCAGTTAAGTAGCGTACTTTCACTGTATTTTCGTTATCTGTGCGGGCCTAGCGTCGTGTGTACGTATGACGTAATTGCGAGAAAATAATATGCTAAAGCTTCGTACGCACTTTGTATGCTCATGCGTACGTATTCGCGGGAATGTTCTCAGAACACGAATCCTTGAAGATTCGCTCATCTCTAGTGAGGATCAGCTTCTCCTTTGGACACCTGTTGAACGGCGATTCCATTTTTCTGGTACATCTAATTACTATTCAAGACCCTGAAGATACTCATGCCTCACCATAGAAAGTAATTTACAACTACCGGCATTTATTCCTTTGTGGTTTACTTAAAGGGATTCTGCAGTTTTTTAAAACTGGTGATCTATCCTCTGGATAGGTCATCAGCATCTGATAGGCGGGGGTCCGACACCCGGGGCCCCCGCAGATCAGCTGTTTGAGAAGGCAGAGGCGCTGCAGGAGCGCCGCGGCCTTCTCTCTGTTTACCGCAGGCCCAGTGACGTCACGACTAGTATCACTGGCCTGGGCGGGGCTATGCTCTGTTCACATGACTGGAGCTTAGCCGCGCCCAGGCCAGTGATAGTAGTTGTGACGTCACTGGGCCTGCGGTAAACACAGAGAAGGCCGCGGCGCTCCTGCAGCGCCGCTGCCTTCTCAAACAGCTGATCGGCGGGGGTCCCGGGTGTCGGACCCCCGCCGATCAGATGCTGATGATCTATCCAGAGGATAGATCATCAGTTTTTAAAAACTGTAGAAACCCTTTAAGGACTTGCTTTATATGTCTTAGTTATCGGCTTATTATTCTTTAAACTTTACTTTTTCTCATTTTTGGTCTTTGGAACTAGAGATGAGTGAATCTATTCGCCACTTTGTAGATTCGATACGAATCTTGTTTTTTTTCTACACCGAAGCGAATCCGAATCTTTTGAGATTCGCTTCGGAAGATTCTTCTTAAATCTTTGTAAGCTAACGCTACGTACGCATAATATAATTTGTACGCTACGCTACGCATCTAATAATTTGTACGCTAATGCGTAGGTATTAACTTAAGTAGGGTACTTTTACTGTATGTTCGTTATTTTTGTGGGCCTAGACAATAATACGCTAAAGCTTTGTACGCACTTTGTACACTCATGCGTACGTATTCGTGGGTATGTTCGCAGAACATTAATATTTTTTAATGCAACTTGAGACGAATCGAATCTTATCCGAGGCTAATCTTTTTAAAAATTCGGCGAATATTCGCCAAAGCGAATCTTGGAAGATTCGCTCATCTCTATTTGGAACCAATTACCAGTTTCCCATAGAGTTATAGACTCAAGTTAAAATGTAAGTACAACTTACAATAGTTGTCCCGGGAACCAATTAATATTGTAACTTGAGGGACCACTTGTGTGTGTGTGTGTATATATATATATATATATATATATATATATATATATATATCAATGTGACTGCAGATATTCATTCATTATTCATGTGCATTCATTTTCTAGGAATGATTTGGCAGGTGGTCATGTCATCAACGAACAAGTGATGATGCTGAGAAGTTAAATCAATGATCCTTATGTTCAGAGGTAATAGGTAACTGTTCACCTTTGTGAGAGAGGATTGGCTAATGAGCCGGCAGAATTTGGCAAGGTGCTTAGCTAAGGTGCTCCATGATCTATAAAATGGGTGTGCAGGAGCAGGAAGATCACACTCACATCTGCCATCTCTCCTTTACACCAGACCCACTTGATATTCCTGTAGCACTTGTCCAGGTAAGTGTCATGTCATTGTGGACAGAATTTGGATGGCTATGAAACCATCCCTTAGTTGAACTTGATGGACTTGATGGAAATATTTTAGCTTAATCCTTGGGTCTCTTTATCTCTTATAAGTTTATGATATTCTACAATATTTGACCATGTTCTCTGAATTTACTTGAACTCTTTAAGGCTAGGGTTACACGGTGACTTGTAGTCAATTCATGTAAATTTGGTAACATTTGCAGCGGGCGGTGTGGATGACGAGAGTAGTTGTACTCACAGTTTGGACACTCCCAGGGCTGTGCAGTGACCGGAAAGGTGCACCTCTTTTTCCCTTTGGGGCACACCCTAGCGTTTGGGTTCTCCTGCCTGGTGGTGGTTTGGGTGCCCTTGGTGCTAAGCAATGCTGCAAGCTGCAAGGCAGGGTCTCTGACAGAGGCTGGTTGTTGTAAAGCAATTCTCACACTGTACTTCTCTAGTTAAGTATTTCAGCTCTGCTTAAAGCCTGACAACGGGTGAACAGGAGGGCAGTAGGAAAATAAAAAATAGTGATCTAGTTTCTATATCTGCAGTATTACACATATATTACGGCAGATAATAGTCACAGTTTGTTGTGACAGATTCAATTGAAGGTCATTGTTAAGTGTTCTTTCACTCTTGTCTCCAAAGATCCATCCTCCATTTTTTTCATCATGGCCTTGTGGATTCAGTGTCTCCCTCTGGCAATTCTTCTCTTCGTATTTACACCCACCACCCAAGCCTTAGCCAACCAGCACCTATGTGGGCCTCACCTTGTAGAAGCCTTATACTTGGTGTGTGGAGAAAGAGGTTTCTACTACTATCCAAAGGTCAGAAGAGACCTTGAGCAGCCATTAGGTAAGCTGAATAGTACTTTAGGATGGTTGTCCAGTTTTTTTTTTAAATTTGCCCCCATGCTTACCTGCTCCCCACAACTCCTTCTGGCTCCCTAGCTTCTGAGCTTTCTTCACTGGACTTTCAGTCTCCATCTGTCAATTTCCACATGGACAGAGATATGTGTGCCACTGTAGCCAATGACTGACCTCAGGAGTGATGTGTCCTAAGCGGCACATCACTTTTGGTTCATGAGCCACTTGTGGACTTGTCACCGCTGACTCCAGTCATTGGCCACTGCAGCACATCTGAACACATCTGGGTGAATGGGAACCGAAAGTCAGTGAGTCAGGGAGCCACAACCGAGCAATGGGAACTAGATGAGTATGGATTGCTCAACGTGTCCTGCTGGAACCTGCTGTCATTTGATATTTGTAAAGGTTGTACTTGAACCACAATATGTTTTCAACCCTAGCCAACCCTGTCTCTTACCAGTGGTGGTCCATGGTTCCAAACTTTAACAATGCATTCTTCTCTCTCGTATCTATGCCATTACAGTAGACTGCTTTGACTAGATGGTAATATTAAGAATTTGTTAAGAAATAGAAAATATTATAATGTACTGCAAGCACTTAAATGGGACGTGACACAACATGAAGCTCGGCCTGCAAGCAGAATGGTCAAGAATGGATGCAGCTGAGCATATATATATATATCGTTTTGTGTGAAAAGATTCTTTGTAATTTATTGGTCTAAATCTCTGCTCTTTCTGGGCTTAGGAGTCCAGTGGGTGGTCATACTCAGTTATTGACAAATATCAGACACATCAGCTGTTTGAGAAAGCTGTTGCATTTCGGTGGCCTTCTCGCAGCTTCCAATGGATAGCGCTGTCCATTGGAAAATGACTGTGCTTGGTATTGAAGCTCAGCCCCATTGAATGGGACTAAGCAGTGCCTAGGCCACGTGACCATTGAACGTGACGTCACTGACCTAGAAAGAGGCCACAGCGCTCACCCAAGTGCCACAGCCTGCAAAAGGGAAGCATACTTACCTGCTCCATGCCGCTGGTAACCGAGTCCTTCTGCTGCCTCTCTTGGGTCCCCTTTTCAACATCCGCTTTGACACCGCTGCAGCCAATCACTAGCCAAAACAATGACCTTCTCCCTTTGTGTCACAAGACCAACTGACCTGATGCAAAGGGGGTAGGAGCTGAGGCCCAGTGGTTGGTAGCAGGTAAATATGGTTCCTTTTTGCAGATGTGGCCAGGAGGGGGATTCCCCCCCCCCCCAACACACACAAGATGGCCAAACCCTTTAAATAAAGATTAGCAAGCCAACCCACTCCAGTTTACTGAAAACCTTGAACCTGGCATACTGGTTCTACCTTCACTAATCTGAGTCAGAGTAACCAAATGGCCATACTGTATTTCTGTCCTCGTAATGTAGATTACATTTTTGCTCGTACTCCAACCTTTCCCATCTGAAGCATTAATGCTATATCCGGACCTTGTGGCCGTCAGCTGCATCACTCACTAGGGACTCTCACCAATGTACTTATGAAGATGGTGCCTGTCTTGCCTCCGTGATGAACAGTTAGGGAACTCCTAAAATGCAGGACAATTGCAAGTAGGATGCCAACCTATTAGGCATTTATGGTATATGAGTCCACCTCATATACTTAGTACTACATTTGGGACATTTTACTCCTATGCTGCTCACCCACATGCTAAGTGTGAAGATATCTGGCACTCTCATATACAATTTTAGATGGTTCAGTATTTAAGAAGCCAGAACAAACAGAAGGCAATACATTTGAAAACTAAAAGATACTGGAGTGAAGAAAAGTTCAACAAGACACTAAGGGGATCATTTACTATCAGATACTGGCACATATATGTCACAGATTGTTGGCGCAAATAACGCTGTAATCTGCGTCTTTTCCCGCTCATGCCAGTTCTAAAAAAGGCCTATCTCATCTATCTTTTTCTACGCCTATTTTAGGCATAGAAAATGTTCTAAATTTAAGCCAGCAAGGAAGCTGTCTTACATTTAGACCGGCAGTTGATACGCCGAAGTTATGTAGAAGCCAGTGACTCTTCATAACGTAGGCAGCGGGAGTTATAAAGACTGGCTTTTAAAACGCCGGTCTTAATAAATGAACCCCAAAAATATCTAAAGAACCAAAATTCAACCCAAAGTTTTGAAAAAAATCTAATTTCTTTAGATTTGAAACAGGAAAATTTTTCCAGTGAGAGAGAGAAAGAGGGAGAAAAGAGGGAGAGTCTTTTGAGTCAAAATTCACCCCAAATGTTTTTTAAATTGTGATTTATTAGAGAAAAAGAGATAATGAGAGAAAGAGAGAGAAAAAGAGAGAGTTTAGCACTGAAATTCAACATGAATTTTTGAAAAAATTCTGAGACATTAGAATCAGAATTTCTTGAGATTCTATTCAAGAGGATTTTTCCAAGGAGAGAGAAAAAGAGAGAGGGAGAAAGAAAGACTCTAGAATTGAAATGCGACCCGAATTTTGAAAAACATTTGATTCATCGAAATCAGAATTTCTTGAGATTCAATTCAGGAAATGTTTTTCAGAGAAAAGGTTTAAAATTGATATTCCACACAAATTTCTTGAGACTTGATTTGGAGAGTGAAGGATAGTGAGAGAGAAAAAGAGAGAGAGAGAGAGGGGAGAGGAGAGATTAAAAGAGGCAGCGGTCATAGACCCTACAAGGAAATTTCCAGGTGGGCCGATGCCCAGCGGGCCATCAGAGCCCACCTCACAGTTGTCAGCTGGGTACAAAATGATCTGATGCTCTCAGCATTAATTAATGCTAGGCATCAGCTCCTGAATTCAACTGTATTACCGGCCTCAGGACTGAGACAGTTGAATGCTGCAGTGGGCAGTAGGATTTTGTGCTGCACTGTGGTATTTGGTTCTTCTGGGTGGTATTTTGTGCTGTTTTATGGTATTGCTGGCCCCGCCTGCTACTGTTGCTCCTACCTATTTATGTTGGCCTTGCCAAGTTGTGTTGCCCTGCCTTCTCTGAATTTGGACCCACCTACAACATGAGGCCACTTTTAGGTTTATTTGCAGGGCCACTTTAACCTCCCATTCCACCCCTGAGACCAGAACCTCAAATAATCAATTTTTTTTTTATTTTTTTTTACAGTGAACGGACCTCAAGGCAATGAGCTGGATGGGATGCAGCTCCCGTCACAGGACTTTCAGATGAGGAAGAGAGGCATCGTGGAACAGTGCTGCCATAGCACCTGCTCATTGTACGAACTCGAAAACTACTGCAACTGAGGGCTCCTGGGGCAGTAATAAGGGCACTTACCTATGCGATTCCTTCTAGGCAGATCAGTTATGTAATATTACCAGCTAGCTGTATCAGCACCCTCTGATATTCCTATTGTGTCTTTTTGCTAATCTTTTTTATATATCGGAATCCAGAAAAAAAAATCCAGCACTTCGGGATGAAGATATTAACACGTAAGGACTGTTCTAACTTAGACAGTTACCGACTGCAAAAAGACACAAGTGGAATATTGAAGGACAGGTGGCAAAGGCTTACAAAAAGAACGGGTTCATGCAAGGGTATCAATTCTCCCGAAACTAACCAAGCGCGGGACGGGGATGACAGTGAACAAGTGGAAGAGATTGTGAGAAGAATTTCGTTAACCCGGTTCTTTTTCTGACACTGAATGGGGTGAAATGCCTTGATGCTATACAAAGCCTCTTTTCATAATATAAGTGTCCTGTACCTATCCATCCTCTCTGGCTGGCTGAATACAAATAAATGGAAGACATAAAGCACTTCTTCTGGTATTATTTAACGCTGCTACTGTGTGTATAATAAGTTTGATTTATAAATACATTAAGCCAGGATTTATAGGCTCGGGGGCTGTCATCGGGCCGGCAGCTGCTGTGATTAGCTGGCAGATTTTACTTTCAACCAACAGGAAACAAGAGAGGGAAAAATATATTGTGTACGAGCAACAAAAGCAAAATCCACCTCGTAGCTACTTCACATTTTTCAGGCCAAAACCACAATTAAATTATCATATAGAATGGCAAAACACTTCATTCTGCGAATCAGGCTGCCATGGCGGGGGAGAGGTTAAATTGGTGGTGAAACAGGGTATGCAATCTTTAGGATTTTTTAAAGGGGTGTATAAGGGGACACGGGGTAGACAAAGCCAAAAGACCTTATATCCCATTGTAAGAGAAGCAGTGCTGCTTTCTATTAAAGAAGAAGTTATGGCTTGAAGGGGAGGGGGTGTCTTGAATGTTGGCTGAAAGCCACTCGCTGTTGCCTACCCCCCCCCAGGCCCCCCAAACCCCCTATCCCTCACCGCCCCCCGCGTTCTTATCCTGAACTGACCCCCTGTTTGGCTTCATTCCAAAAAAGCAAACCTCAAGCCCCCTCGGAAAGCCCTGAGACTGAACGCCCCAGTCTGATGGCCCCCCTCTCTGCGAGACGGGGGGCTTCCTGCTCCAAGGCAGCTGGGAGCTCTGTGCTTTGTCTCTGGTGCCGAAGGAGGGGGGGGAGAGGTTGAAAGGTTAAGGGGAGCAACACTCTTCAGCGGGCAGGAAGGGGTTAATAGAGTAACGCTCTGCAAGGCACTTATAGGGAATTAGCTCAGGGTAAATGGTCTGCAGATCTGTGACAAATAATTGAGCCGCAGCTTGAGATGGAAGGGTTAGAAATAGCATAGCATTGTGATATTCGGGGAGGGGGGATGGGTAAGGGGCCTGATTAATAACATAAAGTCTTGCAAGTTGAAAGAATAGTTTTATGGGGAAGCATTTTGTAAGCTCATGTAAAAAGTCTGGTTAATGGGGGTGATGCTCTGCTGCAGAGGTTGGAAAAGTGAGGGATATACTGCAGCTGGAGCGCACTGAGCAGCGGATCAAACTTATGCAGATCTAGAAACGTCAGGGTGTCGGAATGATTTGCTGCAGATGTGGGGTCGTGGTGGAGACTAAGCAAACATTATTGTACTTGCAGAAGAAATATTTAACATTATATAGCGTATAATATACACAGGTAAAGGCAGCGTGGACATTCACTATGGTATGGCCAAAACTGAACACGGCTTCTTGTATTGTTTACTTCTGTACTTCATTGTACCGTAGGCCCATTATATGTACCTGTCTAATGAGTACCACATTGCTATACCTGTAGCTCAGTTTGAAAGTAAGCCGTCTACATTACAATAATGGCAGTCTGTAGTAATGAAGCCATGGACCGCAGATCCACATGCCTTGCATTAATGTATTGCTTCTCAGCAGAATTTGTAAATGTGTCCATGAGGAATGTAGTGTATGTTTTGATAAAAATGCATAGGCCCACTCAGCACATCAAGGTGTCTCTTTCGAGTGGGTCCCTACTCTAATTCGGCACAACGCCACATGGTGACCACCAGCACCCATTGGCACTGGGCCCCACCAATCAACATGAACAGCCTCACAGCAACACAGCAACAGCAGCAACCATGCAGCACTGTCCCATGTGAACAGATCCCAAAAGCTCACTTTTACTTAGTGTCTTAGAAACCAGACTGAGACCATACTGGTTTGAATGGGAGGAGCGTTGATACCATAAAAAAAGGAGGAGACAGGACCATACCTCCAAACATTCCAAGATTTGATGGGACAGTCCCAGATTTCAGAGGCTGTTCCGCGTTCCCGAAACAGGGGAGGTACATCCTGCTCTCAGGCAGCTGTCTCTGCCTCCATAGGACACAGAGACAGTTGCCTGTAATGATGAAGCAGGAAGCTCCCCACTTCATGATTCCTCCTCCTGTCAGCGCTCCACACTGCTAGTCTGTGCAGGGGGTGGGGCCAGCTGGGAGTCAGCTGTGCTCCTCCTACACAGACAAGGATCTCTGTGTGTATGCTGCTGCTGGTAGTCAACTGAGGAACCAAGTGAGTATGTACAGTTTTAATTTACTTCCTGTGAAGGGGGTATATACCTGGGCATATTACTGTAAGGGGTACATATCAGGGCAAACTACTGTGAAAGGGCACATATCAGGGCAAAACTACTGTGAAGGGGCACATATCTAGGCAAAACTACTGTGAGGGGAAACATATCTGGACATAACTACTGTGAGGGCACATATCTGGGCATAAATACTGTAGGGGACACATATCTGGGCATAATACTGTGAAAGGAGCACATATCTGGGCATAACTACTGTGAGGGCACACATATCTGGGCATAACTACTGTGAGGGGACACATATCTGGGCATAACACTGTGAAAGGAGCACATATCTGGAAATAAACTGTGAAGGGGGCACATATCTGGACATAACTACTGTGAAGGGGGCACAATGTGGGCATAACTACAGTGTGGTGGCATAAAGGGGGAATAATTACTATGTGGGGGCATTTAGGAGACTGGGTGGGGTTAGGTGTATAGTTTTGGGTGGAGTTAGAGGCATGGCCTTGTGCGCAAAAAATTGCTTTGAATATGTATAGATTACAGCAGCTGTCTGAACCATGGACTCAGATGTAAGTGTACACACACAGCATTGGACTGGCCCACCAGAGTTCCCAGTGCCCAGTCTCTGGCACAATAGTAGGCCCCAAAGGTCCAGGAGAAAAAAAACATTTGAAGCAACCTTTGGAGACAGTAATTTGCCATTCGGGTGTACTATTTTTATTTAAAACCTATTAGACTTTATTGATGATATGGTAGTTGGGACTCGAGAATAATTTTCTATGGCGGGCCAAAGGATCCCCAGTCCGACCCTGTACAGATGTCGCAACTAGAGATGAGCACATTTTTTGAAATTTGTTTTAGTTCTAAAGTGCCCCAATTACCTTTAAAAGTCATCTATGAAACTGTGTCTGTAGACTGTATCTAATCTTTTTGAAGCTCTTTAACAGCAAAACAGCATTAGTGATATCAAAGTGACAGAAACATACGAGGCAGATCCCTGGGGAGAAAGTATTCTGGCTGGACAACCTCAGAGGTCTTAGTATGACTTTGAGGGAGAATGATAAGAACATGGTCAGAAATTCAACAGAACACAGAGGTAACGTTCAACAGTCAAACCCAAGACCTGAATCCATATGTTATAAAATTGCTGTAATTGCAGTATAAAGATAAAACTACAAAAAATAATATAAAATACAATATGAAATCAATGTATTCTGCATTGTATTATCTTTGGAACTTGTCTTGACTTGTCTCACCTTCTGCACCACATAAAGCAATGTTCTATTTGTATTCTGTTGAGCCCAGTGTTTGCCCCTCTTGTGTGGACAGCAGTGTTTGCCCTCATTGTATCCAGGGCAGTGTTTACCTGCATTATACATTGACTTCTATTGGCTTGTATTGCACACAGTTTTAGGCACCTGGTTTATAGCACTACTTGCCATGTAGACATTTCTTTGTTGCTCTCTTTTTCTCATTCCTTCACGTCCTGCATTTGAGATCTACTCTACTGTTTATCTTAAGGGGAGCCGTGTAGAGTACTGAGAGGATAATATGCATAGAGAGAGTCATCCTATAGGGATGCGATGGGGAGATATACATGATAATTGAGAGAAAAATACAGGGGTGAGGGGGCGAGAATGTATCTGGAATTTGCCTCCTTATATTACATCTGACCTCTCCCTCTGACTTTCAGATGAGGTCTATTTCCCTCCCATACTGAGGGACCCCAGACAGACCTGTGTGGTATTAGTCAGAGAACCCCTTACGTGCCAGAGAAAATTCTGTGAAGCCAGAATAGCATATCTACTGATTATCAGCATGTCCTATGCATAGCACTAACCTGGACTATAATAGATATGATGCAGAACTTTCCATTACTACTGGCCAGTCAACATATTTAGAAATTTAGATGGATCTTTCCATTAAGAAGGATTTCCTTCTTCTTTCAATGGTATGGGCTGTCATTGATATATTCCTTAGGTAAACCTAAGCGTGAGTATTCCCCAGTTCTAAAAAATGTTAGCATTGCTGTCATATAAATGCTAAAGCCATTCAGGTCACTCTTTGCTTCTTAAATTGCACCTCCATTGACCATCAAACCATTCATAGCCATCATTAAAAGGAGGAATTCTCAGGCACAGTCGGAGGAAACGAACTCTGTTTAGGAAATAGTTAATACAGTACATTAAGGTCTATTTTCCAGCGCATCGCGCAGGGATGTAGACATCCTTGTTTCATTGACAAAGTTTAAATGCCCCCCTCAACACCCCTCCTAACATGACACATCCCATCTGTCAGCCTCTGAAAGTCCAAAACAACACATGTTGGAAAGAGCAGAAAGGCGGAGGGGAGGGAAATTGTTTTTACCCAAAATGTAAACTATATTCACATAAACATTAGTGTTCGTCCGGGAGATTCACTTCTCTCCCAAAACTTAACTCAGGGGTGGCATCCCCAAGCGCCAATAATTTCACCGTACAACAATGTGAAACATCAACACTCAGCACCCGGGATCCTTGCACACCATGGGAGAGAGAGATAGCTTATAACAAATCGAAGTGTCCACATGTAACATTCAACAGGGAGCAATTATTTGGCTAATGTTAAAAAACACACATCAGTTCCAAAAAAAATGAAAAATGGAAAAGAATAAAAAATTCTCACTTTTTATTAACTTTTTAAACCTGGCAACACTTTTAGATTAGGGAGGAGCAAAACGATAATCCTTCAAAACAGCCCAGAGAAATGTCTGCGTGAAAACAGTGTGCGTATGGGAGGGGCTGAAAAATCACTCCTGAACTATGACATGTGCACGGGAACCTTGTAGGATCTCTTGGGAAGAATGGCTGTCAATCATTTGGGAGGTTTTGGAAAAGCGCCCCTTAAAACACTTCAAGCAGAACGGTAATTAAAAACTGGGCCTCCCAAGAGATTCTGCCGTCGTAGTAATGCAGTGATGCTATGTTGGATAAACAACTGTATGTATTGAGTGAAAAATCCAACATTTGGGATTATTTTCATCTTTAGGGTATTACTATTGGATATGAAATATATTATATTAGGAGCATTTTTTCAAGTTACCAGAAAAAATGAAGAGACGTGTGGATGCACCTAGGTGAGAGGTTAAGGTCCACATGTCATAGTTCAGTAATTTTTGAGCACTTTCCTGGTAAAAAACCTCAAGGAGATCCCCCTTTCTGTTGCTGGACCATAGGACGTAGTCATGCCCTCTCCCCATAACACTAAGGGAGATGACAAGCTCTCTTGATGCCCAAGACAAGAGTTTCACCATGTGTCCACCAGCCAACCATTCTACTCTCTAAAGTCTCTAAAGCTCTTACACTATAAAAGTTGAATGGATGATAAATTATTTAAATTGGTAGCTATCTCAACTTCTCCACCACTGACCTTAATAAAACATACTGTCTATTTTTCTCTACCCTATCGCCTTCACTCAGTAGAGTGCAGTTAGCCCTTTAAGAGCTGGACGGAGCACACATGCTCACCCCCAATCGCGTGAGTAAGAGAGGCCTTGTTGGCAAGCAGGCCATAGCCTGCATTGAGAAACAGTTCAGGCCCGGCAGACAGACCCACTGGGAGAAGGGAGCAGTGGGAGACAGGTGTGTGCATTGAGTACCATGGAATTGTAAAAAGTGAGCCAAACTGCGGTGGCTGAGAGCCACCTCTGTAACATATACACTGGTGTTTTCTTGATTCAAAAGCCATAAAGTACGACTCCTCCCCATGACCATTTCCCTGCCTACTGCTTATTCTGACACCTTCTTGTGAGTTGCAGGGCAAAGGGATAGTGCAGGAGGCCTCTTGAGTAACTGTTGCGGAGGAAGAGAGTGGTAGTGGCCCTGAGGAGGTTTTGTCTCACAGTGTACTCCCTCAGGCCATTGTTCCCCGGGGATAGTTACAGTAGAAATGTAGTTTGAAGAATCAGGCCCAAATTAAACATATGAAAGTCTCTTTTTACTTGCATTTACATGCAAAATATAAATTGTGGTAGATTCAGCAGCAGTAAATACAAAGTGCAGTTTCTGGCACCAGTTGAGGTGGCATGGAGGCTGATTGGATGGCAATCTAAATGCACCTCCAGGCACGTGTGGGTATAAGTGTCCACTGTAATACACCCTTATTGTTAGTTGTGTCTATTGATGATTCTAGGTGATGGGTGTCTCAGCCATAATCCCTCACCTCGCAGCAACATCTATTGCTTGCCCATACTGGAGGCTTCTGGCTTACTTCCATGATCTTTGGGGCAACAGGTGAAGCAAAAGCAATTGTGCATGAAAAATGTACCTTATTTAGTAGAAAATGTGTAAGAGATGAAGGATGCCCTAACTGTAGGACTGGTGAAACCAATGCCCTGTGCACTGAAGTATATAATAGTACAGAGACAGCAATATGGACCCAAAATACAGACACGTATTGCAGTCCATGTGCCATGAGGCATTCTCACCATTTGGAAAATACCATTATTGTTAGCAAGAAAAAAAGACCTCTGTGTAAAAATCAGGTGCACATAGAATATCCATAGAATTGTATAGGTGCTATATATGACATCCATGTTATATAAGAACATGTGCATGAGGCAGAAAGAGTCATTACTTTTAGATTACAAGATCTCATGATCTTGGTATAAGGGCTCATGCACACAAACATGTGCCGGCTGGGCCTGTATTGCAGCCCGCAAACAGCTGGTCCACAATATACGGGCCCCGGACGTTTGTGCACCGCATGACAGATGTGGACCTAGTCACTTGGGTTTCTCTCCGTGCCTCCGCACCGCAAAAATATAGAACTTGTTCCATTTTTTTCCGGTGCGGACGGAACACAGGCCCATTCAAGTTGAATGGGTGTGGATCTGTTTGCGGCAGCTGCACGGATGGTGCCCGTGCACTGGGGACCTCAGATTGTTGTCCCCAATGCACGGAACAGTCTGGCAACGGCCGTGTGCATGAGCCCTAATGCACAGACTCCCAATCTTCATCGGACCCCATATCAGACCCCTAATCTTCATTAAACCTCATCTCAGACAAAAAATAAATAAAACAACTTAGAGTACCTTTCCCCCACTTTCAGGGGAAAAGGTCAAGCTGGTAAATTATCTGATGGCTGATCGCTTGGTATGAGTTAGAAATAAGAGCTCTTAGGGGAAGATTTATCAAAACGGTCTTCACATCCCCCGCATTCTTCTGCAGTCCATGCACCGGACTGAAATCTACAATATCTCATAGATGGCACAGTTTTCAGTCATAACTTATGGCAGAAAACTTGTGTAAATAATGATAAATGTGTCAGGACCAACACCCACCCTCACCGTGCGCCCTCTTTGGAGAATGGTGAGGGTGAAGTAGTAAAACATAATTTTTCTCAGTAATGCGGGCACATATGACTATGGGACCAACACAGATGTCTTCACCTGCCAAGAGCACATGCAACAGGTCAGGCAATGTCATAGGTGCAAATTTTCTGACAGAGGCTCCTATAAAGTCTATTATAGTTATGGTGATGGGGCAGAGGCGTAGCTAGAGGTTCAGCACAGGGGGGGCGAAACATACTTGAGTGGGCCCCCCACTTGGCTTCCCAAACGCACGTTTCCAACTTCACAGGCACATACTACTAGTTGTGGTTATAATATTGTATTAGAAAGATTACTATATAAACTGCTAGATCATCTATGCTGCTAAGTACAGTACAATAGACTTTCTACATACCCTACTCTAAATACTCTACCACATAATGCAGTGAAATATAGGAGTAATAGGAGTAAAAAACAAGAGGACTCCTATGTTAAAGGAAACCTGTCCCCAGTTTTTACATCACTAAACTAACAGTCCCCTGCCCCCATCAGACCTCAGATCATCAGAATGTGCCCCCCATCAGACCTCACATCAGCCTACTGTGCCCCCATCAGACCTCAGATCAGCGTATTGTGCCCCATCAGACCTCAGATCAGCGTATTGTGCCCCATCAGACCTCAGATCAGCAGAATATGCCCCCATCAGACCTCACATCAGCCTACTGTGCCCCCATCAGACCTCAGATCAGCGTATTGTGCCCCATCAGACCTCACATCAGCCTACTGTGCCCCCATCAGACCTCACATCAGCGTATTGTGCCCCATCAGACCTCAGATCAGCGTATTGTACCCCATCAGACCTCAGATCAGCAGAATGTGCCCCCATTAGTCCTCACATCAGCCTACTGTGCCCCCATCAGACCTCAGATCAGCGTATTGTGCCCCCATCAGACCTCCGATCAACAGAATGTGCCCCCATCAGACCTCAGATCAGCGTATTGTGCCACATCAGACCTCAGATCAGCATATTGTGCCATCAGACCTCAGATCAGCAGAATGTGCCCCCATCAGACCTCAGATCAGCGTATTGTGCCCCATCAGACCTCAGATCAGCGTACTGTGCCCCCATCAGACCTCAGATCAGCGTACTGTGCCCCCATCAGACCTCAGATCAGCGTACTGTGCCCCCATCAGACCTCAGATCAGCAGAATGTGCCCCCATCAGACCTCACATCAGCCTACTGTGCCCCCATCAGACCTCAGATCAGCGTATTGTGCCCCCCACCAGACCTCAGATCAGCGTATTGTGCCCCCATCAGACCTCAGATCAGCGTATTGTGCCCCCCATCAGACCTCACATCAGCGTATTGTGCCCCCATCAGACCTCAGATCAGCTTAATGTGCTCCCATCAGACCTCAGATCAGCGTATTGTGCCCCCATCAGACCTCATATCAGCAGACTGTGCCCCCATCAGACCTCATATCAGCCTACTGTGCCCCTATCAGACCTCAGATCAGCGTATTGTGCCCCCATCAGACCTCAGATCAGCAGACTGTGCCCCCATCAGACCTCATATCAGCAGACTGTGCCCCCATCAGACCTCATATCAGCCTACTGTGCCCCCATCAGACCTCATATCAGCCTACTGTGCCCCTATCAGACCTCATATCAGCCTACTGTGCTCCCATCAGACCTCATATCAGCCTACTGTGCCTCTATCAGACCTCAGATCAGCATATTGTGCCCCCATCAGACCTCATATCAGCCTACTGTGCCCCTATTAGACCTCAGATCAGCGTATTGTGCCCCCATCAGACCTCAGATCAGCAGACTGTGCCCCATCAGACCTCATATCAGCAGACTGTGCCCCCATCAGACCTCATATCAGCCTACTGTGCCCCTATCAGACCTCAGATCAGCATATTGTGCCCCCATCAGACCTCATATCAGCAGACTGTGCCCCCATCAGACCTCATATCAGCCTACTGTGCCCCTATCAGACCTCAGATCAGCGTATTGTGCCCCCATCAGACCTCAGATCAGCAGACTGTGCCCCCATCAGACCTCATATCAGCAGACTGTGCCCCCATCAGACCTCACATCAGCCTACTGTGCCCCCATCAGACCTCAGATCAGCGTATTGTGCCCCATCAGACCTCAGATCAGCGTATTGTGCCCCATCAGACCTCAGATCAGCAGAATATGCCCCCATCAGACCTCACATCAGCCTACTGTGCCCCCATCAGACCTCAGATCAGCGTATTGTGCCCCATCAGACCTCACATCAGCCTACTGTGCCCCCATCAGACCTCACATCAGCGTATTGTGCCCCATCAGACCTCAGATCAGCGTATTGTACCCCATCAGACCTCAGATCAGCAGAATGTGCCCCCATTAGTCCTCACATCAGCCTACTGTGCCCCCATCAGACCTCAGATCAGCGTATTGTGCCCCCATCAGACCTCCGATCAACAGAATGTGCCCCCATCAGACCTCAGATCAGCGTATTGTGCCACATCAGACCTCAGATCAGCATATTGTGCCATCAGACCTCAGATCAGCAGAATGTGCCCCCATCAGACCTCAGATCAGCGTATTGTGCCCCATCAGACCTCAGATCAGCGTACTGTGCCCCCATCAGACCTCAGATCAGCGTACTGTGCCCCCATCAGACCTCAGATCAGCGTACTGTGCCCCCATCAGACCTCAGATCAGCGTATTGTGCCCCATCAGACCTCAGATCAGCGTATTGTGCCCAATCAGACCTCAGATCAGCGTACTGTGCCCCCATCAGACCTCAGATCAGCAGAATGTGCCCCCATCAGACCTCACATCAGCCTACTGTGCCCCCATCAGACCTCAGATCAGCGTATTGTGCCCCCCACCAGACCTCAGATCAGCGTATTGTGCCCCCATCAGACCTCAGATCAGCGTATTGTGCCCCCCATCAGACCTCACATCAGCGTATTGTGCCCCCATCAGACCTCAGATCAGCTTAATGTGCTCCCATCAGACCTCAGATCAGCGTATTGTGCCCCCATCAGACCTCATATCAGCAGACTGTGCCCCCATCAGACCTCATATCAGCCTACTGTGCCCCTATCAGACCTCAGATCAGCGTATTGTGCCCCCATCAGACCTCAGATCAGCAGACTGTGCCCCCATCAGACCTCATATCAGCAGACTGTGCCCCCATCAGACCTCATATCAGCCTACTGTGCCCCTATCAGACCTCAGATCAGCTTAATGTGCTCCCATCAGACCTCATATCAGCCTACTGTGCCTCTATCAGACCTCAGATCAGCATATTGTGCCCCCATCAGACATCATATCAGCAGACTGTGCCCCCATCAGACCTCATATCAGCCTACTGTGCCCCTATTAGACCTCAGATCAGCGTATTGTGCCCCCATCAGACCTCAGATCAGCAGACTGTGCCCCCATCAGACCTCATATCAGCAGACTGTGCCCCCATCAGACCTCATATCAGCCTACTGTGCCCCTATCAGACCTCAGATCAGCATATTGTGCCCCCATCAGACCTCATATCAGCAGACTGTGCCCCCATCAGACCTCATATCAGCCTACTGTGCCCCTATCAGACCTCAGATCAGCGTATTGTGCCCCCATCAGACCTCAGATCAGCAGACTGTGCCCCCATCAGACCTCATATCAGCAGACTGTGCCCCCATCAGACCTCATATCAGCCTACTGTGCCCCTATCAGACCTCAGATCAGCTTAATGTGCTCCCATCAGACCTCAGATCAGCGTATTGTGCCCCCATCAGACCTCATATCAGCAGACTGTGCCCCCATCAGACCTCATATCAGCCTACTGTGCCCCTATCAGACCTCAGATCAGCGTATTGTGCCCCCATCAGACCTCAGATCAGCAGACTGTGCCCCCATCAGACCTCATATCAGCAGACTGTGCCCCCATCAGACCTCATGTCAGCAGACTGTGCCCCCAACAGACCTCATATCAGCCTACTGTGCCTCTATCAGACCTCAGATCAGCATATTGTGCCCCCATCAGACCTCATATCAGCAGACTGTGCCCCCATCAGACCTCATATCAGCCTACTGTGCCCCTATCAGACCTCAGATCAGCGTATTGTGCCCCCATCAGACCTCAGATCAGCAGACTGTGCCCCCATCAGACCTCATATCAGCAGACTGTGCCCCCATCAGACCTCATATCAGCCTACTGTGCCCCTATCAGACCTCAGATCAGCCCACCCAGCCACATAGGATTAAAATAAAAAACTTTACTTACCTGTTCTGCGCTGCGGCTGCCCTCCGGTCCGCGCTCCGCTCTCTTCCCTGGCCCGCGCACACTATGACCTGACGCTGCGTGCAGCGTCAGGTCATAGTGCGCGCCGCCAGGGAAGAGAGCAGAGCGCGGACCGGAGGGCAGCCGCAGCGCAGAACAGGTAAGTAAAGTTTTTTATTTTAATCCTATGTGGCTGGGTGGGCTGATCTGAGGTCTGATGGGGGTCCCTAAATACAAGTGAGCGCTTCCATAATGGAAGCGCTCACTTGTATTCGCCTGATAGAAGGCAAGGTCATCCTTGCTGGGGCCCCCCCTGAGTCACTGGGCCCGGAGCCGTCGCCCCCCCTGCCCCCCCGGTAGCTACGCCACTGTGATGGGGCCTTAAAGGGGTTATCCTGGAAAAGATAACAATGACTTATCCTCAGGATAGATCATCATTATCACAGCAGAGGGGTCCAAGTCCCGGCACCCCCGCTGATCAGCTGTTTCAGGGAGGCGCTGTGCTCACTGGAGCTCTGGTCAGTGATGCAGGCTCCAAGCACAGCGCCGTACATTGTATAGTGACAGTGCTTGGTATTGTTGCTCAGCCCTATTGACTTGAATGGGACTGAGCTGCAACTAGGCCATGTCACTGATGAACGTGTCATCACTGGCCTAGGAAGAAGCTGCGGAACTCAAGGTCTCTTTCACAGCTGATCGTCGGGGATCACGGGTCTCACGCCCCTGCAGATCTGCTACTGATGACCTATCCTGAGGATAAGTTATAAATATCTCAATATCTTTTCCTGGATAACCCCTTTAAGAATAACACAAACTGTCAGGGATCTGGTTTTAACTTCAGATACCAAGTTCTAGTAATTCTGTAATATCCCTGTTACTGCAAATGCAAATGAGTATCAACACCTGGTGAGGCTAAACCTAGATATACACGCAATACACCCTTCAATAGACCATGGGCTCTGTACTCATGTACAGTGCCTTGCGAAAGTATTCAGCCCCCTGGAACTTTTCAACCTTTTGCCACATTTCAGGCTTCAAACAAAAAGATATAACATTTTAAATTTTTGGTGAAGAGTCAACAACAAGTGGGTCACAATTGTGAAGTGGAACAAAATTTATTGGATCATTTAAACTTTTTTTGTAATAATAAAACTGAAAAGTGGGGCGTGCAAAATTATTCGGCCCCCTTGCATTAATACTTTGTTGCGCCACCTTTTGCTGCGGCTACATCTACAAGTCGCTTGGGGTATGTATCTATCAGTTTTGCACATCTAGAGACTGAAATTCTTGCCCATTCTTCCTTGCAAAACAGCTGGAGCTCTTTGAGGTTGGATGGAGAGCGTTTGTGAACAGCAGTTTTCAGCTCTTTCCACATATTCTCAATTGGATTCAGGTCTGGACTTTGACTTGGCCATTCTAAGACCTGGATACGTTTATTTTTGAACCATTCCATTGTAGATTTAGCTTTATGTTTGGGATCATTGTCTTGTTGGAAGATGAATCTCCATCCTAGTCTCCAAGACTGGAAGTCTATGGTCCACCCATCTTATCAACTTTCTTTCATGAATGCAGTTTCTTGTATATTGATACTGTAATTTTATGGTAGCTCTAATCCGGCCATAAACGTTAGACTTCATGTTGGTTGAACTCTCCAATTTTGGCAGGACCGGCAGACCATCTAATATATGGGGCCCTCCAGACTATCTTCTAAATGCAGATGTCAAAAGAAAGAATGGTCGAGCATGTTGAATTCCACCATATTCATTCCTCTTGTTCTTGATCTCCAGGAGGTAAGTGGCCTCCATAGGTGTCCAGTCATAGATTACTGCACTATTCCTATTGAAAACCCATGCCTGCTCCTGCCAATCCAAGTGGCTACTTGGGAGAGATAGATGTTGGCTGAATGAGTGTCTAATGTGTACATATGAGTGCCTTACTACATATGAAAACAAGGAAGGGGAACAGAAGGTTAAAGGAGTTATCCAATGATTAATGTAAACGTTGAAAATCAGACCTCCTATGGTCCATGACGATCTCTTTTTTTTAACAAAGCTGGAACCAGCCCTGTACCTCACATGGATCCAGAGATCTTCCCATTCATTGCTCAATTGCTTTTCTAGATTTATTTCACACTGAGAGCTCAGGATAGGGGGAGGGGATGTCCTTTCTCAGGGGGTGTGTTGTTTCTCAGGGTGTGTCCTTTCTGCTGCAGGCTCTCTCCCTGTCACAGCTTCTATCAACAAATAGCAGCTGAAGAACGGAACTGAGCATGCAAACCCACCAGGATTGCACCTAGTCTTTCTGCTGCCTGAGGCAACAACTGAAATGGTGCCCCTCCCTCCCCAATGCCAATTTCTTAACCTAACCCCTTCCCTTCAGCCCATGGCCCTTTGGCTGCCCTTCTCTTGCCCCTTCCTGATACTTCCTGAGGCGATCGCCTCAGCTGGCCTAATTGGTGGTGACCCCTGGAAACCACCTCAGCAATGTTACCGAGGTATTCAGATGCAGGTGCTGGTTGGAAACAAATGTTGACTTTTTTTGTGGGATAACCACTTTAATAGCCTCTTCTCAAAATACTTGAAGCAGAGTTAGTTCCAGAACATACACCAATAACCTAACAGACAGAATAGAAGAGCCTGCTCTTTTATGGCAGGACGGGACTCTGATAAGATTGGTGGAGTATATACAGTTGCATAACCTTGTCGCTGCCGTAACCCTCATTGGGGACAGTGGACATAAAGGTCTTGCATCTGTTTTCTAGCATCCAGTATAAACTTAGTGACTCATTGGATTCCTTGTAGCACTAGGCTGTTTGGTTCAAATCTGGCCAAGGGCAACATCTGCATGGAGTGTGCATGCTTTTCCTGTATTTGTGTGGGTTTGCTGTGGTTTAATTCTGCTCAACAAAAAGCAAAATGATAGGAAATTAGCCTTAGAATGTATCTTTGGTATTTGGAAAAAGGATTATGAGCACCATTGAGGACATGGACTGATGTCAATGCTAAATGTTTCTGTACAGTGCTGAGGAATACATAGGCGCTACATAAACAACCTGTCATAAAAAGGAGGTCAAAGTAGGGGGTTTAGCCTGAATGTGGCTCCTCTTAGAACATATCTCCTTTTAAAGTGATACTCTACCGTAGATCTCCTAAGAATGTGTTAAGGTGCCCAAACACCTACAAAAGCAGTTGGCCTAATTCTCATTGCTATCACTCAAGACTCCCCCATATACTCTACATACTGTACTGCACATACTATGCATATACTGTACATACATACTAGACTTGGAGAAGAGAGGAGAAAGTCATATCTCTCAGGAGAACAAAAGAATCATGGGCGTTGAAATTGAAAGTGCCTGACCCTTCTTTCCTCTGACGGATGACGAGTCAAGAGCACCCCATATATACACGAGATTGTTGTCCAGTTCTGCCAAAAATGGGTTTGGTTGACATTAATTTAAAGGGGATTCCTGACACTTTGATACTGATGACCTATCCTCGGGATAGGTCATCAGTATCTGATTAGTGGGGATCCAATAACCGATCAGCTGTTTGAGAAGGCAGTAGAGGAGTGGCCAGGGATGGACTGGGAAATTAAAGTGGCCCTGGAAAAAGAAAACTTAATGTGTCACAATGTTGAAGGTGGTTCCGAATTGACAGAAGGTGGCCTGTCCAGACATTTCTGTCTGTCCAGACATCTCTGATTAAGATATGGAACAGGGGGCTTAGGAGGTGAGATATGGGCCATAGTTGAATTCAGAAGGGTATGTGCGATCACTGGCTTGATTCTCACAGCTTTATTTACCCCTGAGAACTCATTATGTACCCCGCCAGAGACTTGGGCGCCCCCTGGGCATCGGCCCACCGGGAAATTTCCCTGTAAGGTCTTATGGTCAATCCACCTCTGGGCCTTCTTTTTTCTCACTAAGCACAGAGCAGTACATTATATAGCGGCTGTTCTTGGCATCGTGCTCAGTCCCATTCAGAGGGTCAGTGGTGCTCTACTTTTCCCTTTATAAGATTCAGTGCATCTTATAAAGGGAATACTAATTCCATAATGGAAGCGCTTGGAAGTATGCAGGAGGAGGGGGAGTGAATCGCTGGTAGCGCCATACTGTACTTACCACTCCTCCTGCTCTCTCTTCCCCAGGCCCGCGCATCTGTGTCCTGACTGCCTGCAGCATCAGGACGTACAGAGAGCCCTCTGACCTGACGCTGCAGGAGGTCAGGTGACTGCAGCGCGAGCCCCAGGAAGAAGTGAGAGCGGGGAGACAGCCTGACAGGGAGAGGAGTGACACAGCAGGAGAGGTTTAGAGAGTTTATTTATTTGTTTTATAGTCTGATCTGAGGTCTGATATGGAGGCTTAAAGGGGGGTCTGATATGGGGGCAGAAGGGGGGTCTGATATGGGGGCCAGAAGGGGAGGTCTGATATGAGGGCCAGAAGGGGGGGTCTGATATGGGGGCCAGAAGGAGGGGGTCTGATATGGGGGCCAGAAGGGGGGTCTGATATGGGGGCCAGAAGGGGGGTCTAATTAGGGGCTAGAAGGGTGTTCTGATTGGGGGTCTGATTAGGGGCCTGAAGAGTGTAAAGGGAGTCTGAAGGGTCTGACTGGTGGTCTAGAGAGGTCTAATGGGGGTCTGGAGGTCTAATGGGGGTCTGATTGGGGGTCTGGAGGTCTAATGAGGGTCTGATTTGGGGACTGGAGGTCTAATAGGGGTCAGATATGGGGGTCTGGAGGTCTAACAGGGGTCAGATATGGGAGTTTGGAGGTCTTATATGGGGGTCTGGAGATGGGGGCTCTCATCTGGGGGTTTGATATGGAGATCTGATCTGAAAGGTAAGGGGGTATTGTTTTTCTGTGTGGTACCAGTATTTTCAGGGGGACTGTTCCTGCAGTATAGTACTGAGGGGGGGAGGAACAGGATGGGGTGTTGAGAAGGTGAGAGGATGAAGGAAAAGTAGGAAAGTACGATGTCTGTTTGTTGCAGAGATGAGACGCGGCTGAAAGAAGTCACCATGGCGGTCTGGTCTGATGAGAGAAAAAGAGGAAACAGAATGTCTACATCAGAGAAGAGAAGTCACTGGATGTAAGAGGTACATATGTGGGGATGTATGACCTTTTATGTTCTGTAGTGCTGTATGTAATGTTTTCCAAGTATGTCTTCAAAGGGGTTGTCCGTTTTTTTTTTTTTTTGTACAAGCGCTGCCTTCTCTGCTCTGTTTACCGCTCATCACTGCAAATGCTACGCCGAGCAGGTGAACAGAGCAGAGAAAGCAACTCTCATATGAGCGCTGCCCTCTCTTCAAACAACTGATCATTGGGGGTGCCAGAGGACCCCAGTCGATCTGATATTGATATTGATGCAACAGAAAAGCTAGGTGCACGAGCGCAGAGTGAGGGGGGGGTGGGTCCCAAGATGAACTGTTGCACCAGGGCCCATGAGCCTTTAGCTACGCCCCTGGTCCCAGGTGTAGGACTCCCACCAATAAGATACTGATGACCTATCTGGAGGATAGGCCATCAGTAGAGATGAGCAAATCTATTCGCCGCTTTGTAGATTCGTATCGAATCTTAGAAATTTTGGGCTCTGAAGCAAATCCGAATTTTGTCGGATTCACTTCGTATTATTTGTAAATCTTCGCAAAATTTTGCACGCTAACAATGCGTACCTTATGTATGAAACGTACGCATTCTGCGTGAGGCAGAAAAATGAGATACGCCCCCGCTAGAGCGGAAAAGTGAAGATACGCCCCCCTCAGAACTGGAAAAAAACAGCCTGGCCCACCGGGATCGGACTATTTGCACGTATAGAAAGTGAAGACTCCACCCTCAGTACTCCACCCTCCTCTGGACCAGTTTAGACCAGTGCTGAGCCTGCGGACCTCAAGTAGCAACTGCTGCAAGCATGGCTAAAAAATAGCTGCGCCTGCGTCCCAACTGGAACCAAATGTACTTTGGGGACGAGCTCCCTGAACCACCACCCGCTCCAGACATCAGGGTATCATGCTGTGAACTGAAGGCAAGTAACCCACCTACAGTGCCTTTATTCTCCTTACCGCCTGCTGAGTTTGCTGCGCACCATGAGGCGGTTCTTCGTGGGGCGGCTGGTGCGTCCCAACCCAATTGTGCCACCATCGGTGACGGCCCATGCACAGACCCTCTGAGACTTTAAAACAGCTGTGGAGGACTGCGTCATGCAGGTACTGGACCACCCTAGGCCGGGAGATCCTGCATTGGAACGGCGAAGAGGAACGGTCCTGTGGTTTTCGGTGTAGATAGGCTCTGGCTTCCTGGCGGACGACGAGGACGGAAAGGAGTATTTTGTGGGCCGCAGGTTGGTGAAACGGCCGTACCTGCCACAACCTCGTCACAGCCTGCACGTGGGGGATAAGGTGGAGTACACCCCCATGGCGTCCCTGAAAGGCCCCTTTGCGACCGGGTTTACCCTCCTTTCCAAGCCTCTGGTACCTACAGCGGAACCAGAAGTGTGGCCGGATGCACGAGGTCCAGGACGCTTGCGCTACCTTCAAGAGTCCCCAGATGGCCTCCTCCGGTTCAGGGAAAAGCCACAGCTGGAGCCAGAGCCTCTGATCCCTGGACTGCCAGCACCACCACAGTCCTTTCAGCTGGGTCAGCTGACAACGTCTTCATTCACGTTCCAGTCCATGGTGATCCAGCAATACCAGCTGTCGTGGAAGATGAAGCCAGCAGCAGCCAGGGAAGCTGGGCTATTTCCATGGATGCAACCTTGCCAGAACCGCTGCAGCCGGAGTTCCTTGCCTCTGCTGTCCCAGCAGAAGGATCCAGAAAAGCGCAAGTGGCTGCAGCACTCACCAGCGTGACCACCACCAAACCCGGTCAAGTCCGACTTCAGGAAGAAGAGGGCACTGGAGTTCTACCACAGCAGCAAGCGTGGCCTACAAGAGCCAGGAGTGTCCTCTGATGTCCTTCAGCAGCAGCTCAAGCGAGGAGGACTTAAAGTCCCTCATCTGAGGAACCCAACTACTGGCTGAGTGAAGGACACCTCTGGAGGACCTATGGGAGCCACACCATGGACTGCACCTGACAGATGAGCCGCTAGTTGGCGCCGAAGTGCGCCTATTTTCCTTTTTCCCCCCTTCTCAGGTTATTTGGGAGCCCCTTTTGCAAAAAGGTTCTCTATTCGCTGCTATTTTCTATTATCCATGTGAATTACACGTTACCTGTTTGGATTACAATATTACCTCACGTGGATTACAACTGAATTTTGGACTATGTGTTCCAGACAGTGCTTTATCATGCCAACTAGGAGCCATAAGGAGAGACTCAAAGGTATATCTGAGCCTTTTATGCTTGCAAATGTGAAATTGATTGCACTAAAATGTTTGAATACTTATGTCTTTGCTGTATTTTAGCTAGTATTTTAGCTACACTGTTTTTACTGGTTCAGCACTTTAGCCCGTTGTCTGTATTCTTTTTCTGGTACTGCTATGTGTCCTATTATGCACTTATTGTACAGTGTTCTTAGTAAATTATGCACTTAGTTGGATAGCTAGCAATGAGCACCTTATTTGTCAAGCTCATATGGACTACGTCAATAGTATGCTAAGGATTCATACGCACTTTTGTCATCTAATGCTTACGTATTGCGTACTTTTAACTACGCTAACTGTATGTTCATAATTTGTGCAGGAATGTTTGCAAAATAACGAAGTTTCTTGAACGTAGATTCGACTGAATAAATTCGTAAAAGACCGAATCTTGTCAGAAATTCGTTGAATATTCGGCGAAGCGATTTTTGGATGATTCGCTCATCTTTAGCCATCAGTATAAAGTCTTGGAAAACCCCTTTAATGCATATGCAGACTGTAATTGTGTGAGTAGTGATAATAATATCTTAAAGTGGTCTTCCAAGTGTTTTATACTGATGGCCTATCATAAGGATAGGTCATCAGTATGTGATTGATGGGTGTCCAAATCCTGGCACCCCCACTGATTAGCTGTTTGAAGAGATTGTGGCTTCCCAGTGGGTACTGCAACCTCCTCGCAACTTACCAAGTACAGCACAGTCCATTATATATTGGTTGTGCTTGGTATTGCAGCTCAGCCCCATTCACTTAAATTGAACTGATCGGAACCTATGCTATGTAACTGATGAATGTGACATCACAGGACTAGGACAAGGCTGCAGCGCTCACAGAGCAACGCAGTCTCTTCAAACAATTGATCGATGGGGGTGCCAGGAGTTGGACCCCCACTGATCAGATACGATGGTGTACATAAAAAAGTAAGGGCCCCATGGCAAGGATCAAACCAGACCCCCCACACAGGACAGAAGGGTTTCTGCCTAAACCCTTTTCAATGACCCTTAGGACATTTTTCCACTGCCTCATTTTCTAAAAGTTGTTCATTTAGAGGGTAGAGTCCTGACCAAGTGTTCACCTCCAGTAGAAGAGGAGATGATCCCAACTAAGACTGGGCCCCCTCTTGCCCTGGGCTCCATAGCAGTCGCATGGTCTGCCGCTATTGTAGTTACGCCCCTGATCAGATACTGACGACGTATCCTGATAATAGGTCATGAGTATAAAACACTTGGAAAACCCCTTTAAGTGTGATGTTGTAGAATGTTTTTATAATTACATGGAGGTAAGTGACAGTCTGCATTTTGCTGGGCTATCAAAGCAAATTTCTGCGTTGCTTTCAGAAAAGCATAATACTGGGGGATTTTTGTGCCCATATTATCACTGCACCTCAGTTTTTATTCCCCAAATTTATACTACATCAAGTTTACTGCCCCAAACTAACTGCGCTATATAGATCTAGACCACTGTTAATTCGGGTCACTATGCCCTCGGTCAGGTTGGGTTTGATGAAAAGCATACAGGCACAGAAATGCGTCTATATTACCCTCGCCTGAAACCAGCATTAGTGTAAGATTCCTCTCACTATTTTCAGCACCAAGTACAAGACGCTTGCTATTCCCAGATTGGCCAGCAGGGGAGGCACTTGCACAACCTGATCTACAGTGCACGCTACTCAGTAAACTGAGCATTTCACCACAATTAAACTGAAAGAAATAAAATCATTTTACATGTGGTGACCAGAAAGACAGACCAATTTACTCATACAATGTCTGAAAAACAGGATCAGGCTGGCTGGTAAAGGAAATGCCAAGCAAAAGTATGTAAACCATTTCCCTCCATCACCTTGCACCTGGTTGTGCCAATACAGTAGGTTTATGGTGGTTGAAAAGTTTGCAAAATATCTTTAGCACCTACAGACTGTTGATCAAAGGCACCTGTTGTAATGGTTTGCAGTTTATTTCATTTTCATTATTATTTTCCCTTTTGTTTTTTTCTTGTTTTTTATACAACTGACATATTCTACAAGTCTGTACAGACATTGTCATCACATTGGTGTGGCCACCAGCGAGTTTCACAATCCAGTCTAATCTCCCTCACACACAGTAGGGTCTATTTCATAGGAAACCATTTAACAGATGAGAATGTTTTTGGAGTGTGGGAAGAAACTAGAGAGCCCAGAGGAAATTCACGTACACACAAGTAAAACATTCCAGCCCCTCACAGATGTTGCCCTTGGTCAAATGTGGGCCAAAAACCTCAGTGCTGAAAAACAAGAGTGTTTTCATTTTTTATTTTTTCATTTTTTAGGGGGGTTATTCTTAAGTGCTCTTAAGTGGGACTGCTAATAACTCTTTGTCTTTCGAAAGGGGCATTGTAGGGATGTGGTGTTATGTAGCTAACAAGTCGTAACTGTGTGATCGTCATACTGTAGGTCAGTCATAACATTAAAACAGCCTAATATTGTGTAGGTCCACCTCGTGCTACAAAAACAGCTCTGTCCCAGAGGTATGGACTCTCCAAGACCTCTGAAGATGTCCTGGCACTAAGTTGTTAGCAGAAGATCCTTTATATCCTGTAAGTTGTAGGATGTAACCTCCATGGATCAGACGTGCCTCTCCAGCACATCCCATAGATCAGGGATGGCCAACCTTTGGCTCTCCAGCTGTTGTAAAACTACAACTTCTGCCATGCCCTGCTGTACGCTGTAGGCAGACTGGGCATGCTGGGAGTTGTAGTTTTGAAACAACTGGAGAGTTGCAGGTTGGCCATCCCAGCCATAGATGCTTTGGATGACATCTGGGGGATTTGGAGGTCAAGCCTTCATCTTTAACTCTTTGTTATGCTCCTCAAACCATTCCTGAACAATTTTTGCAGTGGGCCAGGGTGCATTCCAGTGGTATCTCTTCCCCAATAAGTGATATCCGTTCACATAGCTGTCCACATGATGTAAAAAAGACCAGCTCACCTTTTCACATGGTCCGTTCTGATGCTCGGGTGCCCTTTTTGGGTGCTTTTTCGAAGTGGATAGAGGTCATCACAGGTGCTGAGGCCTTGCGATGGTTATGCAGCCCGGTACGCAGAGAGCTGCAATGCCCTGTGTTGTGTTACCTGTCTATCATAAGCAAATGTACACCAAAATACAAAGTATGAAAGCAATAAGTCATCTTTATTGCAAAAAAAAAAGAAAAATACATCAATAGAGATAAGTGAATATATTCTAAACAAATCTAAGGCTAGTTTAACACTAACGTTAAAGGGGTTATCCAGTCCCCCTCGACACCGGATGTTTTCATCCGTGCACAGGGAGAAGCAGCAGCGGCGGTGCGGGGACCAGGAGCGGTACAGGGAGCAGGAACCTGGGTAAGTATATTCAGAATGGGGGGGGGGCTTTTTTGGATTGGATAACCCCTTTAAAAACAGAGGTACAGCCTGCCGGAGTTCATCATATTTGGCATAGCCGTATACTGCATTTCCCCGCTGGAGCGCATTGACTTTATTGGGACCTGTTTCTGGCATTAGTGCCAAATCCTAGCACTAATTCTGGAAACAGGACAGATCCCCACCAAGGACCCATTATAGTCAATTGGGCCTGGCAGTGCTCGAGGTCTTTCTGTCTATATCCGATACAATGAACGCCAAATTTATTAGGAATTTCCCCAAAACATTGGTTTTCAAAAAATCAGATTTTTTGGGATTTATCCAGTACAAATCACACAAAATGGCACACAAATCACACAAATTTACAGAAGACGGCTAAGAAGGCATCTTCTATTAAAACTGAATAATTTTCAAACTATTTTTTAATTATACAAAGCATAACAAATCTGACAGTACGGTCAGTTGTTAAGCAGGATGTGTGTTACCACCGTAGTCAGATATGTCACTGTCCCTTTGACATCACTAATACTGTCTTGGTGTTAAAGACCTTGAAAGGGGTTGGATACAGTCTCAGGCAATCATACACAACTTTTTAGAGCAATTGGGGCATTTTAAATTCAGATGGAATTAAATCGGACCGAATCAAATGTGATGGCTGAATCAGACTAAAAATTAATTTTGTGAAGTTCGCTCATCTCTACACATAAATTCAAAGTCCTCCTAATACAGCCATTTTCTTCATTTTCCTTCACTGAGGGGTTATTTCATTTCTGTAACTTATATGTAACTTTTGAAATGTTTTTAATGGGTTTACTTTTCTGTAATGAAGATGACTTATCTTGGTGTATAGTGGGTGTGAGCCCTTTGATTCATGTGCTGCACATGTTTAGCATCCACTTTTATACTTTTCTATGAAAGCTATTACAGTGCCTGAGTTTGAGGTGGCCCCAACACTACAATGTATATCACGGATGCCATTGAGGAGTCGCCACGTTTTGCTGCTCTCTGGAGGGTACAGTAAGGCATGACACATCGCAGTGGGAAATAAGTTACCATCAGTCGGGATCTACAGTAATTAGGGTGCTTCTTTACTGTAGAAACTCAAGTACAAAACAGTACAGGCAACAGTACTGGCTTCTCCGGTCTCCTCCCTGGAAGGAGAAAGTTCTGTGCTGAAGAAGGGCCTGAACAAACTGTCCCTCTCTCTCTCAGATGGCTGATACCCTGGGCAAAGGACTGGTGACCCGATGTCTGAGGCTTAGTCATGGGGCAGGGTATCTCTGTCTCTATCTTTTTCTGGGCACTTGTGCAGCCAGATCCCTATCTGCAGACACCTAGAGGCTCTGATTGTGCTACTTTTATACCATTCCCAACTGATCCAGAATCTTCTAGTAGGAGGGGTGAAGCTGGAGAAACACAGCCTAACAGAAACAATGTTACAGTTCACAGCTGCCATAGACTTGTATTGTGTCTCCATACAAGTCAATGGGAATGAATAAGCAGTTTCCAGGCGTACACAACCGTCAGCTCTGCATAATTCCTTATAGTAACTGTGGAAAATTACTAGCTTCTCAGCTTCTCAATGCACAGGCTGGAAAGTCCCAACGTCTCTCAGTATTATCTGGCTTTCCATTAACCCATTTCTACAGTGCAGTATAAATACAGTACAATAATAGTGCAAATGAAAAGGATATGAATAAACATATCAAATGCATTTCAACTATCTATCTATCTATCTATCTATCTATCTATCTATCTATCTATCTACAGAATGAGCTTAGTGACAAAGTGGAAGCCTAAGAAAAATTTCCCCAAATATCCCTTTATTCCATCTTCCATTGATTAATCAATGAATCCAACCTAACATATTTTTATTATATGCATCAAAGTAAAAGCATAAACTTCACATCTTCACATCTACAAAGAGGAATCATCTCACCTGCCAATCTGAGTTTCTCCAACTCCAGCTTCGTCTGGGTCTTCTCCTAATGTTTGTGTACTCCTGCTGTCTATCTTGATCTTCCATGATATCACCATGCACTATCTTTATTGTTCCATGGGACTGCAGGTAAAGGCAGGCTTGCTCAATGTTAAAGCCGATTGTCAGAAAGGAACATTCATTCTCAATAATCTGCTCAATATTTTGGCAGTGTAAATCCACCTTAAGCCTACTAAGTTCTCCTCACTCACTGGGGCTCATTTACAGAGGTGGACATAGCCTTAAAAGATGTGATAGCTTAAAGAATTGGCCTACCATGTGCTGTGTATCCATGTTGGAGAATATAGTCACAGTAGAAAACAAAATTCTACCTGATGCTCGTCAACTTTTCGGTCAACAAAACTGGTGGTAGCCATTAGAAAACGATGGTGTGACTAGTAGGTTTTATCTCCTTTTTCTAACAGAAACTATTTTTTTAGTTTTGTTTTCTTTGTTAGGGAACCTTGACATTTGTGCAGAATTCCATTATGTTCAAGCCTGGTCATTGTGCACCTTCCATCTAGGGATCTCTCGAGCCAAAGAGAAAGGTAAGGAAGGACAAATGTTGAAAAAAGAGGAAAGGGAAGGGAACATTCACACAAAGGCAGAAACCACAACGGTTTCTGCACCAGTTGTTCTCCCTGAATACCACAGAACCATTTGCAGCTTAGCTCCAATGCAGTGGAGCAAAGCTGCGAGCGACCTGTCCCTTCTTGACATGGCCATGATTTTGCTCTGCCATTCTGCAATCTTCAGTGCTAAGAGGCAGAACAAACACTGCCGATGGCAGAATTTTGTCGTGGGTGCCCATGTTTAGTAATTTCCATCTGTGTGCTACCCAGCAGGCTGCTCCGGCATAGAATGGCGGGAATCGGCTGGACAAAAAACGCTGCCTGCAGCAATATTTGTCCAGCCAATTTTCGGCATGTTTGCTGGGTTTTGGCCAGATCTCCACTGGAACCCATTATAGTTAATGGGGCTGGATTCCATTCGAGCACTGTCCGGCAGTACCAGATCAAGCAGATTTGTTCCCAATCGGATTAGCCTGCCAGACCTGTAAATGCTAGTGTGCAACTAGCCTAAGATGCACTTTTTTCCCCAAAAAATTAGAGAAAAATGGAATTGCCTCTTATAGGGCAAATGCTAATAAGCTCTTCCAAAAGACACGGTCATGATGTGGTTAGGCAACACTTACCCGGTTATCGCAGGTATGATCAAACGTTTCGGGTATGTTCCTTCACTCCGTTCGTTTGTGTACTGTTGTTTGCACTGTTGTAAATCTTGCTGTTTTTTTAGCATTCTGATTAACTTTAAATAGTGATACCTTTGATAAACGCTGAAGAATGGACCGCTTGCTTACACTGCACACGGCTGATCAACTGTTTAGCCAATGCGACCAGCAGCTGTAAGTGGTTGGACATGTTTTACGTGCAGTCAACCGCACATAAATCAGGTGCAGTCAATCACAACTTTGAAAGTGCCAGGTCTGTCTCAGAAACCTATTTTCCCTTTGACATCAATGACATACTGCAGTTCCTAACCGCATCATGACCACGTCATGTGGTCGTACCATTAATGCTTTATTTTTTATTAGTGAAAGAACTTGATTATATCTTATTATCAGTGTTACAAAACCTGGAGTTCTAAGAAGGAATATTTGCAAATTTTCCTGTAGCCAAGAGTGTTATTTTACTGTACATGCATCTTTGAGATAAGTTACGCAGTTCCTGCTTGCCCTGTTGCTGCCTGGTTCAGCCACATTCCTTTACAGTGATTTAGGTAAAGCTTTTCTGGTTTCTGTTAATGACCGCTTACTGTCCAGTCCTCTTGCCTCCTCCTAACTAAGGATTTCCAGGAACCGAGCTGGCTGCTTCATGGAATCCCCCTCCCGACTGTAGTTGTGTGACTGATTCTCTGGGTGTATTCTTATCCTACAGCAATCTGATTCACCCTGAAGAGGGGAGGGAGATATGAATAGGACACAATGGGGAGCTCAAATGTAGCCACAATCAGCAAGCAAATTACTGTATGAGACGGTGCTTTATGGAGTTCAGTCACATAACATCCTCTTGATACTTGGATGTATAGTAATGCCCTCCTGCACTTTGATGCAGTTCCCAGCGGGACTAGAACATTTCACATTAACAAACAGAATACTTGATATCCTACGGTACGTGCAGCTTTTTTCGTGTATGAATCATGAAAAACAATCGCCTATTCAAAAAAATAAGAAAAACAAGGAGATCACTTCTTTCATTGCAAGAAATACCTTCCTTGAGTAATGCACATACAGGCCAACATTGTACTCTTTAGTTTGTTTTCCTCCGGCACCATGATAAGTGATTCTGACTTTCTGAGTCATTGAGCGGGAAGAGAAATTCCCAGGGGAGTCCTGACCACAAGCCATTCAAACTGCACTGTTTTCTGTACTGTGGAACTAATCCAGCATCACTAAAGAGGATACAAATATGCAAACCCCAAGCTTACTTACCTAATCAGGCTCTTATATCTGCAACCAGAAACATCCTGCGCTCATGATTCACTTATAAATGTATTCCCATAGGTTAGAACGATGGATCTGCTTAGAGATCATTTCCTGGTCTTGTTTTACCACACGTGGTGCATCATCTCAGATAATAAACACACTTGACAGCAATTTTGTATGTTTCAATGGCATGGCAGCTTCTCTTCTATGGTAAACGTCTTAACTTTAAGACAGTGGCAACAACTTTGGATTGTCTCACAAATAAAGATGCCCATACACTCTAGATAAGTGACATCCAAGTGTGCACTTAGTAGACAAATATCTCCTCAATACACCCCAGCTCAGCTCAAAATCTAACATGTCCCTTTGTTTGGGTTCTCCTGACATCTGCCTTAAGGCAAGAATCAGGACACCACCAAAAACATTAGACAGTTGGCCAAAATTCTCTTATGCTCCAGACAGTTCCTCTATAAGCTGTCTTTTACTTCAAACTGCTCTATCAGTTCTCTTCTACAGGAGAAAATCCCATCCACAGTCCTCCAGTATAAGACCACTTCTTCCATAGCTTTCCTTAGTGCTAGCTCTCTATCCAGTCCATCCATAGCCCCCCCTATGTGCAAGTTCATTCCTTCCAAAGTTCTCCTAAGTGATAGTGCCAGACCACTCCTTCGTTTCTGATGGGAGGACTGGCAATAGACCCCACAGGGAAAATTTCTTATGGGCTGATGAACAGTGGGCCACCAGCAGGGGCGTAGCTATGAAGAGGTAGCAGTCGCAGCCGCGTCCAGTTGCCTGAGGGGGCCTAAAGACCCTTGTGCCACATAAGAAGACGTCAGTATTATAGAAAGTACATGCTGGGAGGGATCTGTTATAGATTTTGTACTGGGGTGCTCAAGTTAGTCCTCTGGCTGGAGGGAAGGGGTTAGGTCAAGAATTTGGCATGGGGGGAGGGGGTTGCTGTTTCAATTTTTGTCTCAGGCAGCAGCAAGGCTATGTGCTTCCCTGCCTCTGGCCACAAAGCCCTGAGGGAAGGGGGGCCCAAGCTGAACTCTTGCACCAGGGCCCATGAACCTTTAGCTATGCCCCTGACCACCAGTACCCGCCTTGATTCCTTCTTGTTACTAACACTGTAGTAGACCTTCCAGGACCGCTGGATATATGAGGACCTGACACTACTAGTATTAATGAATGATGTTAGCTTTAGATCCTATTGTAACCTGCCTCTGGACCAGGAAGACCTGTTACAGTATATATATATATATATATATATATTTTTTTTTTTTTTTTGGACAAACACTGAGGACTCACATAATCCTCATTCAAAAAAGTGACAATTATAAAAGAAAATATATCAGAAAAGGAAAATATACAATCACAACAAGTTGCCTTTAGTGGAGTATACAATTGTTCCATCATTCTCCTAGACCGAAGAAAGAGCAGTAACACTTTAATAAAATAGGTCAAGTGCCAACATTACATATCTGTCAGGACACCTTCAGATGCCCCTTCAAGTACCACTGCGAGTCAAAAAAAGTCTCCACTTTACCATAATGTACCTAATTAGACAGACTTTTTGTCTCATCGTTTCCAACCGCTCCAGATAAAAAAGAGTAGTGAGTATAGAAATTAATTGTATAGTAGGGTTATGCAACATCAGCCAGTCTGATAATAGGAGGTAGATGGGTTCCCTGGGAGATGTATGTGGCTTTTGCCAAGCATGGAATAATATCTCTATAGGACTATAGTCTCCCTGGAATCTACAGTGCCTTGCGAAAGTATTCGCCCCCTGGAACTTTTCAACCTTTTGCCACATTTCAGGCTTCAAACAAAAAGATATAACATTTTACATTTTTGGTGAAGAATCAACAACAAGTGGGTCACAATTGTGAAGTGGAACGAAATTTATTGGATCATTTAAACGTTTTTTGTAATAATAAAACTGAAAAGTTGGGCGTGCAAAATTATTCGGCCCCGTGCATTAATACTTTGTTGCGCCACCTTTTGCTTCGATTACAGCTACAAGTCGCTTGGGGTATGTTTCTATCACTTTTGCACATCTAGAGACTGAAATTCTTGCCCATTCTTCCTTGCAAAACAGCTCAAGCTCTTTGAGGTTGGATGGAGAGTGTTTGTGAACAGCAGTTTTCAGCTCTTTCCACATATTCTCATATATCTCATAAAGGAAACAGGTTCTTGGAAATAACCAAAGACAATTACCTTTCCCAACTGGTTCAAGACCCGACTAGAGGGACGGCCATACTGGACTTAGTATTAACCAATAGACCTGACAGAACAACAGATGTGCAGGTTGGGGGACACCTGGGAAATAGTGACCATAATATAATAACCTTCCAACTGTCATTCAAAAGAGCGTTTCTTGTGGGTCACAATTGTGAAGTGGAACGAAATTTATTGGATCATTTAAACTTTTTTTGCAATAATAAAACTGAAAAGTGGGGCGTGCAAAATTATTCGGCCCATTTACTTTCAGTTCAGAAGTTGATTGAGGATCTCTGAATGATCCAATGTTGTCCTAAATGACTGATGAAGATAAATAGAATTCACCTGTGTGTAATCAAGTCTCTGTATAAATTAACCTGCTCTGTGATAGTCTCAGGGTTCTGCATCATGAAGACCAAGAAACACACCAGGCAGGTCTGTGATACTGTTGTGGAGAAGTTTAAAGCCGGATTTGGATACCAAAAGATTTCCCAAGCTTTAAACATCCCAAGGAGCACTGTGCAAGCGATCATATTGAAATGGAAGGAGTATCAGACCACTGCAAATCTACCAAGACCCGGCCGTCCCTCTAAACTTTCATCTCAAACAAGGAGAAGACTGATCAGAGATGCAGCCAAGAGGCCCATGATCACTCTGGATGAACTGCAGAGATATACAGCTGAGGTGGGAGAGTCTGTCCATAGGACAGCAATCAGTCCAGCACTTCACAAATCTGGCCTTTATGGAAGAGTGGCAAGAAGAAGGCCATTTCTCAAAGATATCCATAAAAAGTCTGGTTTACAGTTTGCTACAAGCCACCTGGGAGACACACCAAACATGTGGAAGAAGGTGCTCTGGTCAGATGAAACCAAAATCGAACTTTTTGGAAACAATGCAAAACGATATGTTTGGCGTAAAAGCAACACAGCTCATCATCCTGAACACACCATCTCCACTGTCAAACATGGTGGTGGCAGCATCATGGTTTGGACCTGTTTTTCATCAGCAGAGACAGGGAAGATGGTTAAAATTGATGGGAAGATGGATGGAGACAAATACAGGACCATTCTGGATGAAAACCTGTTGGAGTCTGCAAAAGACCTGAGACTAGGACGGAGATTTATCTTCCAACAAGACAATGATCCCAAACATAAAGCAAAATCTACAATGGAATGGTTCAAAAATAAAAGTATCCAGGTCTTAGAAGGGCCAAGTCCAAGTCCAGACCTTAATCCAATTGAGAATATGTGGAAAGAGCTGAAAACTGCTGTTCACAAACGCTCTCCATCCAACCTCAAAGAGCTTGAGCTGTTTTGCAAGGAAGAATGGGCAAGAATTTCAGTCTCTAGATGTGCAAAACTGATAGAGACATCCCCCAAGAGACCGCAGCTGTAATCACAGCAAAAGGTGGCGCAACAAAGTATTAATGCAAGGGGGCCGAATAATTTTGTACGCCCCACTTTAAAGTTTTATTATTACAAAAAAAGTTTAAATGATCCAATAAATTTCGTTCCACTTCACAATTGTGACCCACTTGTTGTTGATTTTTCACCAAAAATTTTAAATGTTATATCTTTTTGTTTGAAGCCTGAAATGTGGCAAAAGGTTGAAAAGTTCCAGGGGGCCGAATACTTTCGCAAGGCACTGTACGTATGCAGTGCCCCAGGTCTGAATCATCTCCCCAGTAGGAGACAAGCCTAGGACATTCCCAAAGACATTGAGGACAAAAAGTTTTCCAGTCTGGAGCTGCTGGAGATGGAGCTAATGTAAAATGTCTCTCTTCAACATTCATTAGTTAAGTGTTTGCCGAAATCAGCCAATCCACTGAGAATTCATAAAAGGACATCAGGGACCTGCAATTGTTTGAACCACCCTCTGAATACTTCTTCTGGGCAGAGATAGATTTCCGTAACACACCGTTTATTTGAGAAATAGACCTTCTAGAGGCATCCCTCAAAAGGCCATTAAAAAGATTGGCCTGGACTACCCTTGAAATGTCATTACATTTTACGAGAGCAGAAATGTTTGATCTGTTGATTTCTGTTCTGTTGATTGTTGATTGGGTGTAAGTGATTTCCTTGCAGATTATTAAGACTACAAAACTCATGTAAGGTGAGCCATCTGGCCTTCGTTTTATGCCAAAGGTCCCTGAGAAATTTGGATTATTCCGAAGAGGCAAATGTTTTGGTCATTGATAAGAAAGCTTAAAATGTTGGTGCAAGACTTTCCACGTCACTAGGGTATCTCTAAGAAGGACAGACCCATTGATAAAGAGGGGAGAGTTGCAAACTTTGGAGTGAGCTAGTGACAAAAGATTCCAGGTATATGTAAGCTATTGCAAGAGCAGGGCATTGGAATAAAAAGAGGTGCCATGTGTCCAGTCGATAAGGTGCCTAAATAGGCACGCTAAGTTGTAAGCTCTGAGATTCAGGAAATTTACATCTCTCTCCTCTGTGGCCATCATTCATTTAGATAGTTCTATCCTGGGCTTCCCTGCCCAGATAATTTTGGTGAAACTGGAGTTGAAACATTGTACGTCTGCAGTGGCGTAACTACAACTAACTGGGCCCCACAGCAAATTTTTGAATGCGGCCCCCCCAGAAACTTCCTCGCAACCCCGAACTCACATGCAACCCTCACTCTTGTGGCTAGTCAAGATTGAGCTCTCCCAGACAAGGCCTGACAGCCACTCCATCCGCTTTCTATAGTGTCACTGTATATAATGTCATTGTATAATACTGTTGAGGGGGGCCTGACAATAAAATCTTTTAGTCTCCCTCCTGAGGGGGCCCCTTGTGGGTCTGGGCCCCAAAGCAGCTGCTTCCCCTGCTTCCCCTATTGCTACGCCCCTGTACGTCTGCTTGCTTCAACAATAAAGAAATTGTCTGCAAGGGATAGAGAAGCCATGCAAAACACGACATTTTGACCAGATGACATTGACCCACCATATTCAGAGACAGGCTCACCCATATGAATACTGTAGATCAGACTGGATTCTATGGATAAGAGGAGGATAATTCGTCTATCCCAAAGATGAAAAGAAAATCAATTACGGCACTCACCGGTATCTTCACAGCTTTTATTGTTAAAACAGGTCAGCAGATAGTCGCAAACAGTTTGCCTCACAGGGAGCGGATATGCGCCATCCCACACAGCTAAGCGGCGACGGCCATTTCGCACATCTCTGTGCATCCTCGGGCCACATGAGGACGTGATGATGTTCCCTCCTATGTACAGAGCGGAACGCTCCTGCGCATGCGCAGCCTGCAGCAGCGGTGCGCTCAAACAACATAAAAACAAGAAAGTGTGCTTATCAAATTGTTACAACATAAATAAAAAGCCTTACAGAAATACTCCCATGTCATTTTTATCGTTTAATCCAGCTGGGCCCATTGCCTCAGTTTTAATAATCCATCTTACTTCTCTCCTTAATAAGGCACGGTGCCTGTCTCCCCCTTGTGGTAGGGGGGGGTACTGACTCGATTCCAGAGAATCTCAATATTCTAGCATCCCCATTGTGTGCTGTTCTGATATGTTCAATCAACCGGGGCGCACCTTTTCCTGTGGAAATGGAATTGAAATGTTCCCTGAACCTCTTGTTCAGGTTTCTAATAGTTTTCCCAATGTAAAACCTGCCTCAACTACAGTTAACCACATATACCGCATAACGACTCCTACAGGTTATCAGTTCTCTTACCCTGTGTTCGACCCCTCCCATCTGTATGATTGTACTTTGGGCATTATAACTACAATAGGAGCAATTCCCGCATCTGCGGTTGCCCTTGGGAACAAAATCCCTCAACCATGTATTTTTCACTTCGTCCTTATACATACTACAAACTAACTTATTTCTGAGTGTACTTGTACGTCTAAAAGTGATCAGAGGTTGTTCTCCAATAAGGTCTCCTAATGTGCTATCTCTTAGAAGAATCTCACAGAGGAGCATATTTCAGCTGGTACAAAGAGTGTGGGTCCTATCTTCACACCCAAATATGTCCCTTCTACAATGTTAAAGGGGCTGACAAAAGTAAAGACATGTGCCTGTGGATGGTCGTACATATGATCAAGTAATGTTCTGAAAAGGACCCCTGAAGCCCATCGAAGTCAGGCCCACTGAACGTTGTGTGTTTTGACAAAATTTTTTAAAGGGAGTCTTTCACCCAAACCCCTCCTATTCCACTGCTCCGGCCCTCCCTCATTTATTATAATTCCTCCTCCTAATTCCGTCCTCCACTATGGGCAGAGGCGCAGGAGCTTTTAGTGCGCATGCGCCAGTCCGTTCTTCACAATCCGGCCGGTCACAGTGTGAGTGGCGCAAGCACTGGATTTGTGACGAGGAGGACGTAATTATAATAAACTAGGGCGGTCCGGAGCAGCGGAATAGGAGGGGTTTGGAGTGCAAATCGCCCGGGGGCCTGGGCTCCATCTGCAATAATGCCGCTTCCGGACACTTGCGCAAACTAATTAGCATAAGTTATAAAAGTATTTTTCAGAGATATCGGCGAGGGACATCTATAATAAAGGTACCGTTGTGATATATGGAAAGGAGTCTATAGCCTGATCTGAGCAGTCTATAACGCTCAGATTAGGTGAAAGACTCCCTTTAAAGTCTCATCCACCTTGCTGCTACAATAAATGCTATGGATTATGATGCAGATTTCCACCAGTACAGACTGTAGCTTGCATTAGACCCACCTACCGTTGCATGTTTGCATTGGCCCCTCCTACCAGCAATGTGATCAACAGTTAACTGAACCCCTACTTGTGCTGGTCCCACCTTCTTCAAATTGAACCCATGTGTAGTACCCCAGAACTGGGATTGCTACAATTGGTTTGTAAAATAATGCTTTGCAATATTTATGTTAAATCACTCTACATGCTATATACCTTGTTCACCAGAAGATGGGTTACGGTTGGCAGGGTTATGCAACAGGAATGGAACTTACCATTTCATTCCTCTCCTCTTGGTACGAATGGACTGGTCTGATTTCCTGCCAAGGGAGGGCAAAATGAGTTACAGTCAGTTCAGAATGTATAAAGTGAGAATTGAGGGAGCATGCAATCCATCTCCTGCTCCTTCAGGCCAGGCGGACCACAGAGGTGGCTCATCTAAGAGGACATCATTGGCCCAGAGAGAATGCAGGGTTCTAGGCCAGGAAAGATTTGTAAACTACGGTGTATTTGACTCAGCAGAGTGGTAAGGCAATCAAGCAATTGAAACTCTGCTGCAAGGCCGTGGGAAACATGTCAAGACACCATCACAGCAGTTCAGCACTGGAATAGCTACAACAGGCACCTACAGCTACAGGTGCCAGAGTAAAGCTGTATTGAAGAAATTCCAGAGCGAGATGGCATTAGCCAGCAATTTTTTGAATGTCATCGCCTGCCACATTGACAGCTACCATACTCCATTATCTTAGGGGACAAGTTGCACTTTGAACAAACTGCTGCTGGATGTGCTGCTTTCTGTTTTCGTACTCAGTAAAGGAAGAGGTTCTTTGTTCTACAATCTCTGCCTGGTTCTTTTCATCATCACCTTTTGCACTGCTTCAAACCCTAGGTAACGACGGCCTGAGGTAGGAAACCGTAACACAACAACATCTCATCAGGCTTACTACTACGCCCATTCTCTGCACCAGTTCCTCAGGGAATTGTTGCACATCTAGAACATATGCAACTCTTAGGTATTTTTCTTCAGTGCCATTTTATCTTCCCAACCAACCACTGGCTCACTATCAATGTATTGTGTATCTGCCAACGTAAATAGGCCTTATACGATGTCTGTTCTTGCCTGACATCTGTTCCCACTTGTTGCTTTGGATTATTTGGTGAAGGATAAATCATATTACTTTTTTATTCTAAAATTCTCATTTAGAACCAAGTAGGCAAGAGTGGATTGTATACAATAATCTGATTTTTCGGCCTCTGGACAACCCCTTTGGCTAGGCTCTTTATAAATTCTAAAAAAATACTGTTGTGATGAAACAATAAAATTTCTATTCTGCCATAAACTGGATGCACTAATCATCCTGATATGTATGTATATCTATTTATTTATGTGTATGTGTGTTACTTGTGTGCACCTGTATGTGTAAAAGTGTGCTAGTATATGCCTATGCAGTACCCTAAACCTGGGGCTATCTACAAAGTTTGTTTTGTTACGTAATGTTATGTTTGCACTAACCACTCCATCCCTCCCCTACTGGTAGGAGTGGGCTGTTTCTACTTCCTGCCAGGAGGGGGAGTCTTAGCTAGGACAGTGAAGAGTGAGGAAGCACGTCCTATTGTTTTTGCTCCAAGGGCCTTAGGTATCAGAGAATCAACTGTCAGGCCACTACTTTAGAGAGACTTCAAAGGAAAAGAATACAAATAATCTACAAAGCTACAGCGTTAAAGTCAGAAGAGTGACCATATACTGCAGCTATATAGATACTGCAGGTGAGGGACTACAGCTCAGACACCCATCACCTAGATTAAATCCATACCAAGCTAACTCATAAAAGCCTGCATTATATAGTGGGCACCTACAGCCTATATTAAGATTTGGCTATTTCTATTAGATTAATTCCCTATAATTGATTACCAAAGAGCATGACACATTAGAATTTGTAGAAAAGAATGTTAAGTACTTCTTGCTAAGTTCTTTGAGATAGAGATGTAAATGCCTACCTAGAACAACATGGATGGCTATACTATAAGAACTCAATGTTCTACAATAGGATTGTATTATATTGGACAACCCCTTTAAAGGTCCTTGTTACACGGGCCAAGGGTTACATAGGTTAAGGGAATGCTTGTTCCTTATGACTGGATCATGCAAAAGATCCACCAATCAGCTAACAAATGAGAAAATCATTTATGCTGGATATTTTGTTGGCAGCACATCGCCCCATGTAAATAGGGATTTGCCATTTACAATATGAAAACTGTATGGGGAATGAACTATCATAGTGCTGATCATTTGTCACTCATTGCACCACCGACTCATATATCATTTATTGGCACTCATCTGGGGCTCAAATTGCCCGATGTAAAAGGGCTGCATCAGACCATACATTTTCCCTGCTGGAAACACAATAACTAATGAGGGTCCTCCAGAGAGAAACGTTTGGTGAATTAATTTAATCAAAAGTGTTCAAAATGCATTATTATTTTTTAAAATGATCTTTCTTATATTATTTGTTTTTATTATCATTATTATTGAAATAATGTTTTATTTTCTTTGTATCATATATTATAAACAGTATGGTCTATCACTGGCCATCAATTATTGTACTCCTAGCGTAATATAAACTGACACATGGGGAGATAAGCGTCTTGGGAATAGTGGTCAGTTATCTGTGTCAGATCTTATCACAATATAAACACTAACTGGGAGTTCAAGACTGCTGACGTTCTTATGCTAACTGTTTATTCTGTTGTAATACGTGTGCTTTTCCTTCAGGAATGTAAAACCTAACATTATGGGTTTCACTGACAGAACATAATCAGAATTTTATTACCTTGATCAACTTCGGCTGACCAGGTTCAATACTTAAAGGCATTGTCTGGTTTCACCCCCCAAAAATATGCAACAATACTATATCTACTAGATCCAGTGCTACCAATCCAGTTCTTCCGCTCAGGCTATGTGTATCTGGCTCCAGTGAAGACATCATGTTCTCAGCAGTATACCTAATGAGACTGAGCATAAGGTGGCTGCAGCGATCACATGTGGTAAATGGGACATCATCGAGCAGTGGTATTGGAAGTTTTAGGTAAGTAATGCTGCAGTTATTATTTTAGGCTTGCCAGTATTACCAGTATCTGGACAACCCCAATAAAGGAGTTGTCTGGTACAAAAAAAAACACATTTTATAATACTTTGTTAGGTTCATATTCGGGACCTCCATCACGTAGCCCAAGCAATGAATCCCTAAAAAATGTTTTCTCTCTGGAGGACCCAACACATCTGTGTATAATTTCAATAGGCAGCTTGTAATGTACCATGACACTTGTGGTGCTGCTGCGGGAAATTGAATTTTTGCTGCCTGGCTCCTTGGCATAATATAGCTGATCTATGTGGTTCTAACATGCCAGACACTAGAAGGGAACCCTTCTAACAAATAAGAGATTATGTACAGTTGGCAACACCTTTAAACAATATACTGTATGTACCTGTAAAAATATTTATTGTGTGTCTAATAGTTTGGAGTCTGACCTCTGTGTTGACCTTTTGTTGTTTGCCCTGACTGCAGACTGTTTACTGTTAAGCTGGTACTCTATCTGCCCTGAACTTAGCCTGTTCGTGATTACAATTTTGCCTGACCCCGCAGTACCCTGCACCGATGTCTCCGATGTCAGCTGTCAATAATACAGAGGCTACTCCAGGAGGCAGTGGCCTGCTGATTGCCCTGCAGCAACGCCTAATAAAAAATTTGGAATCTGAAGTCAGGTTAGGTACTGGCTGATACTCGACTTCGGATTGCTAATTGTAAATGTTTTTAAAGATGTAGAAATGAATTTTGCCTCCACAGAGGCAATACATTTTAATGCTGTATGGAGACAGGTAATACAGTATTAAAACTAAGTGTTCTATGAATCAAAGCTTGATTCCCTCAACACTAGTGATAGCATCTTCTCTGTGTGTTTGTTTCTAGCTAAAGGATCTTTTTTATGATCAGTGGATGTTGGATCACTGTGTCAACCAAGTAGTTTGATTTTGGGTTAAACCTAAGGGTGTTATCCTGACAGTTCTCTGGTATTCACCATGTAACCCCAATACAGGGTTCTAGATATTTCTGCAGGGAAGCCACCAGGCTGCTACCCCTTGGAGTAGTCGTGGTGTGCTTGACAGATGACCCACAAGTATCATAGACACTGGTGTGGAGAACCAAGGGACCAGTCAAAATTTGTAGTCAGTAAAAGGCCGAGGTCAGGGCAGGCAGAGTACATGCGAATACATGAAACAGGTCTGAGGTCAGGCCTAACATCAGAGGGTCACTACAGTAAAAACAACAGGTCGGTCAGGCAGCGAATCGTCAGAATGCGGTAATCAGACAGAAGCCCTTAGCAAGGAATTGCTCAGGCAGTGAATGAGACAAAAAGCACAGCATATATAAGTAGCAGAAGCTGATTTGCACACAGAGCAAAAGGAGGGTTAATCCTTGCAGTACAGCAGAATATGGTGAAGTTCAATAAATAATAACTCCAACAGACACTGAGTCAGAGGAAAAGTGCCCATGCCGGTGAAAAGTAGCGGGGCAGTGGAGGGTATGAGCTTTGGACATTACTACGCTGCTCTTATCTGTTGTGTTGTATCTGTGTCTACTGGAACCTTTGGTTCTCCAGCCTTTCACTGTTTTCAGAGTTGTTTTTCGATTTGTCTAGAGTTATTGACTGTCCTACTGTGTTGTATTTTAGAGCAGGATCGGTTCAATATATCTTTAATTCTGTTCACTGGCATTCATCCACTCCCATCCTGTATGCCATTACCATCTCCCATCTGCTCCATTGCCGGACTCCCATTTCTTTCCATGGCTGTTATCATTACAATTATCTACATATTGTTACAGGTAATAACAGAATTTGGTCATCTTTAAAGAGAAGTCTACCCATACAAAAACCTTAGTGCTCTGATTGTACAGTACGTATATACACTTTTTCCCTCTTTGTTATTAAAGACTTTTTGTACATTTATTACTATATCTACTGCTATATAACACGTGCAGGAAAGCACAGATGTTAGAATCACACATTTCTGAAGCTGTGGGAGAACAGATTTGAGGTCCTTTAAGGACTAGTCTACTACCTCCCCCTAATAATACCAATTCTAAGCTATGAAAGTAATTAACCCAGTGCCAACAGGCATAATAATTCTGCACTGAAACACAGGTCATAAAATGCAGCAGATGTAGGAAGTCAGAACCCACAGAAAAGTGCTGTAGGCATGTTCAACACTGCAGCAAGACTGTCCAATACAGACTCCCCATTATATTACACATGGCTGTCTAAGACTTTGAAAACTTTGGATCGGGTCAAACTAAATACATAGCAGAAATATTTTACCTTGTATTGGAAGAATTGGGCCATGGATCTGAAATTGTTAAGCAACTGAAGACTGTGACATGAAAAATTACTAATTGTCACTATTAATGCAGGTTTGGAGGTTGGCCTATCTGGGATGTTGATCAAATAAGCAATCAATGTCAGATAAGTGTGAGTCCCACCTCTGGGACAAACTCCTGTCTCCAAAGTGAAGGAGGGCACACTGCCCATGTGTAGCATGTTCACCATTCATCCATATAGGAGTTCTGAAAATAGCCAAGCTATTTAAAAAAAATCACATTACAGTGAGTGGAGGGTGGCTGTCACACTCTGGTGTGAGGGGGAACATCCCACACTAAGCGCAGGAAGAGGGGGGGGGGGGAGGAAATGGGATTAGGCCTGGAAGAGTAAAGGCAGATGGTCACCTCCTATACAAACCCTGACTCCAGTCCTGCCCTTCTAACAGTATGAACAGGCCTAGAAGGTAGGCGAGTTCATATGCTGGAAAACTGGGACCCTAACTGTCCCTGAAGGACCCTGAAGCTAGTGACAGTAATGAGACAAACCGTTCCTCCACCAACCTGGACGAACAGTAGTCTCTCCACAGGTCCAAACACCAAAACAATGGGAAGATATACACAAATAAACGAAAGGGAAGGAAGACACGTAGCTTTCCTGAAGATTGTGGCAGCAATGGGATCTCCACCGAGAAACACACACCAAACAACCACCGACACCACAGAAAATATAAACCGCACAGCATGGTGAGAGAATCAACACTAATTAGACAAAGATAATTACAAAGATACCTACACCTGAAGGGGGAGGGTGTGGTGAATGTCAGCAACAACAAAACAATCAAAGGAGAACCTGTCAGCTTAACCCATGGGTTGCCAATCTGACAGACATCCTGATACCTGTCACAGGAATGTCCGTGACAGTGGGCATTCATTGTTTACTTCAGGGGCCCCGTTCTGGAGATAGGACTGGGTCCCAGAGGTGAAACCTGCACTGATCTGAAATTGAAAGCATATCCTAGTGATATGCCATTAAGGTCCCAAAGGTGAATACCTCTTTGAAGATCAATAAAACCCATTTATTTTTTTCATACTGTATATTCACTCCCGTGTGAGGAAGAAAATCACAAATTACCGTATGAGGCTGAGACAATTAGCCTTCTAGTAAGTTCAGTGATGTAGTTGTAGTACCACAGACCACACTAAATGGTTTTTAGTGTAATGCAATGTAATGTAATGCTATACACTTTATTCATCAGCAGATGGGGTACAGTTGGCAATGTTTGGCCAAAGGAATGGCACTTACCATCCCACTGTTTCCCTTTTGGGGTGCTGGTCCAACTTCCTACCAAGGGAGGGGTAGAGCTAGTTAGAAAGTGGGAGAGTAGAGAGGAGTGAGGGAGCCTGCGATCCAGCTCCCACTCCCACTCCTCCAGGTCAATAGGACCATAGAGGCAGTTCATCTAGGAGGAGCACTTCCCCAGAGAGCCTACAGGGTCTCAAAATACAGAGATTCTGTAAGCTACAGCGTATTTGAGTGATCAAGCAATCAAGCTATACAGACTCTGCTATAAAATGAGGGGAAACCCATCAAGACACCACCACCGCAGTTCAGGACAGGCATAACTAGAAGTCTCCATCATACAGTGGACACCTACAGCTGCTACAGTACAGCTGTAGGGAAAGGAATTAGGAGAGACACATTGTCAGCTAGCAGACTTCTTAGTGTCATTTTCTACCACATTGCCTGCCACTATACCCCGTTATCTGTGAGGAGAAATAGCACTTTGTACAGCCTGCCTTTGCACTCAGAAACGAAATACATTCTTTGTTCTATAATCTCTGCCTGGTTCCTTCCCATCACTTATTCACTAACTAAAACCCCAGGGAGCATCAGCCTGATGGAATACATCAGGACAGAACACAACAACATCAAGGCCATTACCATTCACATCCTCTGCACGGGCTTCTTGGAAGCTCGCTGTGTAGTTATGAATGAAAGATGCCATTTCTAAATTGCAAACTCATTGTGCAGTTTTCTCATTTGTTGGCTGATGATTGACACATTTACATGTGTCATTTAGGGAATAACCATTAGTTTGAAAGTTTATCGCTGATTAATGGGCCCTTAGTGACTCAAGTTTTGTTGAGCTTTGAAAGTGAGTCCATTTAGCTCAGTGGTATTCAAAACTTTCTATGATTTTTTTGTGTTTGATATCTAGCTGAGTAGCAGGTTAGAGATGTGTAGACTGAGAAGCTTCCTTCCTTACAATTGCCAGCTTCATTTGCAGGTGTAAAAGGACCTTTAAATTGTCTGAGGAGGAGCGTCAACTTGCAGCAAGTTGGGAAACTTCAGTGCCTAGGTTTGGTCAGAGAGTTCACCCTAGGTGAAAATAAGCACTATCCAAAACTGATTGTTACAGTGATTCAGTCATGTGATGATAGCAGGTTTACTGAACTGGTCTTCCTGGATTCTAGCTTGGCTAGAAATGTCCATGGATCTTTAAGTTGCAGTCTTGCAATTAGTCTCCCAGTAGTCCCCTCCAAATGGGACTTACATGTTCCTAGTGTCGACTGAAATTCAGGGAAGATTTTGAGCTGGGTATCTGACTGTCACTCCCGCTGCCTGGCTTCCATATGACCTGCCTGGACTCTACAGGTTCAACAGAGGCTACAGGGTCTACCTTCGGTCCATACTAGTTATGCAGAAAATTTTGATAAAAAGGAGGTGAAGACCTCTATGACTGTCCTGTTAAACTTCAGCCTGGTACCATGCCTCCTTCATGTCTGGGTCTACATCCAGGAGCAAAACAGCTAGCCTGATCTCTCAACATTACTGGTGGCCAAGATCTCTCATTACATTCAGAAATAAGTAGCCTCCTGTACAGTCCGTGCCGAGAAGAAGACACCGAAAAGAAAGACCTGTAGGATTCTTGCTTCCTTTGCCAATGCCTGATGTCTTGTGGCAACACATTACCATGGACTTTATGACTGATTTCTCCCCTTCTTCCCCTCAGTCCTTCCTTCTGACAGTTTTAAGTTACATGGTTTGCACATACAGATTGTATCTGACTGGTGCAAATTCTGGAGAGCCATCTGTAAGCTGTTACACATCAAATTGGACTTTTCTTCGGCTCACCATCCTCAGTCCAATGGGCAGGTGGAGTGCATTAATCAGGTTCTAATAAACTGTTTGGGGTCATTTATTAAACACAAATATGTGTATAGTTTTCTCCGCTCACACCAGATCTAAAAAAGTGGCCGTGGCGTGGGCGTGGAAGGGCTGGCATTAAATCTTTTCTAAGCCTGTTTTAGGTGTAGAAAATGGTCTAAGTGTAAGACAGCAAGGAAGCTGGCTTACATTTAGAAGCTGCGCCTCTACATAATTGCGGCGGATCCACCACCAGTGTAGGGCATTATTAAGACATTGGTCTTAATAAATGTGCCCCTTTGTTTCTACACATCATGAGGACTGGGTTATGTTATTCCCCTGGGCAGAGTTTTCTTACAATGGCGATCTCATTCTTTGTTGTTTATGGTTAAAATTTGCGGATTCTTCTTTTGATACTCGTCACTTCTGGAGTTCCTACAGCTGAATTAATCTTCGATAATTACTTCTAGATCTGGCAAGAGACTAAGGCTTCCCCGTTAGAGGCCTTGGTTCACATGAAGAAGTCAGCTGATCGCAACTGTAGGGGTCCACCTTAGTTTTCTGTGGTGGACAAGGTTTGTCATTCCTGCAAACATATCAGTATCATTGTATATATGTAGGCACCCCATTTTAATGGTCTTTTTGAAGTTTTAAGAGAGTTGAAACCGTTAAAGGGAACCTGTCATCAACGTTATGCTGCCCATACTAACAGAAGCATAAAGTAGAGACACGTGAGTTGATTTCAGCTCTCTATCATTTAAAAGTTAAAAGTTAGTGGTTGCCGAGAACCAACATCACAATCATTGCAGACTGGGCCTGTAAAAGAGTCACGGCCACCTGAGAAGAGTCCTGGTTATTCATGAATTCTTGCTCTCCCTGCCCACCTGCTGATGACTGACAGGCTTCTACCTAGTTTTCTCCCTTTCTCTCTAGAAGAGAACTGCCAATCATCAGCAGATGGCGGGGAGAGCAGGAGATTATGAATAACAATGACTCTTCTCAGGTAGATTTGACTCTTTTCAAGGCCTGGGCTGCAATGATTATGATGCTGGTTCTCAGCAACCACTTACTTTTAGCTCATGTGTGACACACTGCTGAAATTAATTTATGTTGCCCTCAGTGAGGTCAGCATAAAGTTGATGACAGGTTTCCTTTAAGTTACATCTTCCTTCATCACTATGTATGCCTTATTCTTTTCATGTTTCCCTCCTCAAGCCAGTTGTAGTCAATTGTCACTCCAGATGTTCAATTCCTGCTCCTGTTCAATGGGTATGAAGTCTAGAATGTTCTGCACATGAAAAGAATCAGAGGTAAAACCTTCTTTCTGGTGGATTGGAATGCTTTTGGCCCATAAGAAAGATCTTGGGATCCTACTAAAAACATTAATGAGCTGTCTCTTTTGAAAAAAAAAAACATTTTGTAGCTGTCTGGATTAAAAAAAAAAAGGTGAACTGTTACAGTGGAGGCCCGTGTCAACTGCCATTCATCTTTCTCTGGCAGACATGCCGGTGCTCGCCTCACCAGCACCATCTTCCTGGATCAAGCTGTTGCCTGCTTCTTGCTGGCGCTGTCTCTCACTGTCCGTATAGGACATGGGCTTTCTCAGCTCTTGAAGGATCAGCATGCTATTCCTTATCTTCCCCAGCCATTGTTTTGTAGGCAGCATTAAAGTCTTAGGCTTCTTTCACATTAACGTTATTGCTGGATCCGGCAGGGTTCAGCAATAACGCTTCCGTTACTGATAATACAACCAGGTGGATAATATGGATCCAGTTGTATTATCTTTAACATCGCTGTTTACTACTGTGTCACACTGAACGGATCCGTCCCCATTGACTTGCATTGGGGGTCATGATGGATCCGTCTTGGTGCGGATCCCCAGGACGAAGCGCAAACCGCAGCATGATGCGGTCTGCTCTCCGGTCTGGAGACGCAAGTGAACTGAACGGAATGCATTTAAGAGCATTCCGTTCTCTTCAGTTCAGTTTTGTCCCCATTGACAATGAATGAGGGCAAAACTGAAGCGTTTTTTTTTTTTTTGCAGTAATGAGCCCCTATGACGGAACTCAATACCGGAAAAAGGCAACGCTAGTGTGAAACTAGCCTTAGAGGCAAAGTAAACAGGTGGTTTTTCTAGTGGTATTTTGCACTCTTTGAGGTAAGTTTTTTTTCTTCATTATCTAGAGATTTTTTTAAACTGAAACATCCATTTGGCTTGTTTGCTCTGCTTGAAAAAATGCAAGTGTTTTTTGTACCAATGTATTTTGTTCATACTGCACTACAGAGGAAGTCGCATTAAAGGGAGGTATATAATTTCATATAGAAAAATACAAGGCATACAAAAAACACACCGGGAGTGATTTATCAAACTGTTGTAAAGTAGAACTGGCTGAATAGCCCATAGCAACCAATCAGATTCTACCTTTCATTTTTCACAGCTCCTTTCACAGGTGGAATCTGATTGGTTACTATGGGCAACTAAGCCAGATCTACTTTACACTACTGTGATAAATCTCCTTTACTATGTAGGCAAAAAGGCCTAAAATAAGTCAACAAAAACACTGAGCAAGTCAGCCATTTTTTGAGGCTTTTTTTTGCCCACACAAAAAAAAATCACCTCACCACAACACTCACCGCTCCCTTTTATGATTTTTCACTTCACTGGCAACTAGTCCTAGACCTTCCATCCTCTTCTCGTTCCAATATTATGGAACCACAGGGTGTGGCATGCATGTGGCCTGTTTTAATACCTGAAATGTGATATTGTCCCATTCCTATAAATATCTCATCCAGTAAAACTAACAGTACATTTTTTCTACTGTAGATAGCCATAACTGAAAAACATCTTTGCAGCAGGAAGAACTTGACCTATCCCACACATCATCTCATTGAAAGTGTATTGACTCTCCATTTAGGCATTCCAATCTGAGATGTAGATTCGATAAATAGGATGTGCACTATAAATATACCTTAATATTTAGGAGAGCAATTTAGCTACACTTAAACTGCTACTTAACCCGTATTCTGGGAACATAGTAAACCGTTAAGAGTTTTCACAAGTAATCCAATGAGAGAGAAATGATTTTCTGTAAGATGACCTCATTACTGGAAAATGGGAAACCTAATTTCCAAAAATAAACCTATTATTTTAGTTCTCATACAGATGTAACCGAGCTAAAATTGACTCTGATAACACATGTCACTGTGATATCTCGTGCCATCTTGTGACAAAAGCCATTGAAATACATTGAAAGTGCTAGTTAACCTTTTTGTGCCATTTTTTTTATTTAACGCGTTAACCATTTAGTTTAGCTCGGCGGCATCTGTACATTGCAAAAAAAAAAGCACCTGTATAGCCATGGCACCAATTCCAGGAAACACCATATAAGAGATTGAATAATGGATATACCCACTGCAGTGATCCATCAACTTTGTGGAAGACAACTTTTTCTTGGTGTTGATACTTTTTGAAATTCCCTCAATGAACAAAACTGTGGAAAATGTTATACATACCAGGGGTTGACTAACCTTTTAGGCATTCTCAAAAGCCAAAAGTCTAGACTTGTTTAATAGGATCATCCCACAATTGTTCAAATGATCGGTTGAATTAGTGCTTACCTTATCACCAAACACACACAGTTGGTTACAAAATAAGAATAGACAATGAAAATCCAAATCAAAAAAAGTTTTTAGACCCCAATGAAATGGGTCACTGAGTTTTCATAAAACTTTTGATATGTCAGAGATGCTATGAGACCACCTCTCTTCTTGTTCTAGCATTATTCCCTCCAACAAAAACTTTTGATATATTTCTATGACGTTAAAAAGTTTTATTAAAAGTCAGTGACCCTTGAAAGGGGTTGTCCCATAAAGAATCTATATGCCCATTGAGGACATATGAATGTCATAAAGGGAAATCCCTCATTTGTTACTCCATTCTTTGAGTGAAAATGAAATGCTGCTCTATCAGACCATACTGATAGCTGCCATGCAATGTGTGGCTAACCATGGCTTTAGCCAGAAAAATAAGTTGTTTTTCAGAATTGTCAAGACTGGCTCCAATTTAAATTGGGTTGTCTTTAATGAGATGTGTTAAAGGGGTTGCCTAGGAATAAAAACATCAAGTCATGTCAATGGAGTTGAGTTGCAAGTGTAGTGCCCTGGAGCAAGGGACACTTTGAACTCTGGACGTTTATGGACATTTGCCCCTGTTTTCCCTATGCAAAGTCATCAACTCCTTAGTTTATTTCACTTTACACTTGCACTGACTTATACTGTTTAATATTGTGTAACCGCATTATATATATATATATATATATATATATATATATATATATATATATACACACACACATGCATGTATATAGTGTCATATATATCCTGCTAATTTGCAATGTATTTGCACAGCACTGTGGAAAGGGTTAATGAACACTGAGAGACTTTTGGGACTTTCTAGCTAATAATGAGAAGCTGGTAATTTTCCACAGCTACCAAAAGGTTTAAAGATGAGTATGTTTCTGGAGGGAAAAAGCCAGACTTGTTTACCACCAAAACCAGACAGACTGACCTTTTGAATGCCATGTGCTTCTGTGTTATGTCTGAAAACCTGTTTTTGTCTGGAAAAACTACTGTGTCATTGCCATTGAGAATCATTGAAGCTGTAATGCAAGTCTATGAGAGATGGAAAGTGTAACTTTGTATTTGTTTTGCTGAGTTTCTCCACTCCACCCCTCCCACTAGAAGGTTCTAGTTCTGCTAGATACTGTAAATAAGGAACCCATTCAGAGCCTCTAGTTTTCTGCAGTTAGGGAACAGTGCTTAGAAGAGAAGACTCCCAGAGTGACCAGAAGAATATGCTGAGATGGGGATACTTTGCAACAGACCCTGGGCCAGCAGGTTTCTGAGAGAGGGACAGCTAGCTGAAGTCTATCCTCAGCCTCAAATCCTTCTTCTGCCAGGGAGGAGACTGGAGAAGCCGGCCCTATGCTTCACTTGTATTGTTTTGCACCTGAATTCCTCCAGTAAAGAAGCACACTGGTTAATTGCAGACCCTGACTCTCTGAACTTAATTACCATTGGGGTGCACCACGCCTTACCATCCTTTCTGGAGAGCAGTAACACGTGGTGACACCTCAATGGTGTCTGGGGAACCCAGCATAGCGTACTTGGGGCCACCCCAAACCCGGCCACTGCACAATACCAGACACAGCCAATAAACAGGAAAGGCACTGATTCTGGATAAAAAACAGACTCCTTTTCCAAAGCTTGGACAACCCCTTTAAATGTTTATACACAGTTATTAAAACATGTAAGCCGTCATAACATCTGATATTACAAAATAAATTCCTGAATTCAGATGACGCATTCGTTTTTGATAAAGTAGGTCTGGCAAGGTTACTAGCTACTTGAATTGATCTACTGCTGTTGTCTGAGAAGCAACCTGTTTTTTTGGCAACGAAGAAGCTTATAGGGAAATTTTGTAGTTTTGACATCATCTTTCTCCATTTTCCCAAACCTGAGCAAGATAAATTCTTTTCAGTGGAAAAATCACATAGAACTGTTTTATAAAATACAAATTACTACATAATAAATGGTTAAATATTCTGAAATGATGACAGTTGTGCAATTGAAAGTTTTACTGGTGTACATTTTTCTGCATGAAATGCTACTGGTTGCAGTGGAAACACAATGATATCACATGAGTAAAATGAGGAAAATTTGGTAGGAACAAAAAAATACTTGTGGAGGTATTACATGAGTTGACAAAACTATTAACACCCATTACCACGGGGCTTGTGGTTGTCCCATTGTAAAAATGAGTGTTCTCCAACTATTGACTCAGGAGCACCTATGTGTGGCTCTTGGACACCCTGATGTTGACTGGCCATTCTAGAGACTGATGTGCACTAGTAGCACCAGCAAAATCCCAGCATGATTAAAATCTGGTGCTAGGGTTACTCAACAACTTGCCTGCCCTCTCCAATCTGATATAGACTGAAAGAGAAGCCTTGGGAAGGGGACACGGTAACAGAGTATTCCTCTTAAAAAACAAAAACATTCAACAGTGTTTGAATGGACAACCACATCTATTTTATACTTAGACGTCATATAGAAGATGACAATCTATTTTTAACAAAGCTAGCACCAGCCCTGTACCTCACATGGATCCAGAGGTCTGCCCATTTCTTGCTCTGATTGTCCTGATTGATTTTGGCAGCTCAAGAGATCTTTTTTAAGAGTGGTGTGTCCTTTCTCAGGGGGTATGCTCCTTCTCAGGGGGGTCTGTCCTTTATTCTGCAGCTCTCTAAATGTAATTGTTACAGCTATTAACTGTATATAAGGTGGGTATCATAAGAATGGAACTGAGCATGTACGTTCACCTCAACAATGTTTCTGAGATGGACAGAAATATAAGGAACATATAGATTTATAGAATAACTCATGGGGTCATTTATCAAAATGGTGTAAAGCAGAACTAGCTCAGTTTCCCATAGCAACCAATTAGATTCCACCTTTCATTTTGACAGCCCCTTTGGGAAATGAAAGCTGGAATCTGATTGGTTGATATGGGTAACCAAGCCAGTTCTACTTTACACCAGTTTGATAAATGACTCCATTAGCGTCTATACTAAATTTTGAAATGTGCAAATACAAACATTTTTAGATCCAGGTGATAGTTTGAAAAATGTAGCTTATTTTTTGTGGGCAAAACTCTTTAAGGATCAGCGCATTTATCTTTTGTCTACATTTCTTTATTCTTCATGTTTCGTGTTTTTACATTTTTTTAAATTTTTTTTGATGTACCGTACTTTCCCCTACTAAAGTTACTTTTTCATTATTTTATATGAAGCACTATAAAAAGAATGTTATAACCTCACTGCCTGACTGACCCATACACCCACGGGACCAGTATGAAACTATTTCATATAAATGATGTAAAGTAGAAAAAAATTAATGTTTTTGCAAAATGTAGAGGAAACCTATGAATAATAGAGGAAATATGCAATACTGTAAAACTAATTCTAAAATGCCTTGTACTTGATTTTCTTCAATGTTTATAGTGGTAAAAACTGATTATACCTCTTATGTCATAGGCCCCAAAGTCACATGCACAAGAGCATGTTTTAGTCTGGAAAATAGTAATACTTTTTACCCCTACAAATGAGGAGAACTAAACATAAGTGTAAACTGGGCATCCCATCCTTGTTAGTTTAAATTATGTAATAAACACAAAAAAATAAGGAAGATAAAAAAAATAAATGATGTTCGCACTCAGTTGGCTGCTATTTTCTAATCACAGGATGTTCTCTTATCATAACTTGGCTGTTACTCTCGATAACAAGGCTGTATTTTTTACATCCGGTCACAGAGAACACCTGGCTAATATTAGCTTTGAGACAGCACTAAAAAATACTCTTTATACCTGATGCCTTTTGGGATTTTTCACATAGAGCACTGTTTATGTAAGGAGGAGACGATGCAGGTAGATGTGAGAAGCTAGATTTGAGCAGTATCGAGCAACTTTAACATTGTGTGCAGTGGAGACTGGTGGCAGTGTCCTCAGCAACAACAGATCGCCATTTACATAAGGCACAACTCTGTCTCTCATGACCTGGTCTCTTTCAGCCTCAGCCTATCTGCAGCACACTGTTCTGCTCTCCTTATGCCACATGATATCCATGTGTCTACCATGTGTGGTTCTATAGGTCATGTGCCACTAACTAGTAGCACTCCTAGCACCTTCTGGTAGGAAACAGGGACTGTACCTTTCTCAAAATCCTTCCAGGTGGGTGATGCAGCCTCACACTCCTGCTTTCCCAAAGCATCTTTCTCATTTTGCATTTGAAGCAATAAGGACCTTACAACCTAATTATTGCGGAGTGTTTCTTCAAAAGCAGCTTTTGACCATAGAGGTCCAAAAGAAAGCACATTTCAAACTATGGATGGCATAATAATTTTTCCAGCCCTCCCAAAAAAAATTAAGGGTCGCATTACTGATAACCTGTTATACTCCTCCACGGTTCAAACCCAGTACCTGCTGTACCTGCCAACACCTTATTTACACTGCAACTGGCAGGTGCTTGGATCTTGTCTTTTTATGTTTTTGCCCATATGACTCATTTCATCAGCCCATGGAGCTAGTGTTAAAAGCTGGAATCCTCGTTTTGTCTTGATCTTGATGAATTGTCCCAGCCCAAGTCCTGTAAGAGGTGGCCGACCAGTCCCCTTTAAAGGAACAATCTAATAATGTGTTGATAGAGCAGTAGTTGGGTTTTCAGCTGAGTTCCTGGATCCTCCATTTCTTCATTGAAAGAAAAGTTTCATTTTCCCTTCTGTGTGTTTTGTTACCTTTTCCTGTTGTTTTGTTATTAGGCCTAAGGGAGACTCCTGTTCGTCCTTCCTTTTAGAGGAACAGGTAGACTCATTCCTGTCATTAGTTCCAGGATCCTATAGGGTCAGTTCGGTGTTTAGGTTCCTGTGTATGAACTTGCCTACGTTTGAGGCCTGTTCATACTGGTAGATAGACAGGAATTGAGCCAGGTTTTCCTGTAGGAGGTGTCCATCTTCCTTCCTTAGTTTCTAGGCCTAATCTCCTTTACCGCCAATGCTTGGTTTGGTCCCCCCCCCCTGCGCGTGACAGCAACTGTCACGAGTGGTCTTGCGTCTGGAATCAGACGTTCTGCGCGGCTTTCTAAGTGACAGGTTTGACAGGCTATTCCCTGTGGTTTGGGTGCTGTTCACCACACCCCTTTCCCTCAGCTGTTGCCGCTGGGCAATTAGCTGTCTCCTACTTACCTCTTCCTCTCCCAGTATCCCTTGCGGTTTATATCTGCTACATACCTGGTTGACAGTGGTGTGGATCTCGGCTGAGATCCTGTTGCTGAGTTCTACTTAAAGTTAAGTGTTTTCCCTTCCTTTGGTTATTCCTGTTTGAGTCTCCTGTTCCTCCTTACGCTTGGAGGAACAGGTTACTCTCTTGTGTCATTACACTGCAGGGTGTTCTAGGGTTTATTCAGATTAGGTTCCTGTGTATGAGCTTTCCTACCACCCGGGTTAGTTCATACTGGTAGCCAGCTAGGGCCTAGTCTTAGGGTCCCCTGCAGGAGGTGACCAGTTCCCTGGTTTTGTCTGTTCCCATCCCTCATACGCTCGGTGTGGCTTTTCCCCCCACACCCGAGCGTGACATTATAAACCGCCACTAACAAAAATTTATGTCATTTTTGTGCTGACATGGATGCTATTGCTACACTGGCTGAACGGCTGCAGGGACTCAGCTTGGAGGTGGCTGACATCCGCAACCAGATTCAGAGACCACAGGCTGGTGGTTCTGGGGGTGCTGAGTGTCAGGCCTGTTTGGAGCCTAAGGTCCCCCTCCCGGATAGATTTTCTGGGGAATGTGATAATTTTGTTCTATTTAGGGAGGCGTGCAAATTGTATTTCAGACTGCGTCCACATTCTTCTGGTAATGAGGAACAGAAGGTTGGTGTGGTCATCTCGCTGCTTAAAGGGGATGCGCAGTCATGGGCCTTTTCTCTACCGGCCGGATCGCTGTCTCTCCGGTCGGTAGATGAATTTTTCAAGACCCTAGGGATTATCTATGATGACCCGGATCGTATCTCCCTGGCGGAGACCCAGATACGTAACCTTTGTCAGGGTGAGCGGCCGGTTGAGACTTATTGCTCTGAGTTTCGGAGGTGGGCGACCAATACTGAATGGAACGATCCGGCTTTACGTAGCCAATTCTGTCAAGGTTTGTCTGAAAGGCTGAAGGACGCTTTGGCCTTTCAGGAAACCCCTGTGTCTTTGGAAGCCGCTATGTCTCTTGCTGTACGCATGGATAGGCGCCTGAGAGAGCGATCTAGGGGCCCCCGCTCTCAGGACGTACTATCACATAGTGTACCAGCTTCCTATGACACTTTGGGTGAATATTCCCCTAGGTTGATGTCTGGGGATGAACCTATGCAATTAGGGGGAGCCACTCCTGTAGCCACCCGCAATCATCTTGGTAATAAAAAGGGTGTGTGTTTTTTCTGTGGTCAGAAAGGACACTTTATCAATGTATGTCCATGCTTCCTATCTCTAAAGGAGAGAAAAGAAAAGGGGGCGTTGAATTCTCATCTCACTCTTGGTGGAGTGGGTAGGGAGACTGAAAATGTGCATTTGTCTTCATCCTGCAGTACCCGTTTTCTCCTGACTGCCGAGGTGGCGCTAGAATCAAAGGTTGTGAAAATTGAGGTGTTTATTGACAGCGGGGCAGGGGTGAACTTGATTGATGCTCAGTTTGTCCGTATGCATGGATTGTCACCAAGTTCTTTGGATAAGAGGATTTCTGTGTTTGCCATTGATTCTGCACCTCTCTCTCAGAAGTGTTTGTCTCAGATGGTGCATGATATCAAATTAAGAGTGGGTGAATTTCATCAGGAGCTTATTTCATGTTTTGTGTTGGAAGGTCTTCCTGCTCCTGTGGTTCTGGGTTTACCGTGGTTAAGCAAACATAATCCGTCCATTGACTGGCATACTAGACAAATTGTGGATTGGGGCGATTATTGTGTTGACAATTGCCTTAATGCATCTTTTTCTGCTTTAACCACTAAGACTCTTCCTTCTTTTATATCGGATTTCTCTGATGTATTTTCTGAAGGTGGATGTCAGGATTTACCCCCTCACCGGGAATACGATTGTCCTATCAATCTTATCCCTGGAACAAGATTGCCTAAATCTAGGCTGTATAACCTTTCTGGACCTGAGAGAACGGCCATGAAGGAATATATTGCTGAGAGTTTGGCCAGAGGACATATTAGGCCTTCCAAATCTCCTGTGGCAGCAGGGTTCTTTTTTGTTAAAAAAAAGGACGGATCCCTTAGGCCATGTCTGGATTTCCGTGAACTCAATAGGATTACTGTCCGTGATCCGTACCCCCTTCCTTTGATTCCTGACTTGTTTAACCAGATTGTGGATGCCAAGGTGTTCTCCAAGTTGGACTTAAGGGGGGCATATAATCTGGTCAGGATCAAGGAAGGGGATGAATGGAAGACGGCCTTTAACACTCCTGAGGGCCACTTTGAGAACCTGGTCATGCCTTTTGAGTTGAACAATGCTCCTGCTGTCTTCCAGCATTTTGTTAATGACATTTTTCATCATCTTGTGGGGAGGTTTGTAGTCGTGTATTTGGATGACATACTAATCTATTCTCCAGATATTGTGACACATCAGGATCACGTGAGGCAGGTGTTGCAAATCTTAAGAGATAACAAGTTGTATGCAAAATTAGAGAAATGTGCTTTTGCTGTACATGAGGTGCAATTCTTAGGATACCTGCTTTCATCTTCAGGTTTTCGTATGGATCCAGAGAAGGTCTGTGCTGTTCTGAACTGGGACCGACCTGAAAATCTGAAGGCTCTTATGCGATTTTTGGGGTTCACCAACTATTACCGAAAATTTATTAAGAACTATTCGACTATAGTTAAACCCTTAACTGACATGACTAAGAAAGGGACGGATGTCTCTGTGTGGTCTGATGCAGCATTGCAAGCCTTCTCTGCTGTAAAGGAGTGCTTTTCCTCTGCCCCTATATTGGTGCAGCCAGATGTGTCACAACCTTTCATTGTGGAGGTTGACGCATCCGATGTGGGGGTAGGAGCTGTGTTATCACAGGGCCCGTCACCTGGTAAATGGCGCCCATGTGCTTTTTTTTCGAAGAAACTCTCTGTGGCGGAGAGAAATTATGATGTGGGTAACCGAGAGTTACTGGCCATTAAGTTGGCTTTTGAGGAATGGCGTCATTGGTTGGAAGGGGCGAATCATCCAATCACGGTATTCACTGATCACAAAAATCTGGCTTACCTGGAGTCGGCTAGACGACTTAATCCGAGGCAGGCCAGATGGTCTTTGTTCTTCACCAGATTCAATTTCATTGTCACATACCGTCCTGGGGTTAAGAATGTGAAGGCGGATGCCTTGTCACGTAGTTTTCCCGGGGGTGGTGATTTTGAAGATCCTAGCCCTATACTGTCTGAAGGAGTGGTGATATCCGCTCTTTACCCTGATCTTGAGGCTAAAGTGCTTGAGGCCCAGGGAGATGCGCCGGAGTCTTGCCCTCCCGGGAAGTTGTTTGTTCCTTCTGATTTGCGTTATAAGGTTTTTGAGGAGCATCATTCTTCGGTGCTTGCGGGACACCCTGGGAGTAAATCCACTGTCGACCTCATCTCTCGTAGATTCTGGTGGCCAGGTCTGCGTAAGTGTGTTGAGGAATATGTGTCAGCCTGTAGTGTCTGCGCACGCTCTAAGGTGACACATACTCGTCCCTCTGGACCCCTACTTCCATTACCCATTCCGTCCAGACCATGGACTCACCTATCCATGGACTTCATCACTGATCTGCCTGAGTCGTCTGGTAAGACAGTTATTCTGGTGGTTGTAGATCGTTTTAGTAAAATGGCGCACTTTATTGCATTACCCGGACTCCCCAATGCTAAAACTCTTGCACAAGTGTTTGTTGACAATATTGTGAAACTTCATGGCATTCCCACTGACGTTGTCTCTGATCGTGGGACTCAGTTTGTGTCCAGATTCTGGAGGGCGTTCTGTACTCGGCTCGGGGTACAACTGTCTTTCTCCTCTGCCTTTCATCCCCAGACGAATGGACAGACTGAGCGTACCAATCAGAATCTGGAGACTTATTTGAGATGCTTTGTCTCTGAGAACCAGGAGGAGTGGTCCTCGTTTTTGTCTCTGGCTGAGTTTGCCATAAATAATCGCAGACAGGACTCCACTGGTAAGTCACCATTTTTTGGTGCATATGGCTTTCACCCGCAGTTTGGCACATTTTGTGGTTCTGATACTTCTGGTATTCCTGAGGAAGAACGTTTTTCGTCATCATTGTCTTCCATATGGCGAAAAATTCAAAGTAACTTGATAAATATGGGTAACAAGTACAAACGTGTGGCTGACAGGAGACGCATGAATGGTCCGGACCTAAATGTGGGTGATTCTGTGTGGCTGTCTACTAGGAACATTAAGTTGAAAGTTCCTTCATGGAAGTTGGGTCCAAGATTTATTGGCCCATATAAAATCACGGCCATTATTAATCCTGTAGCATTTCGTCTTGAACTTCCTCAGGCCCTGAAAATCCATAATGTGTTTCACAGATGTTTGTTGAAGAGGTATGTTGAACCTCTGGAGCCATCTCCCTTGCCACCCGCGCCTGTCTTGGTGGATGGTAATTTGGAATTTCAGATTGTCAAGATCATTGATTCTCGAGTTCTTCGTGGGACCCTTCAATATCTGGTTCATTGGAAGGGTTATGGTCCTGAGGAGAGGTCATGGGTACCGGCATCTGACGTGAATGCCAGTCGTTTGGTAAAAGCCTTTCACAGATGTCACCCTGATAAAGTTGGTCCTGGGTGCCCGGAGGTCACCCGTAAAAGGGGGGGTAATGTCACGAGTGGTCTTGCGTCTGGAATCAGACGTTCTGCGCGGCTTTCTAAGTGACAGGTTTGACAGGCTATTCCCTGTGGTTTGGGTGCTGTTCACCACACCCCTTTCCCTCAGCTGTTGCCGCTGGGCAATTAGCTGTCTCCTACTTACCTCTTCCTCTCCCAGTATCCCTTGCGGTTTATATCTGCTACATACCTGGTTGAGAGTGGTGTGGATCTCGGCTGAGATCCTGTTGCTGAGTTCTACTTAAAGTTAAGTGTTTTCCCTTCCTTTGGTTATTCCTGTTTGAGTCTCCTGTTCCTCCTTACGCTTGGAGGAACAGGTTACTCTCTTGTGTCATTAGACTGCAGGGTGTTCTAGGGTTTATTCAGATTAGGTTCCTGTGTATGAGCTTTCCTACCACCCGGGTTAGTTCATACTGGTAGCCAGCTAGGGCCTAGTCTTAGGGTCCCCTGCAGGAGGTGACCAGTTCCCTGGTTTTGTCTGTTCCCATCCCTCATACGCTCGGTGTGGCTTTTCCCCCCACACCCGAGCGTGACAGCAACTTGCCAAAGGTAAACTATATAACATATATAATATTTCTTCTTCAACAAAACAGGAGGGTGGCCCTTTATACATTTGGCTTTACTTCCAAGTGTCCCCCTTCCACTGAAACAATTCTTCCAACCATTTCACTTCAGTTCACAATTATCCAGGCCTGAACTATTCAGGACACATTACAGGACAAAAGGCAGACAAATATAGTGGTTATATTTTCTTTGCAGACAAATGTTTCTCACAGCCCTCCCAGACCCAGATATAAGCTGTCCAGAGTTGGAGTCTAACACAACCCAACCAACTTTTGGCTACCCACAGGGATAATATTTCCCAAACCCCAAACCCAGGCTAAACTATCACATAGGCCAAGATCACATTCTCCAAATCCTGCCTCCTTCCCCTTGATTGAAGTTTCAGAGCTATGGCTACATCATGGCAAGTGGTGTGCACACAGTAGAGAAGCTGCTACCTACCCCCCCCCCCCCATTCACCTCTGCTCCTCTCTCTCACTGGCTTTGGCCCAGGGAGACACAGTCCCAGAAAAGCCCTGCATCAAGTCACCCCAGACAGCACAGTGACTGTGAGAGGGGGCGTAGGTTAGTGGGTTGGGGATGTGGCGTTTTTGGGGTTATGCAAGTGGTCATCATAATGGTCACATAGCTTCACTGGTTACTTCAGTGGTTGTCTCCCAACTGTCTTTTTTGCCCTGCTCTATCCTATGCTTCTGAAAACTAGCGTCACTGTCCTCTGTATCAAAAAAGACCCCAAAGGGGTAGGAGCCTATGCAAATGAAACCAAAGTGGGTTTTGCAGGAGGTGTGTGGACTTTCCTGGGTGAATCGAGGTGGGGCCTTAAATGTCCCATTAATAGGGATTCAAATATTTGGAGGTACTGTATATAGTAACATGCTCTTAATGATCCGTATATGAATAACTAAAGAACATCTCTTTAAAGAGGGACTTTCCGGTAGAATTCATATATAAGATGCAAAAACAACTTGTTTTTTGGGTCTGAGAGTTGGGAATGATCCCAAAAATATTTATAAAGATGTAGAGAGGGATACTTAAGAGCTAACAATATCTAACATACTGGACAATATTATATAGCTGTTGACATTCAGACATGACTAAGACTCTGTGTCAAAAGTCTGGAAGCTCTTGCCTGAAAGTAATGTGTGAGTCATCTATTCTATGCTGTAATATACTAAGATAAAACACTGATTAAATGAACAGTGCAGACTTGTAGACTGGAAAAGAAGGCAATAGTGCTACTGGGGCTACAAGACATACAGTTTCCTTTGTCATCAAGATATTTGACAGATAACTTACACTTGAACCACAAACAAGCAGGAGAAAAGTCTATTAGTTCACAATGGAAACTTTTTAATAACTGATCATTTATTAGGACACTATTCTACAATATTGTATTTGGTCTATGTATCCTTTTTACATGGTTTCTGATTGTGATAGTTGTTCCAATATGACTAATATACTGTGTCCTAGGTCGGGAACTCTACATTTAAGTGCCCTTTTGTCTTGATCACCTTTAAAGAGAACCTATCATAGTTACATACTTAATAGGTGCCTGAGCAATTAGGTTCCTTAGCTTTCTATGTTCTGGCAAGGTGTGCTGTATCTTTATTTCTGCTCATGTACTGACCGCCACTTGTTTACTCTACTCTTACCCACATATACCTGAAAGGATGTGTGCATAACCTCCGTATTGACCCTTCGCTGCCTGCCCTTACCTCAGACAGTTTACTGTGCTGTACAGACTCTGCCAGCCTTGACCTCGACCTGTTGCTAAGAATATTTTTGCCTGACCCATTAGTGCCCTACACTAGTGTTTCTGATCTCTGTGAGTCAGCTGGTAACCACATCATTCCAGGAGGTAGCAACATGGTGGCTCACCTGCAGTGAAGTCCAGATCCCTGTACATGGATTAAAAGGTGATTTAGCACAATCCACTGCCTTACAAGGCTATAAACCTATCTTGACCCAGACAACTAGTAAAACATAACTTTTAATTATATACTTGTGAATAAAAATGAAAAGAAGAATGTAAAGTGAGCTGAAAAGTTCACTTTTCATTCTTCTTTTCATTTTTTTTCACAAGTATATAATTAAAAGTTATGTTTTACTAGTTGTCTGGGTCAAGATAGGTTTATAGCCTTGTAAGGCAGTGCATTGTACTAAATTAATGATTTAAACTTTACCCAGACAGGGTCTTTGTTGAGTTATTCTGGATTAAAAGGTGAACACCAGGGGATTGCCAGGGTAATGCCCTTAGATTTGCCCAAAGCTAAATCTGAACCACATAGTGGTTCTACTGCCTTAACAGACATCTTTAAATTGTATTTATACAGCAAAAATGTAAGGAAATCCACTGTTTAGGAGTTGCTATGAGTATTGGGAACTGATGGAGATCCTGATGGAATGGTACCTGGAAGTTTCATATAGTGCATTCGGAAAGTCTTCAGACTCTTTCACGTTTTTAACCTTTTTTCACCTTTTCTTAGTTTATTAAAAAGAAAAAATGAAAATTTTGCAGGGACATAAGTATTCAGACCCTTTGCTATGACACTCTGGGGGCCTCCCATTTCTCTTGGTCATCTTTGAAATGTTTCTACACCATTATTGGAGTCGACCTGTGGTAAATTCAGCCATCAGTGCAGCACCAACTGCACCAGCACCGCTCTGGGCTTTATGACAGAGTAACAAATAGAGACAAAGAGGCATCTCCTCAGCCTTTCTGCCTGAAGATTGCAAAAAAAAAATTACATAATGGACGCTCAGACTGCGAGAAGCAAGATTCTCTAGTCTGATAAAACCAAGATTGAACTTTTTGGCCTCAATTCTAAGCATCAGGTTTGGAGAAAACCAGGCAATGCTTATCATCAACTGCAGAATACCATCCCTACAGTGAAGCATCATGCTGTGGGAATGTTTATCAAGATGCTGGGACAGGGAGATTGGTTAGCGTTGAGGGAAAGCTAAATGGAACAAAGTGCAGACATAGAGTGCTCTAGACTGGGCCAAAGGTTCAGCTTTCTATAAGACAATGACTCTAAGCACACAATCTAAGCAGACAACACAGGAGTCTTCTAGGGACAATTCTATGAACGTCCTTGAGTGGCCCAGCCAGAGCCTTGACTTTAACACAATTGAACATATCTGGAGAGACTTGAAAATGGCTGTCTATCTACGGTCCCCATCCAACCCAACAGAGCTTGAGAGGATTTGCAGGGAGGAATGATAAAAAATACCCAAATCCAGGTGTGGAAACCTTAGGGCAACATACTCATGAAGACTAGAGGCTGTAATCTCTGTTAAAGGTGCTTCAACTAAGTAAAGGGTCTGAAGACTTATATCAATGTAAGATTTTATTTTTTCCATTTCAATAAATTAGCAAAGTTTTATAACATTCTGTATTCATTTTGTCATTATGGGGCATAGAGTGCAGAATGATGGGGAAAAACACCATTCTTTTTTCATTTTAGCACAAGGCCACAACATAACAAAATGTGAAAAAATTCTGAAGAGTTTCCAAATGCACTGTATAACAATACCAGAAGAGCAGAAGACTGAAACAAAAAACATAAAACTTAAAACACATGTTGGAAACAGAACACTTGTAGGGTATATTCACTTGTGGTTTTTACAGGTGAAGCACATTTATTCAACACATTTCACCTATAGAAATGGCAACCACATAAAAACAATTGCATCACAGTTTGGATGCGGTTTTAGCTGCACCTCAACCAGTACTTATGAACATACCCTTATATGTGAGTCTCCCATCAGGAAATCATAGAGAAGACAAAACATACTGGATCTGATTTTTCCTCTGAATCGGTCATCAAAAAAAATATTCAACAAGATTACAGCAAGATAATGAACATTATAACATAAAAGTATAAACTCAACCGAGAAATATACTCAGCCAAAAATGTGATAGAATTATTGACAGCTGTAACGGGTTTCACTAATTATTGACTTGAATTTATTAGCATCTCACATATATTCTACTCTAGAGGGAGCCAAACACCGAGACAGGCATTAATCCAGAGGAACGGCAATGTAATCCTGTTAGTATACATAATAAGACATAATAGCCGGCATGTAACAAACAAACCTTTCATTTTCAGACTCTGTCTCATATACTAGATCTTTTTTTTAGAAATTAATTATACAGGATTATTAATCTGTAACACAATTGGTTAGTAATGTCCCATCCAATTTAGTTATTTGTTCAGTTATTTCGATCAGTTCTTGTGAGCCAAAACCAGATGCGAGTCAAAAAAACAGAACAGGTGTAATTCTTTCCATTATACCTTATCTCCGAGTAGACTTCACTACTGGTTTTGGCTCAAAATAACTGATCATATAACAGAAGTCTGAACGTGGTCTAAACTAAAAGGGTTGTCCAGTTACAAAAAATATGTTCCTGTGTGCTTAAAGGGAATGTGTCATCAGAGAAGGACCTATTCTTTAATGGTTAACATATTTTTGAAGAATTTTTTATTACATTTTTTATTTTCCATGTCAATATTTATATTTAAACAAAAACCATAAATTCCTGCAGTTTTTGCACTGTCCACTAAGCATAATAATAGGCACCACTTCCTGGTCTGTACAGATCAATTTACTGCAGTTATCTGCTTATCTGTCATTTTAATCCTGCCTGTAATGATATCACCTATGTGGAGATAAGGCAAGACCCACCATTCACAACAGGAGATTGTAAAACCTTTTTCTATTCTTTCCTTGTACAATGACCTCTGCACAGGTCAAGGAGAATGACTAGAAAACTCTCCCATATGAGTCAATATGATCCCCTCCTAACCACTGTGTCTATGGACCATGGGGCTGCCATAAAGCTATTTTCTTACAATTTTATTTTGTAAATGCTGTTAAGAACAGGTCAGGCAAGAGGGCCGCCCCCATAATCATTTTTAGGAAGTAAAATTTAAAAATCTGCGATCAGAAAATAAAAATAGATTAGAAAAAGGATATGTGTCGCTATCTAGTTTAAGTGGCAGATAACATTTTAAGTGACACATTTCCTTTCAAGGCCAGACCATTTACCCCCCTCCTGACCAGGCGCATTTTCCATTTTTTTTAAGTACATGCGTCTTTGAAAGTCATAGTATTTTTCATGCAGCTATGTAAATAATGTTTAAATTAAATTATGTCTCCTTTCTCTGACAGTTGTTTTGATATATGAGGGCATATAGTTTAAAAAGTATGAAAGTATGAAAACAAAAACTGTTTAAAAGAAACATCCCCTTTTGACTGGTCCAAAGAAGTACTTAGATATTTGGGAATTACATTTCATCAGGCCTCTTGTCCCTATGCCAACTAAATGATGTCCCCTTGATCAGACAAATTTCTGAAACTCTAGATTCCTGGTCCATTCCATTTATGTCTTGGATAGGGTACAAGAATCTAATAAAATGTTTAATAATTCCTAAAATCAACACCCTCAGGAGTAACCCTAAACCAAATCCATTCAGTAGGCATTGTGGGTCCTCATCCGTTGCATTCCAGTAAGCTCTAGACATGGGCTAAATTGGGGTTTTAGGATCTGTTCAAAGAGCTGACTACTCAGCAGATTTGGCAAGAAAAATGACTACCATACATAAATGCCATCTCAGCACATCTGGCTCCAGCTCTGACACCTCAAGCCACAGCTCCTGCGCCTCAGCCACAGTCTGTTTCCCTTTTCAGTGCCACCAGATTGCACCTGCCACTGTTATGGAGACCCCATAACTTGCTAGTGCACCATACATTTTGAACCCGTATGTCATACATTTTGAACTTAAGGACAACCAATTCTCTACAGGTCATGCCAAAGTGGTCTTCATAGTGTCATTTTTATTTGGTAATGCATTGGTTAGGGCCAAATCTCTCTGAGAATGTGGAGATTATTTGACTACTAATGTGCATGATTTCTTGACTGTTACAGAAGTGGGTCTGGAACCACTATGTCAACCAGTTAGTATGAAATTGGGCTAAACCTAAGGGCGTTATCCTGGTAGTCCCCTGGTATTCACCCTTTAACTGCTCTACAGGGATCTGGATTTGGCTGCAAGGAGCCACCAGACTACTGCTTCTTGGAATAGCCCTGGTGTGGTTGACAGCTGACCCAGAGTGGTAAGAGTAGAAAGGGAAATCTGCAGCACTCCAAGAAGTTTTGAAGCAAGACGTTTTTTATTCACAAGTTGGCATCTTACAGAGCTCTGTAAGATTCCAACTTGTGACTAAAAAACATCTTGCTTCAAAACTTCTTGGAGTGCTGTGGATTTCTCTTTCTACTGTATCCTGGAACCAGTTAGCCAAGGTTCTTTCTGTGGGCACCCACCATTTGGATGTACAACCATGGACTTATCACCTTATCTCAGATAATGCAGTGCTGCTCATGCCCTTTCTTAGATTTATGACCACAGTGGTAAGAGCCACCATTTTGGAGCACCAAAGGATCAGGCAAAATTTGTAGTCAGTAACAAGCTGAGGTCAGGGCAGGCAGCAGAAAATCACAATGGTAAACAGGCACAGGTTGGGTCAGGCAGAGGATGGTCAGAATGTAGAAAACAGGGGTTGGGAAATGGACAGACAAACTCTTAGCAAGAAACAAGCAAGCTAGAAAACGAATTGCTCAGGCAAGAAATGAGAGTAATCCAGCGTCTTGCTCCATGCTGCAAAGTGCCAAGTATTTTTTGTGTAAAACATGGATTTATTGTATGTAGTGTGCACATTGTATTCAATAGACCGTAGCATCCACCACCAGACACCAGGTGGAACTTTTTCCTCTTGCCATAAGGGAGGAGGTTTAGAACATTCTAGTGAGGATGGGCTCAGGTAGAGTTGGGAGAAGGAAACACATGTGTCACTGACAGAGCAGCTAAGCCTTGACCAAAGTACCAGCTGGAGGTGAGGTGGGGCAGAATGAACAAAAGTAAACATCCGTGCCAGTTAAATGAAAAGAAAGAATAAAAATATTTACATATTTAATTAAATTTTTTTGTTTAGTTTTTTGTATAGTCTTATAAATCAGTGATTGAGAACAAAATATTAGGGGTAAATCCATTTATTATCTACACACACGCACAAAAATTCCAAATGTTTTTTTATGGGGGGAGCTATTAAATGTATTTAAACTAGCATATATTAGATCAGTAGACCAATAAACAGGATAGAGCAACAATTTACCTGTGAATGTCAACGTGAAAATAGGCGTCAGGCCTCAATTGTCCGTTTGCGTTTATTGTATTTTCATACTATTGTAACTTAACTATTTTTGGTGGGCTCAGTTTAATTAAATCAACGTATAGGTGATCAGTGCATCAATACACAGGGTAGCACCTAAAATTGTCTGCGATTGATAATGAATTATTTTCCGTTTATTTCTGTCTCCACATGTTTCCAATCAAGTGTTTTTTTGGGGTTGTTTTCCTTTTTAATACATTTGCAAACATTTCTTAAATTCTGTTTTCAATCTTTCATTAAGGGGGATTAAGTGCAGATTGTTGGGGGGGGGGGTCTTGATTTTCTTTGATTTTAGCACAAGGCCATAACATAACAAAATGTAAGAAAAGTGAAAGTGTCTGAAGACTTTCTTTATCCACTGTAAAGGGGTACAGATTCATCCACAAATCTTCCTCCCCTGCAGGAGATGGATATTTATTTTTCAGCCCTGTATAGACTACTAGGTTCTGAACAAGATGACCATCAAATATCCCCTGCTATTGAGTTCTGAACTCTTTGACAAGATTGTAGGACAAATTTGTTCACCAAATTGGATCTTTTAGGTGCCTATACTCTGATCCACATTTGTCAAGGTGATGAATGGAAAACAGCTATGATGGCCATTACAAATATCTCATTGTGCCTTTTGGCCTCAGCAATGGCCCAGCTGTGTTCCAGATGTTTATTAATGACATCTTTCATGATTTGATCTACATCTGCATGGTAATATATATCAATGGCATCCTCATCTACTAGACTGGCTAGACATTGCATCAGAAGTATGTTCATGCTGGCCTACAGCACCTGCAGGAGAAGACTCTACGCCAAATTTGAGAAATATCTCTTCGAGAGATCGTCTCTTCCTTTTCTTGGCTATGTGATCTTAGACCACAGCCTACAGGTGGACATTGTTGCTCTCGTCCTCAGGGCCTGAGAGCCATCCAGCGGGTTTTTGGGCTTTGCTAACTGTTTATTTAATTTATCCCAAGTTTCTCCACTCTCACTGCAACTATTAACAGGACTTTTTTTTCCATCATGCATAAAGGAAAAAACACAGAACCGTTATTTGTGCCCATAGAAATGTATTAGGATGGAGCAAAATGGAACGCCTCTTAAAGGGTACAGTTTTGAATTTCATTTTAAAATTGTGTTTTATTCTGTTATAACTCTGTTAAAATGGAATACTATAACAGAATTTCTAACGCAAATGTGAACCTGCCCTTGACCAGAAAAGGGAAGAATGTCCAGAATTTTTACATCTCAAGTGGAAGCTGTATTCCAAACATTAAAGCAAGCCCTCTCCTCAGTCCCCATTTTGCATTGCCTTTACTTCACGAGCCATTTTTTCTTGAAGGGCTCCAGCAATGTTGACCTAGAAGAGCTCTAGTGGCAAGACTCAGACATGTTTCTTCTCCAGTTTTCTCTCTTATTCCAAGAGGAACCATTCTATTGAAGCTGCAAGCTTCTTGCCATCAAATTAGCTCTGGAGGTTTGTAGACATCTTTTGGATAGTGCTTGTCACCTGCTGGTTATCTATATTAACCACATAAACTTGACCAACCTCCAGACTGCTCAGTGGCTCAATTCTCACCAAGTCAGGTGATCTCTTGCTTCAATTTCAACCTGGAGGCCACAAGACAATAGACCTGGTTTCTCAACCCTATTGGTGGCCTACGTTTTCCAGGACAACCATGAATATGGTGCTTCCTGTGCTAAATATTCACAAAACAAGTCCTTGCTGCAAAGGCGTGCTTCTGCTCCTTTTTACCTTGCCAAAATGTGGCAACACATTGCATTGGACTTTATCACAGATCTGTAATTCTGTATCCATCCTCTGTTTGCACTGTGATCTGGATAGTTGTGGTCCATTTCTCCAAAATGGCCCATTTTGTTCCTCTGGCTGCTCTTGTTATTGCTGTTCACTTTGCTAACTTATTCCATCTACATGGTTTTCCTTAGCACATTGTCTCTAATTGAGGAGTCTAATTCATGTCCAGGTTCTGGAGGTCCCCCTGTGGATTGCTGGAGGTCAAGTTGGATTTCTCATTTGCATATCATACTCAGTCCAAAGAGCAGGTAGAACACATTAATCAAGTATTGGAGAATTATTTGCGCAATTTCATCTCCTTCTGGGATAACTGTGTATCTTTGCTTACCTGGACTTTGCTTACCTGAGTCTCAGTTAATCACTCAGTTGAGTCTACTGTAAATTTTCCATTCTACTGTACTTGACCTCTGCCAGTTTACTGTCTGTACTGACTTCGGCTTGTCCACTGACCATGCTTTTGCCTGTCCACTTGGTGATATGCAGTGGTGTCTCTTGACATGCCTTGGTCAGCAGCTTCTGACCAGAGACTAAGCCTAGAGTTAGCAGCCTGTTAGCCCCTACAGTGAAGTCCAGATCACCATACAGAAGTGAAATAGTGAACACCAGGGGTCCACCTTGCATTGTACTCTGTATTCAGCTAATTAATTCACTCTGTGCCAATATACTAAAAATGAGGTGAGCTTGCAGGTTGACAGCTATAGCCTAAGCTGTTGACAGCTATAGCCTGAGCTTTCTTCCTGCAATTAACACACAGTTTGATGTACTGATCATTAGTCTATTTTCACAAAGGGGTCTTCCAGAGGTACAATGTCGATGACTTATATTCAGGATAGATCATCAATATCTGATTGGTGGGAGTTCTACTCTCACCAGCTGTTTGACGGCTGCAGTGCTCCAATCAGAGGCACAGCCTCTTCCTAGGCTAGTGATGTCACATTCATCAGTTACATAATTATGACTATGTGCAACTCAGTCCCATTCTAACAGCAATTCTATACAATGTATGGGTCAGTGCTTGGTATACTATGAGGAGTCTGCAGCACTCACAAGAGCACCGTGGCCTCTTCAAACAACTGATCAGCGGATTGCCAGAAGTTGGACCCCCACCCATCAGATATTGTTAAATATATTCTGCTTTGTCATGCTTATCATGTCACCATGCCCAACAAAACTGCTGTGGCTCAGTTCCATTCATGCCATTGCCATCTAGTAGACAGTAGGCAGTTGTTTGTAAGGTGAGAGTGGCCCCATTACCTATTGGGCTTCTTTGCAGTTGCATCGATTGATCATTTGGTATGTTTGCCTCTCTTTTGTTCACTTGAATGGGAGCAGAATTATGTATGGCATATAACAGAATCTGCCCTTCATCAAACTCTTTGTATGGGATTAATTATCACCTATTACACAATGTATAAAAAATAGTCAATGACAAAAAATTGCTCTGCAACCATTCTTACTCAGATGAATGACTGGTGGTTAGGTGCCAGGTATAAGAGATGGGTTTCCTAGGAACTTGTTGTCCTCGGAAAGCCTCTTACATCCTTGTTTGAACTCACCCCGCTGGGCTCGCAGGCGGTGCCTTCCTCACTTCTTAGCCGCTTAGTCGCTTCTATTAAAGTATGGAAACATCTTTATCCTCATGAGAGCAACATGTCCATGTCCCCGCTCCCCTTAACTACTCCACCTTTAACTACTTAAATGTTTGGATAACAGATCTGATATTGGATAATTCAATAACTGCGGGAAAACAGAAAATCAAGCAGCTATACAAATCTTTATCCCTACATTCTTTTGAACCATTATCCCACAAATACCATATACTTCAAAGGGTTTTCTATAAGTCCAGTATCTTCAGATTAGAAATGGCCTCTCTGTACAATCTAGAAAGGCTGTTCAGTTCCCCACCTGAGTCTTTGCTTTCTTCTCATCACCTGCGCTCTCCATTAAAGGCATCTCTTTATTCTATAATATTTTTAACTCTCCTGACACAGTATCGAAACCTCCACTGGAGTTGAGATGATAGGGAGACCTGGGTGTGGTGCACACAGTGGATGAATGGTATAAAGCTTTTCCAATAGTTAGACAAGTATCTAGAGGTGATACTAACTGGGAAACAGCACTTAAGGTTGCTGGTATCTTATGCCAATGCATATTGCAAGCCTTAATCCATCCTATTCCTCTAGCTGCTGGAGAAGTTGTGGACAAATAGGCAGTTATAAACATGTTTGGTGGGAATGCCACTTAGTTTTTTTCCTTTTGGAAGGTGGTTTTCCTCCTCCTTCAACGCATAGTTGGATGTATAATCCCCCTTTCCCCATCTATGGTATTATACTTTGTAGGCTTATCTGATCTGCAAAAACTAGGTCAAAACAAAAATAATAACCTATAGGGAGTATAAAAAACGAAAAAACTATAAATCCCTCCCTTATTAAAATATAACTTTTAATTATATAGTTAAAACGTATAGAATGCCCCTACTATATTGTGCAATAGTAATCAAATATGCCTTAATTATGGAATATTCATATATACAGGGTAAACAGATTTTCAAAAGGTGGGACCAAAAAAGTGTTCTTCTTACTCACAGTTTGATGATTCATGTATTGTGATAGTGAAGAACCTCAATCCAGGTTTTATGGGACACAGAACTTGACTGTCCTTATTAAATCCCTGAACCTACCCCTGCTGAAAGGTTAACCCCACCTCACGATGGCTAAACCCTCTCTGGTACCTGTTACCTCCTTATCTGATAGAGAAGTTCTTGTCTCAACAATAAGACAAAAATGGGTGAAAAAACATGCTTAGTACAAATCCAAATTTCCCAAACACCTGGATGTTCTTCACCATCACAATACATGAATGAATCATCAAATCGTGAGTAAGAAGGACACTTTTTTGGTCCCACCTTTGAAAATCTGTTCACCCTGTGTATATGAATATTGCATAATTAAGGCATATTTGATTACTATTGCATAATATAGTGGGGGCATTCTATACGATTAAACTATCCAATTAAAAAGCTTATCAGATCTGCTTCCGTGTATAAGAACGATCTGTGACCAAGTAATTATAGCAGCTAGGACAATGATCGCTAGATCCTGGAAGTCTCCCCTCTAACCATTAGGAAATTGATCTCTACAGTTCAGTCAAGTTATGAGCTGGAGAGGTTATTTGCTGTTTGAACCCAATCTCACAAAGTTTTCCAATCTAAATGGGTGTTGTGGGAAAAATTCCCCAATGGATATTTATGATCCATTAATATGCAGATGTTATTTCTGATGAACGATAGAGCCCTTATTGTCTCTGTTACTCATTTACACTCTTTTGCTTTCACATAAGTGTTAATTTTATATGTTAAAAGATCCCATATGACTGAAATGTTTGTATTTGCTAATACAGCTTGTACCACTTTTCTCAATAACAAGTAAAATTATTAGAAAAAATTAGTTAATGACGAGAAAACGGAAATCTGTAAATCCACCCTCCAAGCCATAAACTGAAAATGTACTTTTTATGTATATTGGTTCCAAACTATGGGGTGATGATGATATTTCATTTGGTAAACATTAATCCGCTCTCTAAATCTGTCAATGTTTAAAGAGCCGTCTGCACAGTGTGACAATGAACATCTCGTACAACAAACACCACTCAACCCGTGGTGGAAGCATGCAGCGCGGCTACATCCTCCCCCTCTGAGAGCAATATAAACAAGTAGAGCTCAACTAAAGCACACATCAATGTAAATGTTGATTATTATTATCTACACAGAGATTAAGGGATGGCCATATGTAAGGCAAGTTGAAAACACATTTTTTACTGAAACTTGAATGGTTTACACTATTAAAATAAAAAATACAACTACCAATATCACAGGAGCAAAAACAAGCACTTGTGAGGTCAATGGGGTAGAGTTATCAGTGTACATTAGTGGAAAATGAAAGCAAAACACCTAGAAGGAGTTAAGATAAAAAGTCTATTTTACAATATGGCAAAACTGGAAGGTGTTACAGTACATGTTCTAAGATCCTTATGTTACATTCAAATGCACCCCTGACTTTTTTGTCTGGCATCACTGTTCTTTTTTATTTGACAGCACTATTTTTCATCTTCTCTCTTGCAGCACTGTTAATTGGGTGTTGCTGAGGTGTTCACCATGGTGTTACACGACGGCGAGCACCATTTGTGCAATTAAAAGACTTTGGAAAAGGCTGAATAGTGGGACTTCAAAAAGCTCAAATCTCGGAAAAAGTTGGACCCAAAGAGGTTTTAGACATCGGTCTTAATAAGGCCTCGTGCTGGCTCTGGATCTGCTGAAGTCATGTAGAAGTGCTGGCCTCTAAATAGCTTTTGGCAGATCCACCGCCACTTCTAAATCTATGCCAGCTCCCTTGCTAACGTAGATTTAGATCAACTGATTCATCAAATGATGAATGAGATGGGCCTGCCGTCCCGTCCCCTTTCCTGCCCACGCTATGCCCACTTTTGTAGACCTGGTGTGAGTGGGGAAAAGTGGCCGATTAAGGCGTAAAGAACCACAATCTTTGTGCCACAACCTGTGCCAGAAATAAGCCTAATATAGGCTACTTTCATGATAGCGTTAATATTTTCTGGTATTGAGATCCATCATAGGGTCTCAATACCGGGAAAAAAAATGCTTGCGTTTTTGTAACCATTCATTGTCAATGGGGACAAAACGTAACTGAACAGAATGTAGTGCTTTAAAATGCATTCCGTTCCGTTCTCATACCGCAGAGCGTGCGTCATGGCGTGCGGAGCAAGACAGATCCGTCATGACCCACAATGCAAGTCAATGGGGACGGATCCATTTTCTCTGACACAAATGTCAAGACAGACAGATGCATGCCAAAATCACCATATAAGAAAAGCTGCTCTATCTTAAAAGAAAGACATGGCATCACTAATTGGTTCTGTTCTGCAGTAGTAGTGACTGCCGGACTATAAGAATCCATCTAATTGAACCAGGACTGCTTTCAAGAACTTTGTTAGCTTGTTTGCCATTGACCTCTCATCTTTGCCAAGAGCACTGGCTCATTGGAGGTGTGAATGGCAAACAATGGTGTTGAGTGGCGAAAGCAGGTTCTGCTTTGGTACAAATGATGTCATCAAGGAGAACCCAAAAATAAACTGATATCGGCTCTGCTGTCCCTATGAAGTCCAGATACTTTGATGCCAGGTTTAATTCATTTATTTTTAGTGTATAAAAGCAAAGTTGCTCTCCTTAGACATGTAAGGAAGGGAATTAATATAGACTCCAAATGCATTTCTTTTTTTACACTAATAATAAATGGGCTAAACCTGCCATCAAAGTATCTGAACTCCATTGGGGTAGCATTGCCGATAGCAATCCATTTTTGGGTTCTCCTTGCTGACTTTGACCTTTGGACCTCCTCTCTAGCTAGACAATGAGGTGGCAGCTTCCCATTCATAGTACTTCTGGCCTTTTGGGATGTTGTGTACCTCTAGCCTAATGCGATAAGTTGAGGAGTACCACCATAGTGGTTATAAGTGATATGGCTCTATGTGCACTTTTTGTGTATTTTTCACTATGCACTAATTGGCACTAATGATGGCGGCATCAGTGTTTGTAGGAGGGCTGGTGAGAGCATAGTGCGGAAGCACAAGGGAACCACACCAGGTGTCATGGTGTGGGGCACCATTATCTACCATGACTGTTCCTGTCTGGTATTTGTGGAGGGAACATTGACCAGTCTTATGCATGTGTAAGACAACATGTAATCAGTCCTACTGCCTTTTTGACTCAGAAGACAAGGTGTTCCAACAAAAAAACACCCAACCACACCAGACCTAAACTGGCGATCTACTGAACGAGTAAATAACCAGTGATCCGTTGTGCATGTTCAAACAGCAGGCTACCCTTCCTGGCTCCTTTAAGTTCTCATTTGTATTATCATGTGAGCTGCGCTGGTATGGGCTGCCACCGCGGCACACACAAGCCACAATGTACAGTACTTTGCTCTGGCTCCTGATGCTTGCCAGTTCATTCTGACTTTTGTCCTTTTCCTGCCCTCTGCTTCTATCCAGATCTTCTCACCACCAGATCTGAGCCATCTCCCATAGTCTCTAGCTCCCCACTTCTTAGCAGTCAGGCCAGCTTCTGCGGAAGGGGCACAACTATGCTTAGTGAGTCCGCTTACAGAAAAGTACTGAGGGGAGATGGGAGTGAGAAGATATGGTCAATGCTGGAACTGTTTACATGCTCAGCAGGATTGGGAATCAATTACCAGTTCAGTCCAGGGCTTATTATGGGTTGGGCTGAACCTTTAATAGTCAATAGTCAGATGACCAGCCAGGGCTAATAGCTTATGTAAGAACTTTTTATGAGGAACGATATGACTAGAGTTGAGCGAAGTTCTTAAAAATTACATTCAGCTGCTTCGCCAAATTTTACCCAAAACTTTGCTTAGTGACTAATTACTTCGTCACAAAGCGCATTTCTTTGTAAGTAGTGGGCTCAATGACGTCGAGTGGCGATTATGCCTCCTCCATCATCGAATCCCTCAGATACTGCATTCATCATTGATCGCAGCATCTGAGATTAATATTAAGGGGTTTCAGGGGCTAATCATTGTGCATGAGGTTGTGCGTGGACACTTCAAGCAACATGGCCGCAATGGCATTTTTGCGCTCAAATGGATAAGGTGATTATGATTTTTTAAATTTTTACCACCATTTCAGAGAAAATTGATTCGTTACCACGAAGCATGAGGAAATTCAGCTTTGCAGTGAATCAAATTTTCCCTGAAATTTGTATCGAAGTCCACTTCAGATACTTCCATTCGCTCAACACTAGAAATGACTGATGATCAGTCCCTACAGAAATCACAATGCATGCTACAGGATCCATACCAGCCGTTAAGGCTTATATGAGCCCCTCATGTATATGACCTTTGCAGGCACTGCCACCAGTATTACTTTTGTATGACCTTATGCCACAGCTGGTCCTCCCCTTTACCCCCAAGAACACAGTTTTGTCCCACAAGACACAAACATTATTTGTGACATTTTTTTAATTGTTTGAAAGCCATAAATGTTTTTATTTTTCCATCTGTAGAAGTAGCTGTCTGGGGGCTTTTCGCTGTCAAAGGGAATTGCCAGAGTTCAATTAAAAACTGAAAATGCTCTAAAAAAAAAACAAAAAATGCTACAGTATACTCCTTTTACACCCTGCCAATTCCAGCGATGCGCTTTGATCCTGCAGCAGTGACGTCATCTTCCTGCCTGCAGCAGTGATGCCATCTTCCTGCCTGCAGCAGTGATGTCATCATCCTGGCTGCAGCAATGAGGCCATCTTCCTGGCTACAGCAGTGATGTCATCTTTCTGCCTGCAACAGTAGTATTCCAGACCACTTACAGATGTTGACTAAATTTTTATTTAACTCAGACAACCACTTTCAGTAAATTTTATTAACTGCTTCTGGAGGTGATGAAAGAACAAGACCAATTCTAGCATTCTTTTCTGTGTAGTTTTGTAGTTTTTTCTCTCCGTTCACCATACTGTATAAATAGCATTACCTTTATTCTGCAGGTCAGTATGATTACAGTGATACCAAATTAATGCAGTATATAATATAGTATTTACTAATTTTGTACAACAAATACATTTATTTGCAAAAAAAAAATCTTTTTGCATCACCACCAGAGCTATAACTTATTTTTTTTCCCATCGACCTAGTTAGTTGAGTTTAAAATTGCCCTCAAATTAATTTATCAAGCTTTTTGCCCATGTTCGCTGCTAGTGAATATGGCATACACTTTCCTAGGGAAGAGACAAGCACACCACCTGTACAGTCCACTATTAATAATAAATCTCCCCAAATAAGCACAGATAATTCCAGACAAATCTCTTCAGTCCATTCAACAATTTGATTGTTCAGAACTGAAAGTGGATGAACTGCAATGCCAGGCATAACCTGTGGACAGATGGGAAAGCAGAAACAGCCTAATCCTTCGAAGGGCCCATTCACGACTGTATTTATTCTGCCTGCAATTTTGTGGATGGGATATGGACCTATTCATTTCAATCCCATTCAATCTGTACTTCCGTTCCGCGGCCCCACAAAAGGATAGAACATGTCTTTTTCTTGTTCGTTTTGTGGACAAGAATAGGCATTTCTATCACAGGGCAGGATGTACTGATCCGCAAAATGCGGAACGCACACAGCTGGTATTTGTGTTTTGTGGATCCGCAGTTTGAAGTCCACAAAAATAGATACAGTTATGTGAATAAGCCCTAATAGTTACTAACCCCTTCAGCCACAGTGACATACTTGTATTTGAATGGAATATGTGGGAATGTAGGCAGTTGGCTGCTGCACTGAGTTTGCTCTATACTCTATACTGTAAAGCAGGCACCTGGCCGCAATGACCAGGATCGGTGATGATGCCGAAATCAGTCATTTAAGACCCCCCTCAAATGCAGCGTTCAATAGTGATTGCGCCATCTGTGAGGTTAGGCAGAGGGATGCGGCTCCCTCTGCCTACCAATTGGAGCCTCTGCAGTGAAATCACGGGGCTCCAATTGGTTGCCTTCACAGCCTGGGTGCTGTTGAAGGTTCCCTTTCATGGTAATCTGCCAGCAGGCAGAGCAACAGAATCCAATTCCATTGATTTCTATTATGATGAATGGAACAAAGGATCGAAAATTCCAGGTTCTAGACCCCTAAGGGGGCTAAAAGTTATTGTTTAGAAAGTAAAAAAAGATTAAAAGTTTAAATCACCCACCTTCCCAATTTTACATATAAAAATATCTAAACAATAAATAAAATAAAATAAAGACAAAAATCTGCCCAGTACTTAAAGAGTTAAAGGGGTTGTCTACTTAGTATAATCCATTTTGATCATGTGGTCAACCTTAGTGATAACTTGAAGGTTATGGGGAAACTGACAAGTGTTCACTTTTTTGCAGCCACAGTCCCGCCACAGTGAAAATTAAGGGTTTTCTGGGAGTAGAATATTGATGACCTATCCTTAGCATAGGTCATCAATAACTGATCAATGGGGATCTGACTTCTGGCATCCCCTCAGATTAGCTGTTTGAAGAGGCCATGGTGCTCTGGTCAACACTGTGTCCACATCATAGCATGCCAAGTGCAGTGCAGTACTTTGTACAGTGGCTGTGCCTGGTATTGCAGCCCACCCATTCACATGTGACTGATGAATGTGACGTCATTGGCTTTTAAAGAGGTCTCAGCACTCAACAGAGAGCCACTTACATTACTGTATGACAAATGGTCACAAAACCCAAGGGGATACAGTCACCGCCACGGCTGGTGATTGACTGCAGGTTGTATCAAACTGCATGTTTACAACGAAGAAGCACTTCAAGCATGGAGGAAAAGGAGTGGGGAGCCAGTGCTGAGAAGCAGGTATTTAAACAGATGTGGCCACAAAGGGGAGTTGTCAAAACCCCTCCATTCTTGCACAACCCCTTTAAATATGACACAGTTGCCAACAATGGGCTATCCATGTAATGCAGAGACACTCCTTGTAGTTGCTATCCACCCTGGGTAGTGGATGAAGATCTAGAATAGAGAACTCTCCTCTGTTGATTCTGAATTTTCTAATGAGTTATTTGAAATGGGCTTCTAAGTCAGAGAAGCCCTCTTTCAGATTTTTAGGAAAGCACATTGGGAACACCGGAGGAGCTCTGAAGATGAGATACAATGGTATATCAATTACTAATCTTAATTCCCTCAGTAACCATGGATGAATGCCATCTGGGCCCAGTGCTTTATCAATATTTAATTTGCTGAGACATAGCTGCACTTCTCCTTGTGTTAAGACATTTGATATGATTTGATGTGATATTTGACAGGGAATCTTGGTTACTGTTCCTGAATGATATCTAGTATTGGCAGTTCACTGGTAAACACAGATGAAAAGCATGCGTTTAATATCTCTGCCTTCCCTTTATCATCTACGATTATATTCCCATGGTTATTGTCAGGTCTCTGGCCCCTCGGCGTGGCATCCCTCGCTCCTCGCTAGCCACGAGGGGCAGGGTGTCAACCCCAGGGACCAGATTCAGTAAGGGTTTGCACTTTATGCGCGCGCGTCATTCTGTGAGACGCACTACATGTCCTAGTACTGCTGGAAGACGGGATGCCGTCATTCCCCGCACTGACGCTAGCCAGGGGTCTCGGGACGCCGGGGCTTCTAGCGTCAGCTGTTGCCAGGGAACCACTACCACTATATCTCCTGAGTCAGGTAGGTGGTGGGAGGTTCTCTCCTTTTCACCCACTCAGTCCTCACCTGTGCTTCCTTGGCCTCAGGGTGGAGATTGGGTGTGATGTCAGCAATGTCATGTGATCCCAGGAGGGCTATTTAAACTAGCTGTTTGCTCTCACACATTGCTGATTATTTCAGTTACTTGCAGTGCTGGAACTAAGCTATCTGGTGAGTGTTTTTCTCTGGTTTAGACTTCGTCTTTGGTACTGGTGTCTTTCTGGTTCTCGTGTCTCTAGCCCTAATACTGCATTTGCCTCCCAGTACACCCTGGGAGTTTTTGCCCAACCGTGGTCGGTGTGCCCAGCCACCAGCCGCCTCGCTACTGGCATCTGGGAAGGGTTTTGCATAAGCCCCCCTTCCTGCTGGAAGCGGATGAAGAGTACCCCGGCCCTCAAGGGTGCTCAGAGCGCGACGGCTTGCGCAAAGCGTGTCTGGTACACCGCATTTGCTGACCACCAGATTGGCTTCAGTTTCCTAGCCTTACAGTTATCTTTTTAGAGGGCTAGTATCATTACACATTTTCTAATATATTACAAAAGTATATATGTATAAAAGTGTTGGGGATTTATTTTATTGTCATCTGCAATTTGTTTTTCTGTGGCTAATTTAGCCAACTTTATTTCCTTTTTACATTTCCTATTGAGGTCTTTGTAATGTTTTTTATGAATCCTTAGGCTTCAATGTTTTAAAAGCTCTTTGTTTTTGTCTTATTATCTTCACTACATCCCTTTTTAGCCACATTGGTTTCCTTTTATGCCTGGACATTTCCTTACCCATAGGAATAAACTTTATCTTTTCATAAAATTTAGATTTTCTAAAGTTCCAGGATTTTGCAGCTAATTACGAAGGATTGTACATCAAAAATTGTAAGCATGACTGTGTTTGATTATGAACTTTTAATCAGCAAGGCTCTGCTCCTGCAAGTGTCCAGATTATAGTCCTTCACAGTGAAGTGCTTTCTGCTTTCTACTGTACATTGAGCCGCATCACAGCCCCTTACCCAGCAGTGATGTGCCACTAGGGAATATGTGACCACTGAGGCCAGTCATTGGCTGCAGTGATCCAGTCCGTGCAGGAAGTTTACATGTGTGGACTGGAAGTGGAATGAAGATGACTTGAGACCCACAGAGCTGCAACCAAGTGGCAGGAAGCATGTAAGTATAGTGCCTCCAACAGGTCCTGTGGGGTGGCGTTTGGGAGTAATTTAAAAAAAGGAAATGGTGGCCAACCCCTTTTAGGAGTAATACATTAGCAATTAGTGCCTTCTTATTTGTCATCTGCTGCTCAGTATAAGCGGATATCAGTCATGATCACAAGATTATCAGATGCTCTTTGGATCTTCCAGGGAAGTGTTATGATTATGCATATTTTGCTCAAACAAATAAAACTCTAAAACCAAGTATTTGGAGAATTGAAAAAATAGGATAATTGAAGAGTCAACTAAAGATGGTCTGCAAAAAATGGGAACTTGTATGAAATAGTGAAATGTTAGAACTTAGAAACTAATATTACAAGGCATTTCTTTTACAAAAGTATAATAGATGCATGGAGCCAACTTCCAGTAAATGCAGTGGATGAATCACCAATAAGCAAACTTAAACTTGCCTAGAATATAAAACAATCCAAAAAATGAGAAATTCTTTAGGTGATATAACAAAAGAGCCACATGAGCAACTTGACCCATTTTTTTTTTTCACTTTTGCAGTTTCAGAGTGATATAGTTTATTTGCAATCATAAATATTTCAGGACTTTTTTCTGTTATGCCATTGGGTGTTATAAATATATATATATATATATATATATATATATATATATATATATATATATATATTTGGCATAAATTGGAAGTACAGTGCTGTGCAAAAGTTATAGGTATCTGTAGTAAAAATGCTTTCAAAAATAGAAGTATTAATAGCTTAAGTTTAAATTTATTCTGCAGCAGGACAACAGCTCCAAAATTAAAGTGAATTTTATTAAGAACTATAGTCAATGTAAAGAAGAACATGGAGTCCTAGAAGTGAGGATATGGCCCCCACGAGCCCTGGTCTTAACATCATGGAGTCTTTCTGGGATTACATGAAGGGACACAAGGATCTGAGCAGGCCTACATCCACAGAAGTTGTCCAACATGTTTGGAACAACCTCCCTGCCGAGGTCCTTCAAAAACTTTGTGCAAGTGTACCTAGAAGAACTGATGCTGTTTTGAAGGCAAAGGGTGGTCACACTGAATAGTAAAACTGGTGGTGATCAGATTTTAATTTCTCTTTTCTTCATTCACTTTGCATTTTGTTAATTGATAAAAAATAAACTATTAACTCCTGTATTTTTGAAAGCATTCTGACTTTGCAGCATTTTTCCCACACCTGAGAAAAAAAACTTTTGAACAATACAGTAGATATATAATCTATTCCTGACATTGTGTAATTATCTAGAGAAATGTGGCATTGTAAACTCCCTCCATCTGTAATTTTTAGAACATTTAATAAAACCTTTGCTAAATAGAAATCTCCACAGCCCTTGCAATATCTATGAAGAATAATATAATAAATTATAGACAGGAAGGATGGATGAGGAGGGGGGTGCAGCTGCAGTTTTTCATCCTCTCTGTGCCTTTGGGACAACAAGCCGTGAGATGGAAATGGGAGCAGCAGTAGGCAGATCTCATTGACCACCCACCAGGAAGAGTCCTTCTACTCAACAGGCATTAAAAAAATATGCATTTTAAAAAAGCAACATATCTAAAAAACACAAATAATGCAAACGCTTTCTGGATGCACTAAGTTATATATATATATATATATATATATATATATATATATATATATATATATATATATGTGTGTATTTAAAGCATTACAATGAAAAGTAAACTTTGTAACATAGCAACAAAGGCGGAAAAAAAGTTATCCTTAAATCCGGTTCAGCCTGTTATCCTGCAAAGTTGGGTCAGAGAAAAGCAAAAAAACCCCATGAGGTAGAATTGAATTTTCCTCATTTTAAGGGGAAAAAAATCCTTCCCGACTCCCATCAGGCAATCAGAATATCTCCCTGGATCAACGACCCATCTCTAGTAACTATAACCTGTAATATTATTACACTCCAGAAATACATCCAGGCCCCTCTTAAACTCTTTTAGTGAACTTACCATCACCACCTCCTCAGGCAGAGAGTTCCATAGTCTCACTGCTCTTACCGTAAAAAATCCTCTTCTATGTTTATGTAGAAACCTTCTTTCCTCCAGACGTAGAGGATGCCCCCTCGTCACAGTCCTGGGGATAAATAGATGATGGGAGAGATCTCTGTACTGACCCCTGATATATTTATACATAGTTATTAGATCTCCCCTTAGTCATCTTTTTTCTAAACTAAAAAAAATAATTTTGATCTTTCTGTGTACTGTAGTGTACTAAACTTTGAGCAAACTTTCCTATTCCAATTATTCATTTTGGATTTTAATATGATTGGGTTGCTGCTTTGTAATTAAAAATTTGGCCAGCAGGTTGATCATTCTGATCTGGGTAGAAGGGATAGTGACACCAACATCACATTCAGTGCTGGCTGCCAGAGAATGGAAGATCATGGCAGGAATTCCTTGCTGTACAGTGTGTTACTTGTGAAGTATTAAAGGAGTTTTCCATGCTCCTGATGGGCTATGCTCAGGATAAGTCATTAATATCTGATCAGCGACACCTCACCCCCCTATCATCTGTTCCCTGCAGCCTCTGGCACTGGAACTAGCACTTTGAATGGACAGGAGGTGCTCCTCTTGGCTCTCTTGATGTCAACATCCAGTTTGACATCGCCAATCACTGGCCGCAAAGGTAACCAGATCCCTTAACCTCGTGGCAAATGGTCACATGACATGATGTAAGGGGGTCCAGTCTCCACAGTGTCAATGATTTGCTGTGTCACACCAGATGTTGACGTCGAGGGAGCCCAGCGGAGCATCTCAGGTCAAGAGGACAAGGAATGAGAAGCTGGCACTGGGAAGCAGGTGAGTAATCTTTCCTTTACAGGTCCGGCCAAGTGGGGAAGTTTGCCAAATTCCTCACCACCACCACACTACTCTTACACCACCCTTTTAAGTCTCCAGATTGCACATCAGACAATGAGCAATACATTTCTTTTAATGTTCTGCTTTGCTCCTTGCATTGTGCAATGTATTTAATCATTTAAGCATTCTGGTGTATGGAGCAAGAGGCTTTGTTTGGCATTGGTTATGGCCAGATATTCCATTTCACCCTGACTCTCAGTCTGTTGGGTGAAAATATTGCAAGGAATAAACTAGGGGCATTAAAGGGGGTGGGGTGTCTGTAAGATATATGGTAATGTAATGTATTGTGTGCACATTTATATGTGTTTTCCCACCTGGTGCATGTTGGCTGGGGGCACACAGTACCACCTACAGTAGCTACCACTATTAGGACCTCACAGCCGCTCAGCAGCATGAGACGTTCTTCCTTGAATGGCTGATTCTGAAAGCTCAGAGTTAGGGTCCATTTAGATGACTGTAAGTGTTTTGTGGTCCGCAAATTGTGTATCCGTTAAACACAGGTACTGGCCATGTGCGTTGCGCATTTTGTGGAACACACATGGCCAGCCCTATGATAGAAATGCTCATTCTTGTCCACGATTGCGGACAAGAATAGGACAAGTTCTATCTTTTCTGTGAGGCCACGGAATGGAACTATGGATGTGGACAGCACATTGTGTGCAACCCAAAATTTCGGAAAAGATGCAGACCCAGAAATACGGTCATGAGAATGGACCCTAGTGTGAGGGAGATGTCATTTTCACATGGTCAGTTTTTTTTTAACAGTATTTTTAAGCCAAAACCAAGAGTGGCTCCAAAACACAGAAGAGGCACAAATCTTTCCATTATAATTTTTTCTCTGTCCCTCCTGGTTTTGGCTTACCAATACTAATGCATAATACTGACCAAATATTGAAAGTAGCCTTAGCGTGAGGCAGTCAAGACATAGTCGAGTAAAGCCAAGAATTGAAGAATGCAGTGCCAAGAGGCAACCAGATGTGTAGTTGGAAGAAGGAGCCAAATGTCAAACCACAAGAACAAATTGGGAAGTCAATGGAGATGAGCCAGGATTTAACCCCAGTCACTATACTGGTGAGTAGCCCTTTAGTCTTACGTGAGGGGGGCCGAGGTGAAGCATCATGGCAACATATACGAGACAGAGGGGCCTTTGGCCTCCTCAGGAACCAGGGCACAAGTGCAACAGCTTCTTCTCCTTCGCCTTTAGCATTGGCAATGACACACAGGTACACAACTCTGAAGACTATTCGAGATCAAGTAGAGGTGTAAAAGATGCAGAATGTAATGTAAATGTAATAAATAAAATATAAATCGTAAAATGTAATTCATGAAACAAATTGTGACCTGTGTGTGGACTAATGGATCTGAAGACCGAGAGACACTGGTCTGCTATTGAGCCAGCATCTGCATTGTGTTTTAAGATTGTGAAATATTTTTTATGCAAATGTGCCTAAAATGTTTCACATGACAAATCAAGTATACATAATATACCAAAGCATTCAGCTATTACAAGTAACGGGATACTCTTTACACAAGAGAACAATGAAAAACGAAAACAGAACAATTTAACCCTTACCTACTGGATCACTTTTATGGCTAACAAATAGCATTTTCAAATGCAGGACCATTATTGATAATAGTACTGATGAGCCAGTTACAAAAAAGTTGCTTATTATGGGAGGCAGCATGATGGCTCAGTAGTTAGCACTGGTGCCTTGCCATGCTGGAGGTCTTGGGTTCGAACCTCACCAAGGACAACTACTGCATGGAGCTTTTATTGGCTTCCCATGAAATTGACTCTTGTGCGTTGGGTTTGAGGGCATATATGGCAGCTACGGACTCCCCAGGGAGTTGCCCCAGCTACTCAACCATCCCTGTGCTACAAGTCCTCTATGTCCTCAAGAGGACTGCTTCTAGGAGAGAATGGCTCCATAATATGGAATACTGTAAAGTCGGTACACTATTGAAGTTCTTAACTAGCATATGGTGAAGTTTTATCATATAGTTGGACACTCATACTAGCAACTCTACTGCAAAGGAGAAGCAGGAGACCATTTGACAAATTGGAGCTGGACCCTCACTGTTTCCCCAAGAAATAATTGGTCTACCTCTTAGCTGTCACCGCAGAGCCTCGTCAGACACTGGATTTGGTGGATTTAAGTTCCAGTTCACTTGGTGTTCAGGATCATGTGCTCCCTCCTTCTTCCCTTGAATAAAGCTACAGGACCTGGCCCCTTTGCCGGGAACCAACTTCCCTCTATTATCTGCGTTGGTGTGCTGTCCAAATCCATCTTTTTTATAGCAACAGTGATTCTATTATACCAACCCTTACTGTATCTTTCAGTATCCTGGCAATTGAAGTAGCCAAGCTTCCAGCACCAGATACAAAGGTCTTCTTAAAATCCACTGTGACATCAGAGCTGGTCTAGTGGAAAATGAGAGAGAAGATATGTCTAAGATGAAGCAAGTGCTTAAAAATAAACAGGAACGTCAAGACAACATGGAGTGAATGTGCCAAAATTATTCAAGGTAATGATGATGGCTGCAGCATTCACAGAGTCCTTGGAAAGATCCAAAGACATATCCAACTCCTACATCCAACTCAAAAGGAAAAACATTGAAGGGGTTCTCCAGAAATTATTTTAAATGGCTGCAAGCAACCTGTCCTAGAACGTGAGCAGGACTGTTTGCTACCACTTGCACAGCTGTCTGGGGAAGGGGACTATAAGGGGACGGGGTCTCAATTCACAGCTCTACAATAGTAACGATGCATACTTGCCTGTAATATGCCATCGTGGCTGAGCAGCCTGACAGGAAAACTCACCAATATGCATTTTATGCAAGTGCCAGACTGTAGTATTTAGTGAGGCCCCGCACCTTTACTCCCTTAGGCCTGGGCAGGCATATTCTAGGACAGGTTGCTGAGGCCATTTTAAGTCTTTCCTGGAGAACCCCTTTAACTGGTCACAAAAATTTGCACAATAGTACAGGTGAATATAAGAAACTGTCTAGTATAGCTTATCAGAGAAAAATAGTTTTCTTCCTCCTCTTTTTCTAAACTAACATTTGATATCTCACCCCAAGTGCTTTATTCAAATTTAGTGTTGATCGAGCACCGTAGTGCTCGGGTGCTCAGGTAGAACACTAGGTGGTGCTTGAGTGCTCTACCTAGCACCCGAACACAATGCAAGTCAATGGGAGAACCAGAGCACTAAACCAGGCACCCCCTGCTCTGAAGAGGGGAGGGTGTCTGGTTCATAGGGAACGGTCAGAAAATGATGGAAACACCACTGAAATGGTTTGGGAACAGCATGGGGAGGATGTCTGGATGCATCTTGGACTCAAAAGTCGCTGCTGGGAATAATTTTGCCTGAGTATTACCACACTTGTTATATAGAAGACGTAGCGCAGGGAATATCGCCGTCACTAACGACAGGAAAAATTTCACTGAATGTCAGAAATATTTACGATACACAAACGTTAAACATACCAGCACCTCCCCGCACGCTGATTTGCTGCGAGCATGGGGACTCGAGCATGGCGACCGTATTCGGCCGAGCATGCTCGCTCATCATTATTCAAATTAATACTGCTCAGTGGAGATGAGCAAAGTTATGGAAAATTCAATTCAGCTGCTTTGCCGAATTTCACAAAGAAATTCACTCTCTGACAAATTACTTTGTCACAAAGCACATTTCTTTGTAAGTAGCTGGTGCAATGATGGCAATTGCCAATTGTGACCCCCCCTCCCCCCCACCCATCATTGAACCTCTCAGATACCATGTTCATCGCTGAGATTAAACTTTCAAGGGTTAATCAGTTTTTAAAAAAAATTCACCTTATCCATTTGATCACGAAGAGTGCGTGAAATTTCACCCGGTGACGACGTCATCACACCAAACTAATTTATTTGGTAAAAGACTAATTTATTTGGTAAAAGACAAATTTTTTTGCTACAAGACTAATGTTTTCAGTAAAAGAATAATCTTTCAGATAAAAGAATTATTTTTCCGACAAAGAACGACAATAAGAACACTTTATAACAGTAAATCACAGTACATGTTTGGCTAAGGCTAGTTTCACACTAGCGACATGGTTCTCCAGCAGGCTGTTCTGGCGGGTGAAAAACAAGCCAAGAGGCAGCCGGAATAAAACTACGCCATGTTTTTTTGGGGTGATGTGAACTCTCCCTAACTGAATATATTGTCTCTGTAGCATATCTAAATATAGCTGTAGATGTCTACCAAATGGATTAGCAGCAGCTTATTTCCTACAATTGTGCCAAAAATATATTTTTGAATGTTAGGGTCCCAGGGATCTATAGCAACCATAGGAACCATATCTAATAAGGACCATACCTAATTTTGATGTTACAAACTAATATTAAATTGAAAATCTGATAGTGTATGAAGGGGAGGCTCAAGTGGAGGACCTCTAGCTTGGCTAGCAATTGACATCAATAAGGCATGCAATAATATTACTTGGAAGTGGTTGGTTTCCTGGATAAGATGACCATCGAAAGCAACTTTAGGGGTTATTTATTAGTTATTATTTCTTTCTGCAATTTATCTCAATGTTAAGTTTCCTGTCTGATCCAGTCCACCAGAAATGAACTAGTCAAGGGTGCCAGTGCAGCGTGCCCAGGAGAGGAGAGCAGAAGCGAAGATAGGAACAATAGTACCAAGGATGGTGGTCATAGTCTGTATGCACTGTGATGCTCCCCTGGGACATGAAGGAAGGAAGGACCCACCTTTCCTGGTTCTGGGTATTGTCCTTTCTGATGGTGGTTCGGGTTGCCCTTATGATGTTCAAGGAAGGGTCCCCTGCAGCTGTGGAGGCAATGATGAGGCAGTTTTGTAGTAGAATGGTTCTTTATTGAAGAATCAAGCATATCAGTCGCAGTTCTGGCAGTTCTTACACAGGTGCAATGTCAACAGCTCTTTCAGGTTACACAGCTGCAGAAGTAGTTAATAGGCTAAGATGCCTCTTTAAAGCAATTCTCCTCACAGTGCACTTCTCTCTCAAGCATACGCATCCAGAATAGGGGTGCAACACTTCTCACAATGCAGTCATGAGATCCCAATGTAAGACTAAACGCTGTACCTTTTTCACAGTCATACTCAGTTTATTTTACTACAGGTTTCCACTGCAGAATGTAGTATGGTGGGCATAACCTTTTAGGTTTGTCCATGGACGGAAGCCACCCTCTGCTGGATAATGTCTGCTATGGAGTCCAAATGCTTTTGGTTAAGCAGTTTATCTCCACAGGGCTTCTTCTCACACCTCCTCTTAACACTGGTTTGCTTAACAAAGATATAAAATTATTTTATCTCCACTTTAGCTGATGTATAAGCTTTCCTTGTGAGTTAGTTTTCCAAAAGGCTGTGTTCTGCTGCACCATAAATCACATGTGGTCTTTTAACAGCATACATCTAGAAAATGCATATACAGTGCGTTGCGAAAGTATTCGGCCCCCTGGAAGTTTTCAACCTTTTGCCACATTTCAGGCTTCAAACAAAAAGATATAACATTTTAAATTTTGTGGTGAAGAATCAACAACAAGTGGGTCACTATTGTGAAGTGGAAACGAAATTTATTGGATCATTTAAACTTTATTTTGTAATAATAAAACTGAAAAGTTGGGCGTGCAAAATTATTCGGCCCATTTACTTTCAGTTCAGAAAACTGACTCCAGAAGTTCATTGAGGATCTCTGAATGATCCAATGTTGTCCTAAATGACTGATGAAGAGAAATAGAATCCACCTGTGTGTAATCAAGTCTCTGTATAAATGCACCTGCTCTGTGATAGTCCCAGGGTTCTGTTTAAAGCACAGAGAGCATCATGAAGACTAAGGAACACACCAGGCAGGTCCGTGATACTGTTGTGGAGAAGTTTAAAGCTGAATTTGGATACCAAAAGATTTCCCAAGCTTTAAACATCCCAAGGAGCACTGTGCAAGCGATCATATTGAAATGGAAGGAGTTTCAGACCACTGCAAATCTACCAAGACCCGGCCATCCCTCAAACAAAGAGAAGACTGATCAGAGATGCAGCCAAGAGGCCCATGATCACTCTGGATGAACTGCAGAGATCTACAGCTGAGGTGGGAGAGTCTGTCCATAGGACAACAATCAGTCGAACACTTCGCAAATCTGGTCTTTATGGAAGAGTGGCAAGAAGAAAGCCATTTCTCAAAGATATCCATAAAAAGTCTGGTTTACAGTTTGCCACAAGCCACCTGGGAGACACACCAAACATGTGGAAGAAGGTGCTCTGGTCAGATAAAATCAAAATCAAACTTTTTGGAAACAATGCAAAACGATATGTTTGGCGTAAAAGCAACACAGCTCATCACCCTGAACACACCATCCCCACTGTCAAACATGGTGGTGGCAGCATCATGGTTTGGGTCTGCTTTTCCTCAGCAGGGACAGGGAAGATGGTTAAAATTGATGGGAAGATGGATGGAGCCAAATACAGGACCATTCTGGATTAAAACCTGTTGGAGTCCTTCAAAAGACCTGAGACTAGGACAGAGATTTATCTTTCAACAAGACAATGATCCCAAACATAAAGAAAAATTTACAATGGAATGGTTCAAAAATAACCATATCCAGGTCTTAGAATGGCAAGTCAAAGTCCAAACCTGAATCCAATTGAGAATATGTGGAAAGAGCTGAAAACTGCTGTTCACAAATGCTGTCCATCCAACCTCAAAGAGCTCGAGCTTTTTTGCAAGGAAGAATGGGCAAGAATTTCAGTCTCTAGATGTGCAAAACTCATAGAGACATACCCCAAGCGACTTGCAGCTGTAATCGCAGCAAAAGGTGGCGCAACAAAGTATTAATGCAAGGGGGCCGAATAATTTTGCACGCCCCACTTTTCAGTTTTATTATTACAAAAAAAGTTTAAATGATCCAATAAATTTCGTTCCTCTTCACAATTGTGACCCACTTGTTGTTGATTCTTCACCAAAAATTTAAAATGTTATATCTTTTTGTTTGAAGCCTGAAATGTGGCAAAAGGTTGAAAAGTTCCAAGGGGCCGAATACTTTCGCAAGGCACTGTAAAACCCATTTGCAGTGGAACACTTTTTGACATAAGATTTATATAAAGGTATAGGTATGAAAACAAATACCTCAAACAACCTCAAAAAATTAAAGTACTGAACTCATTACCCCACCTTTGTAATTTTGAAGGCTATAAGGACAACATCACAAAATTTCACTGTTTTGTCTCATCTATGATAGGAAAGAATCATCCTCTCTATACAATAAAATATATACACTTAATTTGAAAAATCATACAGCAATGGATAGACTAATCCTCCAATCTCCTCGTTAGGAAGAGTACATTTATTGAAAATGATGAGTTCTGCAAACGTACTTTATCCTCTAAAAACCCTTTACTTTTGAAACATGCTGATGTGTAGAGACTCTAAACAGCTTTTGTTACATTTCTCTGGCAAAAAAAGAGGCCACGTATAGCATATAACAAATTAAGCTTATTAAAGCATGAAGAAGGGCTACGGATGCCAAGCATCAGGGGGTATCATTTAGCAGCCTTATTCTGACACGCGAGGAACTGGATATTGCGCATCAACCAATTCTCCTATTTGGAACTGGAGAAGAAACTAGCAGGTCATTGGAACTGGATCTACCAACCTCTAAATTACTATTTGCTATATATGATATGTATATTGTAGGAAAAACTTCAGCACTCTAAAGTGCCCACATAGATAGGTTCACACTTTAATTTCCAGTCTTTGTTTCGATCCTTTGCAGCCCTCTTTACTCCATTTTGTTTTCTTGGAGGTCCTGGAATAGCCGACTGCACATATTAGACTATTTTTTGGAATTCTCATAGAAGTGATTAGAAAGAGTCACGCATATGAGGCCACCTCTCCATTTATGGAAGCAGGAGATGGGGCCCTATTTTCAATATGTGTGTGTTTGTTCCAGAGGTGGGACCCATAGCTATTGGAAATTTATGAAACATTCTATGGACTTATGATTTGTAAAAAGCTCCCCCAGCACAGTACCAAACACAGTATGTAACACCAAAAGAATAGCGCTCTAAATTTCCAAAAATCTAGAGCTCTCAGTTTCCCAAATTCCATCAGATAAACTGTGTAAATTCCAAAACGTGATAACTATGTGTATCGATAAAAATAACAGTTTTTACAAAACTGTAAAATAAAAATTTATCCAAAATTATGCAAAAACACAACAAGAATTGCTTGTCCTAAACAGTAACTCCTTTGGGTCCAAACTATCTGACTTAAAGATCCATTGTAGCTCTAAACTTTTAATTTAAGCATCTCTTTAAGGTGTAAGATGTTGCTTTATAGGCCACATCCCTGTCACCATTAAGCTCCACCCTTTCTGCTAAACAGGCCCCCTTTGTGAACAAGTTAAATAATGTGGAGAAACCCTAGTTGTGCTAAAATTGCACTAAAAATTGTGCCAATTTGCATCCCTTTTAGACAGTTTTTAGGTGCATGTACATCTAGGCCAATACATTTACATCATTCAGATTACTCCGGAATGATCGAATCCAGCATCTTTTTACATAACGGGTATTTATGTTGATTCAATATGCTCCTACACTTCTGAGTAGTTTCACTTACAGTATGTATGTACAAAAGTCCACATGGACATTGTAGTAATTTCTGTACTTCTTCCCTGTTCTCGGGTGGCTAAATGTGTGAGATGCAATCCACTACCAAAAGGTTCAGGCCCAACTCCTGCATGGAGTTGGGTCATTTATATACTGTCTGGGCAATTTGTGCATAGTGTTTTTAAATTTTTTAGTATTCTTTTTAAATGACTTTATAAAAAAAAACTATATTTTTGGCGGGGAGGGTGGCTGCTAATAATTTTTTATTTAAACCCTTCCGGACCTCCATACAGCAGAACTCCGGTATTTAAACATGACGCCTGCTCAGAAGCTGTACAGACACCATACCTTTTACACAGCAGGCACCCGGAGCTAATATCTGTGATTGGCATTATCGTCCTTATTGAACCCTTCAGATGCCATGACCATTCATGACCATGGCATCTGAGAGGCATTTACTCGGGAACGCAGCACTCCTAGAGCCCAAATGGGTCTTCCCACTCTGAGATCAGGGGAGCGGTTTGTTCACAGCTTGCTAGAGGCTCAGAGGCAAGCCATAACGATGTTCCTAAGGAGTCCTGACTGTGGAAAGACTCCATAGGAGCACACTGAATCTCCCATAGGCTGCAATGGTAATCAATTGCAGTCTATGGGACAAGCGATCAGACAAATGCATGTTTAAATCCCCTAGGGGGAGATAAAAAAAAAAGTTAAATAAAAAAATTATGAAAATTCAAATCACCCCCTTTCCCATATTAAAAATAAACAATATCCCATATGGCATAAGGTAAAAAAAAGGCTATTTTCAAAGTTTTTACTTTTTTTTTTTAGAACAGAAGAAAAATGAAAGTAATAAAGCACATCCCACACCACAAGCCATCACACAGTTGTGTTGACAGAAAAAGTTATGGGTGTCAGAAGTAGTAAAACGTAGCAAAATCTACTGCATATAACTTTGGTATCTTAATTGTGCTGAAACACAGAATAAAAATCAATATGTCGCCATACGAATGTCATACAAGCTTTTTTTTCCAGTCCACCCTACGATTATTTTTTTTAAATCTAGTTTGTATTATATTATATGCCACATTCACTGTTGCCATTAGAAAATATAATTAATTCCACAAGAAATAAGCCATCATGCAGCTATATCAATGGAAAAGTTATGGTTCATGGAAGGTGAGAAGAAATAAAAAAAGTTAAAATTGGCTGTGGTGCCAAAGGATTAAGGCTAGGGCTACATGACGACATTTGTCGCGCGACATTGTGTCGCACCAATGTCGCGCAACAATTTTTATAATGGAAGTCTATGGTGTCGCACTGCGACATGCGACATGCTGCAACTGCGACACGACAGTCGCAGAAAAGTCCATCCAGGATGGGTTTTTCTGCGACTGTCGTGTTGCAGTCGCAGCATGTCGCATGTCACAGTGCGACACCATAGACTTCCATTGTAAAAATTGTCAGCGCAACATTGGTGCGACACATATGTCGGCGCGACAACTGTCGCGAGTGTAGTTGTGCACTATGTGTGCGCAACTTACTGTCGCGCGACACATGCCGTCGTGTAGCCCCTAGCCTAATACTACAGTTATTAAAGGGGTTGTCTGCGTCCATTTATATTGATTACCTATCCTCAGATTCATCAATATAGATCGCGGGGTCCGACATTCTGGCACCCTGCCGACCAGCTGTATGAAGAGACACGCACAGTGTGCCTTGCGTCTCCTGTCTCATTCTGCTTGCTGTGCTTGCCTATAGACATAAAAGATGGAGACGCATGTGTGCACTGCGCCGCTGTAGTTACATAGTTACATAGTTATACGGTTGAAAAAGCCATTCCATCAAGTTAACCAGGGAGGTAGAGTGATGAAGGGAACGGTATAAAAGCATGGCTCTACATTTCTTAATATGTGGTGACCTTCTTTTTCTCTAAGAATTTATCTAAGCCTGTTTTGAAGCCCTCAGCTGTCTTTGCTGTGACCAGCTCCTGCGATAGACCGTTCCACAGATTCACAGTTCTTATAGTAAAGAAGGCTTGTCGCCCCTGGAGGCTGAACCTTTACTTCTCCAGGCGGAGGCAGTGCCCCCTTGTCTTTTGAGGGGATTTTACCTGGAACAGTTTTTCACCATATTTTTTGGATGGGCCATTTACATACTTATACATGTTGATCATGTCCCCCCTTATACGTCTCTTCTCAAGACTAAACAAGTTTAACTCCTTCAATCTTTCTTCATAGCTAAGATGCTCTATGCCCCTTATCAGTTTAGTTGCCCGTCTCTGCACCCTTTCCAGCTTCAGGATATCATTCCTATAAACCGGAGCTCAGAACTGAACGGCATATTCCAGATGAGGCCGTACTAATGCTTTATACAGTGGTAATATGACATCCCTGTCCCGCGAGTCCATGCCTCTTTTAATACATGACAATATCCTGCTGGCCTTAGAAGCAGCCGATTGACATTGCATGCTATTCTGCAGTCTATGGTCTACAAGGACACCCAGATCCTTCTCTACAAGTGACTCTCCCAGTGCTACTCCCCCTAGGACAAAGGAGGCATGCAAGTTGTTAGTACCCAGATGCATAACTTTACATTTATCCACATTGAACCTCATCTGCCA